>JACTOM010000071.1:0-499097 GCA_015832385.1 Elymnias hypermnestra | reverse complement strand
CGCTTGGTAAATGTTCAGGTCTGCTTGAGTTGTAGATTTGGATATCGTCTGCATACATGTGGTAGAGAGAAGAAATTTTATTAGAAATAGAATTAATGAAAATGGCAAAAAGCAAAGGAGATAAGACACCGCCCTGAGGTACCCCGGCACCAACAGCGCACCAGGATGAGTAGGTATCATCAATCCGAGTACGCTGCTGACGGCCACCAAGGTAGCTCTGAAACCAAGCCAACACCGATGGAGATATGTTAATAGAACGTAACAGACTTAATAGAATATTGTGGTCGACACTATTAAACGCATTGCTAAAATCCAGCAATACCAAAATAGTGAGTTGTTTCCTTTCCATAGCCAATCGAATGTCATCAGTGATTTTGACTAAAGCTGTAACCGTACTATGGCCAGCTCGGAAACCAGATTGGTATGGACTTAGGATGGTATGTGCGTTGAGGAAATGGACAAGTTGTTGGAATACTAGCTTTTCTAAAACTTTGGAGAGGAAGGGTAATATGGATATTGGTCGAAAATCAGATAAATTTAATGGTTTAAACTTTTTGGGAATAGGAGTGATTTGCGCAAGCTTCCAGGACTCAGGAAACTCACTAGTAAGGATTGAATAGTTTAGGATATGGGTCAGGACAGGACATATTATGTCAATTATAGGAATGACCATATTACGGCTAATGCTGTCAGTACCAACAGCATTCGAGGATATGGAAAGTACCTTAATAAAATAAATTCTTTTAATATTCTACAAGAAATAAGGTAAGAGGTCCCTGCTGTGTTGTGGGTCCCTAATAGTTCCTTATTTGTTAGGGACGCGTGTCTACAGTTGGTTAACAGTATAAAGTTTATACAACCGAAGGTAGAATTGAATAAGACATTAATAGACCATCGAAACCCTTTAACCCTTTTGGTGTTATCTTTTTTTAAAGAAATATACCGTTAATGGTGCCTCATTGGTCTAGTGGTTAGCATGTCCGATTACAGACATAAGGTTCTGGGTTAGCGTCATGTGTCGGGCCAATTCAAAATCGGTATTGGATTTTCTATTAAGATTTTCTCAATATTTGCCCGAAGTTGGGAAAAAATTGGCGTTGTGATCCACCCCCGTGCTTCGGAGATCACGTTAAGCCGTCGGTCCTGCGCCTAATCTCTCTCTCTCCGGTCGTGTCTAGGAAGGAATAGAGAGCGCACTTGTGTGCTATGCCTGCCAATCTGCAGTGGAGCAGCGTGATGGGTCTATGCTCTAAAAACCCTCTCCCATATGAGTGAGGAGGCCTGTGCCCAGCAGTGGGACGTTAATGTGCTGCTACTTATCATACCTTACCTGTCCTTTGGTTACACATCTACCACTAGTTTGAAAAGAAACCAGCAAGAAACTCAATGGTTACTCTTTTAAATATAGTTTTGTATGTTACAATGTGTAATATTTTGCTTCTGTATGCAACTGGAATCAAGTCCAAGCATTTTTGTCGCTTAAATAATCCTCAACATTATAATATGCTTTTAGTAAAAGCATGTTTTTGATGTATTTCTTTTTAATTATGCGGAGGGAAATTTAAAACTGATTGCGGTATCTTATTAAAAATGCGTTATATGCACAATGATATTTTTTTTTATTAAATCAAATTAAATCAAAATTTTATTTATTTAAGTAGGCTCAAAAAGCTCTTTTGAATCGTCAATAGTTTGTAAGTTAGAAAGTTTATTCCGCTGAGAAGAAACCGGCAAGAAACTCAACAGTTACTCCTTTAAACGTTTTTGTACGTTACAATGTGTTTAGCTTTCATGTGCAACTGGAATCAAGTCCATACATCTTTGTCATTTAAATAATCTTAAATATTATAATATGCTTTTTGTAATAGGACTATTTTAATATATTTCTTAAAACTATGTGGAGGCAGACTCAGAAGTGATTCGGGTATCTTAATCAAAATGCGTATGCTTCACCCGACAAATTTCTGAACCTTCTCCACTTTAAAATTGGCGTAACAAGTTTGATTTTATTTTTTGTATTAAAATTGTGTGCTTCGCTCCTTTTGCTGTATAAATGAATATTATCACGGATATATAAAATGTTATTCGATATATATTGCGACGATACTGTGAGAATGGGTATTTATTATGCATAGAAAAATTAAGTAGAACATCAGAACTTTTAAGAGATATAACCGCCATAGTAACTTTTCCAATGTTAGTTCTATTGACAATATAAACTTATTTTATGTAATAATGTAATTGACAGCCTCACTGGCGCAGTGGTGCGAGTATTCGCTTTGCTAGTGGAGGTCCCGGGTTCGATCCCCGATAGGACGAATGTAGGAAATTGTATTTTCTAAACGTACCGCCAAACAAAGAGATTTGTGTTCCGGTACGATGCTGTGTAGAAACCGCAAGGGGTATATCGCCTCTTAACAGATTAGCGCGCTTCCATCTTAGACTGTTTCATCACTTATCATCAGGTGAGATCACAGTCAAGCGCTAATCTGTCAGCAATTAAAAAAAATGTAAAATTTTACAAAATTGTCACCGATTGTTAAATACACATACATTTAGAACTTATGAAGGTCAAATATTATCATGAATTATAACTATAGATATATACAAAACAAAAATCATTACAATTATCATTAAAATGTTAACAATATAATATGACACCATCAGCTAAGTCCCTTTGTCTATTATATAGTCATAAGTATAAATGATAATAATAGGCCTTCTAAAATAGGTTTTTTAAAATAATCATGCAAAATTTTAGATCTGGCAGTCTCGTTATTGTGCTTGAGATTTTATTATAAAAGCAAAAGATTTACTGGTATTAACTAATCTTACGTCTTATTGTAGCTTTTCTTTTCTCCTTTTATTATACACAAGCTGAACCCGCGACTTCAACTGCGTAGAATGTTTTTTTCATTGGTTTGAATAGGAAGCGTTTTTATTAATTTAGGCAAATTGCTTTACAAATAAAAAACATACATATAACTACCTCAATGAGCTATTTGCTCTGTATTACTGAAAAGAGCTCATAGTTTATTTTCAGGCTCTAGATTATCGCTGTGCAAAATTTTAATCAATTTCGTAAAATCTGTTCTTAGCTAACCTCTACTAACGGCAAAAGGAATATTCCTACCAAATTTGAAGTCTACGCCTTATGTGATGAGTCAATAGTTTACACCCCCGCAACCCTCCTTGCGGGGGGAATGTCGTAAAATCCGTTTTCAGCTGACCTCTACTCGTCAAAAGGAATAATCCTACCAAATTTAGTGTCTTTACGCCTTATGGTTCCAGATATATCGTGATGAGTCAATAGATATTTGGATATCTCTTTTATATATATAGATGTGACAATCAGACTTCTTTGTGATGAGGTATTAATGCGATTAGGTATGTAGAAAATATTTACATAAATGTATTCAGTCTGAAGAGTCAGAATACCAGTCTCCTTAAAATATTTTTTACTAAAATATCTTCTTTGGCTTCGCTGCTGATCCCCAGCATATATAATATACTCTATATCAGTATGTGCTATGTATTTTGATGTATAATTTAATAACTTAATTTAATATCCTTTAGACGATGTGGGAAATTTTATATATGAATTTGTGCAATCAATTTACATAAGGACAATCGAGTCCATTTTCGTCAAATTTGTGAACCAAATTCACTTGCATTATGCATGAAGGAATTCATGCGTTACGGTGTCCTGTCACATATTTTGATGGGGTGAAAGTACTTGCCTATATAATATCCTTTGTGTGAATAGTCAAAAATTCAAATCTAAATCCTCTTTGTTCAAATAGGCTTAATTATTAAGAAGTAGTAAGTAGCAGCCCATTAACGTCTCACTGCTGGGCACAGGCCTCCTCACTCCGTGGAGCGAGGGTTTTTAAAACATAGACCCACCACGCTGCTCCACTGCGGATTGGCAGGCATAGTACACAAGTGCACTCTCTATTCCTTCACTTTCATAGTCCGATGTGACGGGAATCCAACACGACAGGAGAGAGATCAGGCGCAGGACCGACGGCTTAACGTGCTCTCTGAGGCACGGGGGTGGATCACACCGCCAAGTTCCCAACTTCGGGCAAATATTGAGAAAATATTAATAGAAAACTCAATATCGATTTCAAATTGGCCCGACCCGGGACTCGAAACCAGGACCTCATGTCTGTAGTCGAAAATGCTAACCACTAGACCAATGAGGCAGTTTATATTAAGAAGTAATGAATGCTAATTATATTAAATGATAACCCAATAGAACACGTTCAGGAGTATACTTACCTTGGACAAGATAGGTCATTAAACCATCAAATGACAAAGGAAATTCAAGTAAGAATAGGAAAAATTCATAGTATTTTATTTAAAAGTATAGAAGTGAGCATGTTCGTCTGCCCATCCTAATATATGGCTCAAACCTGGGCCCTTACGAAAGAACATATTCGGAAACTCGAAGTCTGCTAGAAAGATTGAGAAGCGCATTAATCAGAAAAGAAAACAAAATTGAAAACGTCACTTACACAATTAGAAAGCAAAAATGGAGATGGTCAGGACATATAGCACGAGGAGCAACTAAATGGAGCAAAACAGTTTTATACTAGTACCCAAAATATGGAACACGCTAACGAGGCAGACCATATCTTAGATGGGAAGACGATCTGAACGCAGTGGGTGTGTCAACGTGGTCAAGACTAGCAAGGGACAGACAGAAATGGAAGAAGTTAGAAGAGGCCTTTGCCAAGATTGGGCAAATAGACACGTAGCAAAATATTATGTTCGGCTTATATACATATAATAAAAAATGAATTTAGTGTTTGAATAAAAGACTATTATTATTCTACTTTTCACTCACGCCCGTTTACGCAAAAATATATATATTTATATTTTAGCAGAATTTATAACAATTAGATATATACAGAGATATCAAATATTACATAAATAAATATAACGGGCAGAGGATATACCCCGGCATGGAGACCAAACGGCCGGGGGTCAGGGCCACAGGCTGAAAAACCGCCGAACTATCCTAGACGAGTCCAGCAACACCGCTTTCTGCATTCTTGCTGCGAGCGAACTGCCACGGAACCCCATTTGTCTCAGATGGTGAGCGAGACTGACTGGAATCAGACCATTCGCAGATATTACACCACCCCCCACATGGCGGTAACCTCGTGCGCCAGATCCAGAGTTTTACGTTTTTTATCTGTCTCAGCTCGCACGAGATTCTCGTCTTATGGGATCGTGATATCCACTAAAAACACCTGAGACTGAGCCCGGTCCATTATCACGGGATATATATTATTATTAATGAATTCATAACCCAAACGAATCGTCAAGTCAGTAAGAGATCGATTCAGAAGGTTTATTTAACTTAAATATTACCAGCTAGAAACGTAATAGTTACTTATTTGACAACAATTCTTACGTTTATATAGTTTTTAGATAAAGCTGTGTATTATTTTTATACATCAAAAGTAAACTCTGTTCAGTTCAGAATTATCCCTTATAATGTTCAAGGACCTGTTAATATTCTATACAGTTTGTTAAAAAAGATGTTTTAGATTCTCTTTGAGTATAAAAGTTGCAAGTACCTAATGATTTAGTTACTTAGTATACAACATATGAAGACTTGTGAAGACTAGCAGATCCTACATACTTCGTTCTGTCAAAAAGATTTGTAATGTGGCAGATTTCAGTTTTACGAATGATTTTCGAAATTAAATTACAGCAGTACTAAATATCTATAGCTCTTACAATTTGTGACTATTCAATTTGGCCAGGATGTTACTATTCTAGTGATTTTAATCTTTATGCAGCGGTAATAAAGCGCAAATTGACTCTATGAAGTTAGGAAGAATTCTACATTGCTTAGACAACAGTGACTACTTGTAATGTATAATGAACAATAAAGGTCAAATTGACTCTACAATTTAGTTAGAAAACGTTTGTATGGGAAACAGAATTCGAACTTTTCTCGCCGAAAAACCATCCTTGGACTTCAACGAACATCAAAAAAAATAATTGTCAAACTTGCCCCAGGCGTTGTTGAGTTATGCGCTTAGCAACACATTTTGCGATTCATTTTCATATAACAGTATGGTTTGTTGAATAAAATTATTATCTATACGTGAAGCAAAAACATTATATTCTTTTTACGAAAACTTCCCTGATGGAGGAGTATGAATTTTCCTACACTTTTAATTTAAACAGAGAAGGAGGGTATTATGATAAAATATATTTTTTAATTATTCATAGAAACTACACACACAAACACGCATATAGATTATTTCTGTCTATTTGTCAATCGCTAACAATTGTGTCAAACGCAATGAAGTTACATTTAAAAAGAAATACATAAAAAAAGGTCCAGTTTTCTTAGAATGTTTGATGTTCTACGATGTTAATTTGATCTTCCATAAGACCTTATCCTGACTTTTTTTTTTTATTGCTGACAGATTAGCGCTTGACTGTGATCTCACCTGATGGTAAGTGATGATACAGTCTAAGATGGAAGCGCGCTAAACTGTTAAGAGGCGATATACCCCTTACGGTTTCTACACAGCATCGTACCGGAACACAAATCTCTTTGTTTGGCGGTACGTTTTTGCTGGTAGGGTGGTAACTAGCCACGGCCGAAGCCTCCCACCAGTCCAGACTCAGACAAATTAGAAAATACAATTTCCTAAATTCGTCCTACCGGGGATCGAACCCGGGACCTCCGCTAGCAAAGCGAATACTCGCACCACTGCGCCAGCGAGGCCGTCAAACTGACGACTGACTATAACAAAACAAAAAATTGGAAGTCACTTTTATATAAGTAATTTTTTTAAACAAATTTTCTTTTTTGATTATAATGTCCAAACCTATAATTAAAATTATTTATGATTGAATTTCGACCATTATACGACCATTACTTTTAATAAATGTATTTCGTCATTCAACTTTATATTTCAAATTGATAAATAAAACAAACAATATATTAATCAACAGTTTAATTGATAACATTTTGAATAAGTTAAATAAATTAGTGAGATGACTGAATAATAATAATTATTATGTGAAAATAAATATATAATTATATTCCTTATTTACATTAACATACAATTGATTTTGTAATACATACGATTTTCATACATGTAAATTAAATATTATATAAATAAATACATGAGATCTATATTATGATAGATATTTCATATTATATATATAGATACAAATAATATATTATATTACTCTATATCTTGTATTACAATACTTATGATATTATATATATTGATATGTTAAATAAATGCGATATTTTATTTACATATGTACACGAATACTAAAATATCAATAAATATTTAATACATATCTACCATAAAATATTAATTGTTTTTTTTTTCAAGTAAATATATACTATACCTATGAATAAATAATATGTATTCATAATATATTTATGCCCATAACATATGTACATATTTTGTTTAAACTATCAACGTATTAAAGAACTCATTCGTTAAAATTAAAGCAAATTCCAAAGTCTCGCATTTTAATATAAATATTATTTACATAAATATTTACATATTATACGTCTACATAAAAATTATATATATTTCCATAGAAAGTTTTATAGTATTGAGGTACCTCTGAAATAGAAAAAAATCCCGTTTCCTCCATTTGCATAATTCAATGTCCTTTGAATAGCCATGTCATAATATAAAACCTAATAAATAAATATATAAATAATATTTCCCGAATCCTATTGTACTTACCATTCTATGGTTTTCACTAGATGTTATTTTTCTTTTATTGAAACAGCTTAAAACGTACCATATAATGTGTAATACAGATTATATTGTACGTTACAAAATTCTTTTTTACAACCGACTTACTCTGTGGCTTATTACGTGATATAGTCTGTTCATGAAGTTCTTTTTAATGTAGCGATTGTAAAAAATAACTTTTCTCGTTGGCGGGTCTGTGTACTATAAATAACCTACATGTGTTAATAAGTTAGAAATTCTAACGTTTCGTTAAATTATTTATAAAATATTTGGTGGGTCGTTTCTTCTAGTGGGTGTAAGCGTTGTATGCTAGGTCGTGGGAGTTTTCAATGGACCTGGAAATAAATATATAAGTCATAATTTACAACACAAATAGATCGAGATTAAAAAGGAACTATCAACTCTATTAATACAATATACAATTTAATATATTTCTAATAATAAATCCAGACCTTCAATATTTAAGTTTAATATTGTATTTACAGATAAATAAGTTACTTTTGTTAATACTAATCTACTAAAACCTATATGCATCTATGGCAAGAAGTATAATATAAATTATCAAGTTATTATATTGCCGTAAAATCATGCCACAAAAGAAAAATGACAAAAAAAAATGGGGTATGGTTGCGATATGGACAAAGCCGTTTGTTATTCGTGAATACGTCTCGTAACGGGGTTTCCCCTTCCACCGCGCGAGATGTGTTACAGTCCTTATCTAGCGTAATAGATTTTTTTATTCTTTAAGGACCCAGTGGTGTAAATGAATTTCAGATGGATGTGATATAAATGTAGCTACAACACCAAACTGTGTCCCCCGATTTTGTTATCAGTCGCTTTTAATTCCCTCCCTATGGATGTGATTTTAAAGATGTAATCAAAAAGTTACATAATATTAATTGATATACTAAACACATGTAAACTATTAAAATTGAGTAGTAATTATTGAAACAAAAATGTCTTGCATAATTGCAATCTATTCTTTCGTTTGTAAAAGTTTTTATCGACCTTCAACAATTAATCTAGTCATATAAGTCTAAAATAATAAAATCTGTTTGTCATTTTAAATTAAAATTCTTATGTATAGGTTTAAATTGAAAATTAGTGTCCAAATCCAGATTATAGACTTTGACCAAAATTGGTTACAACCCTACCAGTAAAGATGAAACGCAGCTGTTATTGCTGATAGTAGGTAACTGTCGCGTAACCATGTTATTGCTGACAGGTTAGTTTGATTGTAATTATACCTGATGGTGAGTGATGGTACAGTCTAAAATGGAAGTGCGCTAATCTGGTAAGAGGCCATTTACCTCATATGGTTTCTACACAGCATTGTACCCGAACACAAATCTCTTTGATTGGCGGTACCTCTTTGCTGGTAGCGTGGCAACTATAGATCAATACGAATTAGAACCCAGGAAGTATCTAGCAAAGCGAACCACTGCCGGAACCAACAAATTTCACCATCAGATAAGATGACACAAGAATTAATGCTGTAAATCTCCTCTCCAATGAGTCAGAATATATCTCCAATGGTAGTGCATTAGAGTCCTTTTTTATTTTAAAAAATATAATTGTAATAACTATACCTGCTCCACCCAGGGCCCCCGTGACCAGCTGACACCACAACCTCGTGGGCTTCACCAGTTCCACTTGAAGACAGAAGTTTCTTCAGACCGATGATACCAGCGAGGACGAGCGCCAACTTGGACACGATCAGGGCTTTTCCAGCTAAGACAGCAAGGAATGCAAATCCTAAAGGCACCATCAGACCCCCAATTATGACAGGGACAGCCAAGAGGCCGGCCAACTTCTTCCTCCTTCCGCGGTCTTCTGCGAACGCGCGCTGAAGATCTGAACCGGTTGGGAATTTGACCTGAAATTGTTAAAGTACTTATGTAAGATAATCATATAAAACTAATTACTATATAGTAAAGGTAAGTAACAGCCCATTAGCGTCCCACTGCTGGTCACAGGCCTCCTCACTTATATGAGAGAGGGTTTCTAGAGCATAGACCCACCACCCTGCTCCACTGCGGATTGGCAGGCATAGTACACAAGTGTACTCTCTATTCCTTCAGTCCCATAGTCATGGAAAACTCAATATCGATTTCGAGTTGGCCTGACGCGGGATGGCGCGGATGCAAAATATCAAAAAAAATATACAATTTTATAAATTTTCTTTTTATCTAAAATAAATACAGAGAAATTTCAAAATTAAAATGAAATTGACACGTATTTCAATATCTAGCTTATTATGATACAATTACTTAGCATGCTTATAAATTTTTCTTCTTAAGCAAAAAGTGGGGTTTCCCAAAAAGAAAATATTTTCCAAAAACTATATATACAGACACCTTTACTTATCCAGCTTATAGTAAAACAAATATCAAGAGGTTTTAATTGTAAATATAGTATTAAATCATTTGTTTAGTTTAAGTAAGAAAATAAATTGAATTATTTATTGCAAAAGTTAAATCTATTCTTTATTTAAGAAAAGCATTTTTTAAGTTTTCTATCATATATTAAAATGAAAATTTAAAGTAAAATACAAAATATCGTCCCACGACGCGGGTATATTTCATTGGCTTAAGATTGGCATAAGATACCTTGGCTAGGGATGGGTAATAACTAGCCACAACTGAAGCCTCCCACCAGTCTTTAACATGATTCAATAAAAAAATTAAATTATCCATATATAAACATATAGGAAATTGAAATATAAGTCCAGGAATCGAAACTAGCGATGCAATTATTCGCAACGTTGAGGTCGTCGTACTAATTTGTTTATGTATGAGTAGCTCGTGAATTTTTATGATGTAGCATGACAATCGATACGGAATCAGGAATCAAATCCATAAATCATTAATTAGCGAAAGAAACCGTATGAAAATTTAATAGAGTGTGACAGAAAAAAGGCAAAAATGAATTAATTGCGTGCAATTATACTTGATCGTGAAAGCGGTCACGGTGCGTCGCCGTGCGGTATGCACTGCTAATAAGCATTTTCTATTTCGATTAAAGGAAAACACAGTTATTATGACTCGACATTGACTTTTATAGATATTTATATAATCCTTACCAAAAGGACTACAATTCCTGCGTATATTCTAATTTATATAATTCTTTTATTAATAACAAATAGCGCCAGTATAGAAACAGTGTTTGTATTATTATTTTATCAAAAAAAAAATTAGAATGACATATACACTGACTTTCAGATAGAGTTTCTTTTTATCTCTTCAATATTATAGACCATTCATATCTTCAATGAAACCCATATATAGTAAGAACACTGATTGAATTTACCAATGACTCCTTTCATAATTTAGATGCTCATTGAGAAGGATTTTTTCCATATTCCCACGCGACAGGGAAGCACTGATAATATGTGAGGAAAAGCAATATTTAAGCGATAAAACTATAACTTAATGACTCATCACAAGATTTCCAAAACTGTTCCGATTAGCTTCAAACTTTGAATCGTGAATCCCTTTGTGATGTAGATGCTCAGTAAGAGCGGTGTCCCAATAATTCTACGGGTCGTAGAACCATGTGGGTTAAAATACTGGTCACAGTTATAAATTTGAAATAATAGGTGACATTTTAACACTTTCAAGGGGATTAATGCAGATTATAACTTTGGTTTCTAGTTCCTCTTGAATGTATAACAGAAAGTGTCAGGATAGCTATCATATATTGACTGGTTCTAAATATGTTACTTAATTACCATTTTACCCACATATACATTATATTTCTTTTCCCTTACGATACTGTTTGAAAACAATTATTGACCTTTACACATTAGCATGCTATCATATTAAACTGTAATACGCTTAGCTCTCAAAGGTTCCAGCTAAACTCAAACTAGTTAGAAAATTGAAGCAATATTGTATAAAACTAATGGAAATGTATGTTTCATTGATATCAAATGGTGTAAATCTTGTAAAGTGATTTATATTTGCCATGTAAGTTTTGACCCACCACGTTACTTTAAAATGAATTAAGGCCTGCACATACCCAGAATTTCAGTCGGGATATAAAGGTTTATTAACGATGTTTTCTTTCACCGAAACAACAAGTGTATATTTTAAAATACATTGGGTTTTATATTTGAAAAACCTGCCCAAGATTCATTCACGTGGTTCTTTTTATAAACATATATGTTATTTATAGACACGAAAGTTACATCGGCAAAGTGGTTGTGCCAACATCTTGATGAGGTAGGTATATTTAAATTATTACTCAACATAAAACTATAAGCAAAGAAAATGAAGCTAAAGAGTCTAGACGAAAGCATAAAAGAATTAAAGCTTGCCATATAATATGACATCAGCTTAAGGGTGACATTTCGTCCGAAAATCGACACACATAATTGTACATTGAAACTATCGTTTTGATGATCTAACTTATAATTTTTTTTTTCTTGACGGGGGGGAAATGTTCGAAACATACCCGAGATCTGAGGAAAAGAAATCGTATTATGTGGGATTTTTACCCACTAAAACCCCCTCGGTATCGTCACGTGCCTGCTGGAGTGGTTCCGGCAACTCGGGCAGAACGTACCAGTGCCACCCTTGTACAAAAAATCAATCGGGATCAACCCTCTCACGGGTTCTTTCGGCAGTTTCTTTTTTTGCGAAGAACATCTTCACGAAAGATGACCACCACCCAACCCAACTTATAACTCTAAGGCTTACCAAAATATACACTAAAACCAATTATAGCGCCATTTTTTGACTGACATAAAAGTTACAGTCAAACTTGGTTTTGATAAAAAAAACGACATATACAGGTTCGTCTGTGTCAAGCCATATCAGAGGTTATATATATATAGTGAGCCAACTACAAAAGTTAGACATATGCTGTCCTAGACTTATTTTGAGATCTTTTGAAGGGGAACAACTCTGGCATACATATTCTTTTGCCAAAGTTTAACCATTTCCTCAGCTCACGCATTGAAAGCTCTTGAAAGAAAAAAAAAGTTTTTGAAATATTTGACATTTGTGCACCGGTCCTATTTATCTTAGAGCAATGATATCTATATAAACCTAAGACCTTGTTTAATAAGTGGGCTATCTAACACTGAAATAGTTTATCAAATCGGACAAATAATTCCTGAGATTGGTGCTAACAAACAAACTCTTCAGCTTTACATATTAATATAGATAGATGATCTAACCGGAGTTATAAAAATTGACACTATGATTAATTACAAAGTAGTTTAGTGTATAATATCTGACATTTAAAATGCTGTGTGAATGCTAATTGCATGTAGGAAGACATTAAGGTGCCATACCCAGTAATCTGCCATTAACCTGGTTACTGTTATGTCAGCATTATTTGATGCACATAATCATTCGTAATTCATTTGCCCTTGCTGTTATTGACCTAGTTGGTTTTCCTGGCTTATTTTATACTAATATCATACTAGCAGATATCCAGGGTTGGATCCTAGACTTGGTAGAGTGTTACCAACACAGTGTCTTCAGATAAAAGAAAACCTTCTTTTGATTTTCATATTTAAAATCATAAATAACAAAGTTATATTTAAATCTTTCGATTACAAATGAATTTGCAATTCATCATTCAGGCAAATTAATTGAAATTCTTGTTTTTAAGTATTTTTATAAACCAACTTACGTATTCGTCACTGATAGAATGTACTAGCTTCTAGCATTTGTAATGGAAACTCGACTGTAATTTGCATTTTTAATTAAATTTCAAACGAGAAACAATACCACTACCACCAGCAACAAATAAGAGCCACGAGAACATTAATAAATGTCTATCCTAAACATATCTAAAAAAGTATCTGGAATTTCAGATTTTTAAATATTACTGGTAAAAAAATGTACCGATTTAGTGAAACAGTGCATGTTATAAAAATAAGATAGCTACATAATATACGAATCAGTGATATCCAGAAGCAAAGCATTTGAATAGATTGTAAATATAAATAATGCCGTATATTAAAAAGGTACTGATCGTCTGATATTCAGACGTGAAACCATTTTAATAGATTAGATAAAGAAATTAGATGCTGCATAATTAAAAGACTGTTAATCGTAGAATATACTTAAAAGCATTGTTTAGTCTACAAAAAATTCTGAGAGTGTAAAGAAAGGGATATTTTTCGCAGGTAAATTTATTTTCTATTACGCCGATAAATTGTGCGACAAAGTCATGATCGATTACCTCGCTTTGGGCTATCATTAATCAGCAGAATACAGTTAAATAAAAAGTGTGTTTTAGAAAACTTCTCATTACTTGTCACGCCAGATACAGATAGAAATAGTGATTAAACCTGTATAGAAAAGATCAACGAGTTTATACCAAATAGAGATAGCATTAGAAGGCCCATAATTTCAACTTCGAAGAATCGTCTTTGCATTGATAAATGCGACTTTTGAAGTAAACTTCTATTGGAGATGATTCGATAATTAGATGATAATATTGAAAATAAGTCGAGTGTTAATTCACACATCAAAAAAGAAAACATTACACGCACACAAATCCCCGAAATTTTAGAAAAAATCCTTATAAGTTGATGATAAAAATTCCAAAGTGTTTAGGGGGAAAATTTGGCGAGGCATGCCTTTTTCATTCACCATTTTGTCCACAATAGTTTATTATCATTACAAAGATCAGTATATGATTTTGGAAAGAGAGATTGACTTTCAAGCTTTCACTAGTGGAGTCCTGAATCAGCTATTTTAATATTCCCATAGTCCTAAGAATAAGGGATAACTAACTATTGACACCAAGTGATAGGCATGAGGAGCAACAAATGCTAGATTTGTGCTAGTATTTAGGGTCTTGTAGAGAAATGCAAAGAGCTGTGAAGTAAAACTCCAGCGTAACCATATCCAAGAAAGGTGATGAGGATGTCCATGTGAATAAAGTGCCAGTTGTTTCTGCTCTAGTCGATAATTTTCCAATGGTGGCTAAATTCGTAGGTATTTCTACTAATACTTAATTTAGATTACTGGGACTTACTGTCTCTCTTATAATATGATGTTATTAACCTATTCTTTTATCGGAAGAGAGTTTACGGTTTAACCGATTGTACTAATCATTTTTGGTATTTCCCCAGGGAATAAACTAGCTGTAAATTTCCTGAGTGAAATAGGTTCTATATAGCACGAGCTGTTAGAGTTTAATGATCTAACAACTTATCTACAATCGCTAGCAAGTAAGAAATGGAGACGTCCATTATTTACGGTCTCTTGGTTTCATAACGATTCTTTACTTATATTCCCATGTTTATAATAATGTGTTTACTTTATTGTTTGAATACGAACTCATCTGGTAGTAAATTTCATTTGAGATATGCTAATTTGGTAAGTGGAATAATTGTGCATTTTCTATTATATATTTTAACGTTAATAAATAGTTGAAACCTGAAAACATTGGACAGATAAGATTAGATATTAACAATAAGCTTGAAAAATTAATAACGTTCAGAGAATTAAAAGTAAATGGGGCCATTTGCAATCCAATTGACAATATAGATCAATCAGCAGAAGTTTTAATCGTAGGGCTGTTGACAAAAGGCAACGTTTAGGCAAAAATATTATATCTTTGAATAAGTATTATTTAACAATAAAAAACTGGTTGAAAGGACAGTGATTATCTTTTCAATAACAGTATCAAATTTTACTATTAAAGTTATTAACTAAAAGGCTAAAAGGTACAATGTTTTTGCAGGCTGTACAAAGTATTCTATTGGTGATTCAAATTAATGAATATTGAATCATAAAGTATTGTCAATTTACCTGGATGGTATGAGTTTGCATGAATCCAACGATTTTGTCCAAGATGAGGTTGTCCAACGAGCTCTCGTCAAGACCTCTCGGAATCGCTTCTTCGACTTCCACGTTCTGGGCTGCATCCTTATCTTTGGTTATCGTCACACCACTCAGGATGGAGATTTCGTCGCTCTTCGATATCCTGTTCAACGCTTTCGCCAATTTGAGTTTAAGACAGTGGGCAATTTCACCACCACTGCAGTCTCTGTACGTTTCGTATGCGATTTTAAGGTCACCAACAACGGTGTCCTCTGAACTCCTCCCTTCAATTTTGTTCTGGTGTGTTGTTGCCGTTCTGGCACTGACGGCTACTGCCAAGGTCAACACAAGGAGGTAATGTGGCACCATTTTGTTGTCGTTCGCACGTTCGTGGTGGATTGGGCACAGTGGTAAAAACTGGAGCAGTGTTACCGTTTATATGCGTTTAGTTTCACGGTACACTGGCTACAACTAAGAGGGATGCATCGATGCATTTATGCAGTTTTATTAAACATCAATGTGAAGAATATCAACACGTTGTAATGTCTTGACTATCTTTTATAAATTTAACTCTAATCATGCAATTATTGCAAATAAAATTGTCATATTATTAACATGATATAATATTGTATGTATTAAACTATATATGTCGGGGATATTCTAGGCATGTCAAACAATTCTTGATACATTTTAGGACTTATTGCAATAAATGCAAATGAAGAGAATAATTATCTGTAAGAAATACCAATATTTATCGATGCAAGTTAAACTTACATACTGCCTTTACAGCACACATGTCCCATACAATAAGAGCTCATGGAAATAGTTGCAAAATTGCTGAAATCTTTAATTTATTTATAGAATTCTTCTCTCCTTCATCAGCAGTATCGACCTCTCTTTACTACCTTTACTAAGATACAAGTGAGTGATAAATACGTTGATGATAGAGATTTGATTGATAAAGTCTTCTTTCTCAAACCTTTTCCCACTTTAATTAGGATCAGCTCCTCTAATCGCTTTTCATCACAGATCAATCTGATTGATATATTCTAAGACGTTAATGAAGTTGGTATAGCTGAAACTTTACAATTTTATCAGATACACGTACAGTACGAATTTAGATCTTCTATATCTCACCATCTACCACATAGCATAGTACTGGAGGAATAGCAAGTTTTAACTCCTGTAAAATGCTTTCTAAATTAAGCAATTTGGTTAATTCAAACCCATTCATTAAAAATACTTGAAATCTGATTTCCAACTTGCAACTAATGACGTATTAGCTACTGTATCATAAACTAATAGATTTCCATCCATTTAAGAAGATAAATCGAGAACGTGACAAGCATGTGACCAATGTGAATTACTTACTGGTGTTCAGATGCGAACAATTTTCACTAACGTGTATAGTAGAAATTGATTATGTATTAATTCATAGCCCGAGAACGTATTTTCCACTTGTCTTTTTAAAAATAACAATAATTAAATATGTAGCATGTCTGATTTTAAGCACTTTCACAAATAGCTGTTGTTATAACAAATTGACTACATGGTTTTGTATTGAGTCAGCTGAAGCGTAGATCTAGTTGGTATTGTAATTAAATTTAAAAAAAAAACATCTCTCCTATGTGAGAAGAGGCTTGTGTCCATCAGTGGGACGCTAATGGGCTGCTAGTTATTTTTACTTAATGTATATAACAATTATTTAATATTCTAAAAATAAAATAACTACTTCCAATGTTTTTTCTTACGTTGCAGCTGTTTTTTCGTTAAAAATACTTGGTATATTTTACTAATTTATTCCCGCAACTTATTGAGTTTTTTTTTTTAAAGTGGTAGTTGACACGGTTGAGTAAACCCATTTACAAATGACTGCCATTTGGGTAAGTTACATTTAAATATACTATTGTTTCAATTCTAATACAATTATCTTTACTGGTGATCGCCCAGGGGTCGAAATTCGACCGTAATTAATTATTTCAACATAATTAAGGTTCTATCATGAAACACTCGTCGTCGCTTCAACCGATGGACGTCCTCTGCTGGACATAGATCTCCCGAAATGATTCCTACAAGGCCCGATCTTGTGCCGCCTGGTTACGATCGCTCCACCTTGTGGGGGGTCTACCTATATTGCTCCACCCGGTGCGGGGTTGCCACTCCAGCACCTTCGGACCCCAATGTCCATCGGTCCATCGGACTATGTGCGCCGCCCATTGCCACTTCAGGTTCGCGAATTGTAGGGCTATGTCGGTGACTTTGGTTCTGCTACGGATCTCCTCATTTTTGATTTGATCACGTAAATAAACTCCGAGCATAGCCTTCGCTATCGCACGCTGAGTGACTCTGAGCTTTCATATTAGGCCCATAGTCAGCGACCACGTTTCCGATCCGTAGGTAAATACCGGCAACATGCACTGTTCGAAGACTTTGGTTTTCAGGCACTAAGGGATATTGGACGAAAACATCTTCCAGAGTTTCCCGAACGCTGCGCAACCGAGTTGGATTCGGCGGTTGACCTCTTTCTCAAAATTGGATCTACCTAGCTGGACTATGTGTCCCAGGTATGTGTACTCGTTACCAATTTCGAGTGTCGAGTTCTCAACGATGACTGGCTGGAGCGGAACATGGACATAACTTTTGTCTTATCCATGTTCGTTTTTAGGCCTACTTGTTGAGAAGCTCTGCTGAGGTCATCGAGCATTGCATTGAGATCTTCAAGAGTCTCTGCCATAATGACCACGTCGTCGGCAAACCATAGATGAGTGATTTACTCGCCATTGATGTTGATGCCCAGTCCGTTCCATTTCATAAGCTATCAAACACTAAAATTCTATAATCACAGATTTCGCAAAGGCTGCACTGTTGATTTGCTTCTTTTGTCCATTAAATTATACGAAATTCTATATAATTTCTCTTTTTTTATTATTTTTTTCATCGTTTGCTAAACTTCTTTGACAAACAATAGTAACAATAAATAAAAGAATGTGTCTGTCATATACACGGTAGTGTATGTTATATATTATTTATTGATTTAATCTATTTTGAAGCGTAATTAAAAATAACATTATAATTGTGCACTCCTTCTTTATATAAACTATAAGCGTGAGAAATTTCACACATTTCCGTCCGCGCAGTTTTTGTTTGTGCTTCACGTATCAAAGTACTTAGAGCAAAGAATATAAAAGTATCGAAAATAGATCGTACAAACATAGGGTTACTTATTTATGAGAAGAGAGAAGATTACTTGATTAATATTTACAACAGTACATACAACATTTTGAAGAAGTTAAGAAAACATCTTTATTAAACCTTTAAATTAAATAATAAGCCACAAATTATTTAAATAATGCATTTTTGAAGTGAAAACTTCTTTAGCATCGTTGCGACTTGGAAGTTGGTGTACGGAAAAGCGACAGTAATAAGAAGTAGACACAAAAATTCATGAGATTTAACGTTAGAGAATGAGATTTTACAATGTTTCTTATTTTTATAGCTAAGGGGTTTCCTAAGTACATTTAGGGCCATTTAGTGGGATTGTTTCTCTAGCTAAGGGGTTCCTTAAGTACATTTAGGACTAGTTAAAGGGAATGTTTCTATAGTTATGGGGTTCTTCAAGTACATTTAAGGCCATTTAAAGGGATTGTTTCTATAGCTAAGGGGTTTCTTAAGTACATTTAGGACTAATTAAAGGGATTGTTTTTATAGTTAAGGGGTTCCTTGAGTACATTTAAGGCCATTTAAAGGGATTGTTTCTATAGCTAAGGGGTTTCTTAAGTACATTACGGACTAATTAAAGGGATTGTGTCTATAGCTAAGGGGTTTCTTAAGTACATTTAGGACTAATTAAAGGGATTGTTTATATAGTTAAGGGGTTCCTTGAGTACATTTAAGGCCATTTAAAGGGATCGTTCTATAGCTAAGGGGTTCCTTGAGTACATTTAGGCCATTTAAAGGGATTATTTCTATAGCTAAGGGGTTCCCTAAGTACATTTAGGGCCAGTTAAAGAGATTGTTTCTATAGCTAAGGGGTTCCTTAAGTACTATTTAAAGGGATTGTTTTATAGGTCAAGGGTTTCCTGTGTATACTTATGGTCATTTAAAGGGATTGTTTCTATAGCTAAGGGTTTCCCTGTGTATATTTATGGCCAGTTATGGGGATTGTTTCTAAAGCTAAGGGGTTCCTTGAGTACGTTTATGGCCAGTTATAGGAATTATTTTAGAGCTATGGGGTTCTCTAAATACATTTAGGGCCAATTAAGAGAATTGTTTTTATAGATAAGGAGTCATCCTTTATGTTGGTGTAATCTAGCATTATTCCTTTCAATACGACGTTATATATATATATACTTACCCATTATCTTGAAACCAAAATGTTCGAATATTTCACTTCTATAACGAATTGCACATTTTTTTAATTAATCGTGGTCTATTAATACAGCACAATTAGTAATATCGAATGATTCAGAATCATGCGGTAACGCAGTTTTGTTTTCACTCGTAAGAAAAGTTAATAGATGAAAAAACGACGTTTTTTTTCTCAACGATTTCGCCTTCATTTTCATAATTGATGTAGACATGATATAAATAATTTTGACTTTTAGATTTGCAACATTACAAATGTTAATTTATATGTTATATCAGAGAACTTTGTTATTAATATTAATACAATGTTGTGAAATTTATTATACAAAGAACTGGCAATCAATATTTATATACTACCGGAGTTTTGCTTCCGATTTCCTTGCTCATTGGAAACGTAACTATATTAAACTAGATTCTACTTGTAATTTCCTCTGCGAATTGAGATTTAATTAACTTTTCTACCGTGTATTTGTTTACGGGTAGTTTTTCTTCCAGAACTGATATATTTGTATACAAGCAGACAGGCAGATTTCAGTTTAATGAATGATTTTGGAAATAAAATTACGGCAGTACTAAATATCTATAGCACTTACATTTTTGTGACTATTCAATTTGGTCGGGGTGTGACTATTCAATTAATTTTGAACTTCGTGCAGCGGGAATAAAGTTCAAATTGACTCTTTGACGTTAGGAACACACCTACATTGCTTAGACAATAGTGAGTACTTGTAATTTATTATGAACTTTATTGAATATTAGTATAGATCAAATTGACTCTACATTTTAGTTAGAAAACGTTTGTATGGGACACAGAAAAGGGCTGTTTTTTAGGGCTTTGCTCCTCTAATTATTCGAACTTTTCTCATCGTAAAAAGCATCCTTGGACTTCAACGTACATGTAAAAAAAAGAATTGTAAAATTGACCTAGGCGTTGTGGAGTTATGCGCTTACCAACACATTTTGCGATTCATTTTTATATTATAGATTGCAATTTTACTGCATTTCTTCTTTGTATTTTTCCTCTTAATGTAAACATAATTAAATGATAGCTTCTAATAAATATTCTGTTGTTTTAATGAACTGAAGCATAAAGTAGGTTACAATACATGTTAAAAATATGCTTTCTAGGTTTCGTTTTACATTACAGTGAATCTTTTTAGTTTGTTAATGTCGTGTGTATTCTCGGTCTTTTCGTTGGGCTGCGTAGGTGTTATTTCTACATTTTATTAAAATATCATACATGTCTATGTTAAAAACAAGGCTATTATGTAATATAACAATGCCTATTCAAACATACAGATGAAACTACCAATAGATTGTTCAACAATGCCACGTTACTTTAATACAAAATTCTCCAAAAGGGATCCTAATTTTCATGTTAGATATTTATATGTGGAATGGATATTCTATTCAACTTTTCCACTTATCCCGCGTCATGCTAAGAGTGGATACATTACTGTAACGTAACAAGATAATTTATATCTCTAACAACTGTAAAATCGTAGTGAGTGGACCGCTAAGCCGAGATCCGTTCCAACGTAATGACCCAATAACTATAGTGAAGGCAAGAATTCATCAAATTAATCGTCCATAAATAAATGTTTGTAGACGTGGCATACTTATTTTTTTGCTAAAAACATTGACGATTAAAGGCTTTTTTTATTGCTGCCAGATTTTCGCTTGAGTATGATCACCCCTTATGATAAATGATGATACAGTCTTGAATGAAAGCGCCCTAATCTGATAAGAGGTCATTTACCTATATGGTTTGTAAACGGCATCGTACCGTAACACAAATCTATATGTTTGATGGTACGTATTTGCTAGTAGAGTGGTAACTAGCCGCGGTCGAAGCCTCCTAGCAGTCTAGACCGATATAAACTAATCTATATATATAAAAGCAACTCTTTTTTTCTTTGTTATCGATAAACAAGAAACTACTGGACCGATCGGCATGAGACTATGATAATTCGACGCGGAATTAATTGTAGAAGGTTTTAGGCTATTTATTTTTTAATTCCATCAACCCTTTACCATTTTTTTTTTCAAATTCACTCATCCACCCACGCACTCTCACGCATCCACCCACGCAGTCCCACGCAACCACCCACACACTGGCACGCATCCACCCACGCACTCCCAAACATCTACCCACGCATCCACAAAGTTGTGACATGAATTATTAGACCGTTGTCTATAACAACGGTTTTGTTAATTCATTTGTAGGTTATGTAAATATGGCATTCATTTATGCTACTATCTTTTGTTTAAAAATTATTCATCTTTCATAGGTTATGTAAAGATGTCATTTATTTACGCTATCTTTTGTTTCAAAACAAAAAAGATTCTGTGTGTCATTTAATCGATTGTGTTTTGTTTAGTATTTGTAAAACTGAAAGCTGCCACATTCCAAATCTTTTTGACAGAACGAAGTCTGTCAGGTCTACTAGTTAATAATATAATTAAGTAGTATATCATAGGATATAAATGAATAAATAACATACAATGTCAAAAAGTCATGGATTTGTGGCGGGAATGGAAAAATAGTCAACAAATTGTCATCTGAGAAAAAATGTTTGATAAAACTGTGCACAATATATTAATAATTTATAAAAACAATATGTCCAATGGTTGTACAAGTATGCAATATCTGTATGGCAGCAATGAATCGGTAAGAGAGATACAACAGTAAGGTAAGGTAAGTAGCAGCCCATTAACATCCCACTGCTGGGTACAGGCCTCTACTCTCATAGGTGAAGGGTTTTTAGGGCATAGATCTACCACGCTGCTCCACCACGGCAGGCAAAGTACACAAGTGCAGTTTCTGTTTCTTCACCGTCATAGTCCGATGTGATGGGAATCCAACACGATTATAGAGGGATAAGGCGCAGGACCGACGGCTTAACATGCTCTCCGAGGCACGAGGGTGGATCACACCGCCAACTTCCCAATTTCGGGCAAATATTGAGAAAATCTTAATAGAAAACCCAATTTTGATTTTTGAATTGGCCCGACCCGGGACACGAAGCCAGGACCTCATGTCTGTAGTTGAACATGCTAACCACTAGACGAATGTGAGTTATATAATGACAATTCACTACGTACTCGTATACATATTATAGAACTTTATGTACGTTTAAGGGTAACTGTATACGTTTCCATTTCAAACTTCCAAAAGAAGTTACAAAGATATCGCCTAATAAGTTTAAATATTATATTAAAAAAAAATACTAATTGAAAAATCGTACGGTAATTCGAAGGATTACTTTAACGATAAAAAGATATTAAAGATAAAAAAGTAGGTTAGCGCTTGACTGTTCTCATACCTGATTGTAACTGATGATACAGTCTAAGATGGAAGCGATGATACCTTTACAGCTTAATACCGAAACACAAATCTCTTACTTGGCACTAGGTCTTTGCTGGTAGGGTAGCATTTAGCCACGATTGAAATCGAACCCAGGACCTTTGTTAGCAAAGCGAGTAGTCAAACCATCGAGTCTGCAAGGACATCAATTATAGATAAATAGATGTATACTTTATGGAACTCTACAGTCAAAAGTACAATAGATTACATAATAATTTACCAATAACTAGATTTAGTCTGCAATTGGGCGGTCTTATCATTAAATAGCAATCTCTGCCAGACAACCCTTTCGTTTTGGGAGACAATCAAAAAGAGGAGATAGAAGATAGGTGTTAATAAAGACTTAGACATACATATATTACATTACACACAGGTAATTATAACAATTACATGGATATAAACTTGTCCAAATAATATTTAATAGAATTAAACAATCATAAACTTTGTAAATTGAACTGAAATATGAAAAATATTTCACAACCTGTTACTTTAAATCTCTCGATGAATTCTCGAAAATTATTTGCTTTAACATTTATTATACAACGTACGTTATTCAGTATATGAACGAATAATAAAGCCTTTTTCATAATGGTGCACAGATATATTAGTCTCTTAATATTTTGCACTTGTCCACCTGTCAAACTTAATGACGTAGAAATCCCTCAACTAGACCATGTCAGGTATTTAGGTTTACACCTTGATAAACGACTTACTTGGCAAAAACACATTTTCACAAAAAGGAAACAATTGGGACTACATTTACGCAAGCTGTATTGGTTAATGTGTCACCGGTCACAGCTGTCGATGAGTAGCAAGCTTTTGCTTTACAAAACCATCCTTAAACCAATTTGGACATACGGTATACAACTCTGGGGACAGCTTCCAATTCAAAACATCGAAATCTTACAAAGATTTCAAAACAAAATCTTAAGGATGATAACCGGTGCTCCCTGGTTCGTCACAAATGAACAATTACATCACGACCTGAAAATAACCACTGTCACAGGAAATTCTCTTCCATACAATTGCTTACAAGGAAAGAATTAAAAACCACCTAAACAGCCAATGTCTTGATGGAAGACGGCAATATAATTCGTAGATTGAAACGAATGATGCCCCAAGACACACTTAAATTGAAATAATAAATTAAGTAGGATACGACACAGGTCGTATACCGAGCATGCCATTCAAAAACCCAACCAACCCACTGATAAATATCCCTATGGTGACAGATCGCAGTGTAAAGGAAGTAACAAGAAAAAAAATCTTAATATTTTATTGTATTATTGATTTACTTGTTTTATTTGTACTACATACTTAATTAATATATTTTATAGACAAAGACAAAAATTGTGTCACCATATAGGGGATCTTACCAAATTAAATATATTCTATCCATACCCTTTCAAGGAAGGAAATGTTAAATTGGTGAGAATACATAAATTCATACAGAAATATAATATATTAATATAATAGATAGATAATAGATAATCTTGGATGCAGTAAACCCAGACTTAGTGAAAAGCTTTAAAAACTTAAGTAGAAGACAGGTAAGGTATGCAGTGGCAATTGCAACTGGCCACTACAGTATAAAAGCTATGTTAAAAACCATGGGCATTGCGGAAGACTCTTCTTGCAGAGCCTGCAATGAGGAAGAGGAGACGATAAGGCACCTACTGTGCGAATGCAATGGCTTAGCTAGGACTCGAATGAGTCTGATGGGAGTGGCCTATCCGCAACCAGAAGACTTTAAAGGCTCCAGCCTGAAGCCTACTCTGAAACTTCTGGAATGGGTTCTTGAGTACATTCAGGGGAGATTAAAGGATGGGGCGCGTACAAAAGATCCATAAGGGTCGAAAAGCATCCGCTAACTCAGTGGGCCCCACCGCAAGATAATAATAAATAACAGATAATAGTACTTTGTCAACATTGTGGACGTATCTTGTAGATGTTAAAATTTTTATATAATAAAAGTTGTTCGGCTGCGTTATTTATTGTGCCCGTAATGTGCCCATGCTTTTTAACGGAAATAACCGTCGCTTGCCCCGCCTCGGATAAACGTTTTTGCTTTGCCCCACGGGTCGAATGATTCTAAATTGGCTCTTGGGACTTAAATATTCATGAAATACTCATGAAAGATTTTTGCATAAAATTAAGACTCTGGTGTAGCTTCATGTTGTGCGAAGCTTTGAGATAGTGAAAAAAGGTCCGTATTTTACGTCCGTTACCGAAAAACAATAACGGATTGGAAAGAACAATCCAGTACCTAATTTTCTTTTAATATTGTGAAAGAAGGAGGAGGGCAAGCAATACCTACTAAAACCCTGTGGAACGCTTTTCATCAGGTATCCCAGATGAGTACAGTTGAGGAATCATGAAGGTGCGTGGACGCTGCCTTGTGCCTTGGCCCAGGATACAAAGCCACGAATTCAGTAATATAAAAAAATCATAATTAATTGAGCTGTTTTACAGTTTATGGCAGCCACACAATGTGATATCGAATTTATATATGTATATATTTAGATAATGTGTGCGATATTCTGTGTCTATGTAGACGTGCCCTAATATTAACCCTCTTTGCCGAATTATCGGACAGTGTGGTGAAAGGAACTGCATAATGTTATTAAATACCAACCGTCCGTTAATGATTTATTGCGTAATTGAAATTTCGTGGAAGTAGCGAAAATATTGCAAAAAATTATTGTGTTTTCTGCAAATTATATTTTTTTTATTCTGGTAATAAATTTCGTACAGTTTTTGGACGGATTTCTTTATTGCAGGCTTTACAAGTTAACATCATCACGTCATGAAAAAGCGTTATTCTACTCGACTCTACTACACGCTAGTTAATTAAGCGATTTAGTTTTCGTTTAAATTATACGCGAATTTTACTGGCTCGTTTAATATTTTTTAGGAACTTTAATAATTAAAATTTTTACTAACAACTTTACGTGTATATTAAGTAACAAAAAAGTGCATTTATAATTATCAAATATGTTTAGTTTTTTGTTATTAACATTAATACTAATCATGAAATCCTCCAATTAAATTACATTTTTGCAAACGTTTTTCACAGAATACAATCCTTATTCAATCTGGATTCTACTAATGTTTTTTCATATAAATTTTATTTTAACACGATGAAGAACTTAAAGAGTATAATAAAAATCACGTAAAGATTTCTCTGAACATATTTTGTCCGGTTAGATATTATTATATTCAAAATTTTGTAGGTGATTACGATAATACAATAATTAAATTATAACAGTATGCATATAAACTTACTAGATCTTAATTAACAACGTATATAATCAACACAAACACAACGAATATTTTCGTGACTACGTTCTATTTTCGTATCTTTATATAAGCTTCTAATACCAAAATAACATAAGATTAAAAGTATATACACATATCATTAAAAATTTACAGTGTCATGTCCAGTTACTTTAATATCTGCGGGAATAGAAAACTCCAAGCATAAAACAATGTCAAAATAAGTCAAAACAAACTACAGCCGGATCTACTATTCACATTAACAGTACGAAGTGCTTTCATTATTTAATAATAAAGTATCACGTAATAACGCGTCATGTTAAAGTATTTGTGTCATACGTCCACGACATCCTTTACCTAATAACATAAAGAAATTTCTCTTTAACGCACTCCCGTATATCCGGTTCACATCCGTGGCTTTTCTTTCAAAGCAAACATCACAACGAAAACTATTTATCAACAATACAATATCAATCCTATCTCCAAGCATTACGAGTGTTAGAAAAGTTAAAATTATTTCAACATATAAAGCTATATGTGAAAACGATATAAGAATTCCGTTGATAAATAAGAATTTAAACGAATATAAACCTTACTTACCCACTAAAAAGAAATACGATCTATTAGCAACTAGCATTAAAGGTAAAGTAAGTGGTAAAAGCGAAGAAAAATTTAATTAAATGCATTATAATGTTCAGTTATCAAGCCATTGTAGACGTTAATGGATCGTATTAAATGCTATTAATATAGAAAATGTTTGCAATAAGTAAAACTTGTGCAATTCAAACATATAAAGCATTAAACACATAAAAATCTTAACTCCAGAAAATTGAAAAGTATTTAAAGGAGTAAAAACCTTATTTAGATAAAGACGAAATTGACGCCTCTGAAGTGAGCATTAAAACTGAAGACAAATTTAATTCAAATCATTATACTGTATAATTATCGAACAATTTTAGGCTGTATTATTTTGCTTTAAATGCTGTAAATTGAACTTAAAGATGAATAAAGTAATTTAAGCGAATATGAACCTTATTTTCATGTATATAAGGATTACAAAGTGATTGAAACAAATATTAAACCTGAAGACAAATATAATTCAATGCATTGCACTGTACAGTTATTCAGCAATTTCAGACAAGATGATATTGTAATAAACGCTATTGATTTGAATAATACTGATTGTGTAGAACTGGTTTAAAACAAACATTTAAAGATTTAATTATATGAAAATCTTATATGTCAGGTGATATAAAAGAATATGAACCTTATTTTATGTAAATAAGGATTACAGAGTCTTTGAAACAAGCATTAAAGCTATAGACAAATATAATTCAATGCATTGTAGAGTATAGTTATCAAACAATGTTAGACGTTATACATTTGTTTTAAATGCCGTTGATATGGAAAATTTAGATTGTGTAGAATTAGTCTAATTTAAACATTTAAAGCCATAATTACATGAAAATCCTATAAGATTTCAGGTGATATAAAGAAATATGGACTTTGTATACATATGAATAAGGATTACAAAGTATTTGAAACAAGCATCAAAACTGTAGACAAATTTAATTCAATGCAATTTACAATGCCATTGAGCAATTTTAGACACTATACTTTTGTTTTAAATGCTATTGATATTGAAAATGTTGTTTGTGATATGTATAATTATGTTGGTGGCAAATTGTCCAACAAAGTGGGGTGAGGTGCCATAAAACAGTAGACATGTGGAAAGACGTCAGCCCTCCGGCGACGACAACGAAAGTGGAATGACTAAGGTCAGGTAATATAGAGGCGGAACGAAAACCATGCATTTTGGAAAACGTGTTGGAAAGTTGATGATATAAGAGGCAGTATTCATTTATTTATTAAAAAGAGCGTATATTCGCAGAAATTGCCGTATATTATTACAGTAATTGAAAGAAAAGGTAGTAATTTTAAAATAGATAGCAAAAACCTTGTCGAATCCATTGAAATATGAGATCACAAGGACATCCGTTTATAAATACAACGAAATTAGATATTTTATTCCTTGTTATTAGTGCAAGTTTTGTATGTATAACATGATTATGAAGTTTAATAAAATTTGTCTAATATTTCGGATTTTATAATACGAATTTTCTGTCTAGACTTTACAATGAATATCCTAAAGTTTTCAAAATGTCCAGATGCAATAAATAAAATACAGAAAATTAATATATATATATATATTAATTTTACAAATAACTTCATAAAATACCTGATTAATTAATGAAAAAAATATGAAGATTATTTATTTAAACTAACACCTTTAAATACAGCAGTGATTTACAGTTAGAAATTAATTCTCAATAGTTTGTTTATCAGTTGAAATAAGAAGAGCAATAATTGATTTTATGATATTACGATACTTTTTTTAATTTAATGATATAAATATTAAAACAAACATAATCTCAGAGTAATATACACCTTCATTATACATATAAGTACAAAAATACGATGCAAATTGCATTTGACTGCCAATGCAAGTTAACAAGTAAAAAGAAAAAATATAATAATCCCTCGGTATCAATAGTTAATTATATTGTCAGCTTTAAAATAACTTTTATTCCAAATCAACGATTAACTTAATCCAAACATTCAATGAAGTAAAAACAATGACACACTTAATGCAAAACGAGAAAACATTACGTCATAGAAACAAAACTTTTACTTAAGGCAAACCGGACACAGGAAAAAAAATTTGTCCACTTTCACTTTTACACAAAATTCAATAACAAAAGTCATAAAACCACACAGCAAGACATAAGATTTTGAACCTTAACATAACAACAATAATGTTGAAATCCTTTTAAATAAAGCTGCTGATATAGACAGGTCTGGAAAGCACAGGTTGTTAGACAATGAAGAGGTCAAAGGCCTTCACGTTAATTTTAATGGAGGGTTATCTCTTTCTCGTTTTAAAACATCTTCATTTATTACTAAATAATATGGAAATTTACCGTGACTTCGCGTGCTATTAAAATAATTATGATCAATTTCCTATTCGATGATTTTGATTGTTGACTAATAAAAAAGGAAATTTTTAAGAACTTATTAGCACTTCGTCAAGAGATTCAGAAAAAGATTACAATTTTTTTTAGATACTCAATAAAACTTCTCTTAACGCAAAACTGAAACCTATTGTTTCCGAGGTTATCAGACAAGAAATAGTAATGAAATTAAAAAAATTTATAAATAGATTTTTTGCTATATTAAGTATTGTGTCATTAGTTGAGTTTAATTATTTATTTTTGACTTTAATTATTTGCTCAACGCTCACCAATATTAATTTTTTAATTAATTTTAATTTTTTTTTAATAGTTCGAAGATTGTATCATACAAACCTAGTAAGGGACAAGTAACCTCTTAAACTCTTTTGCTGGTAGGGTAGGAACCAGCAAAGAGCAAAACCTTTTATAAGTAAATATATATCAATTTAGGAAATTAATTTTCCTTAAATCACATACATAAGTCGATAGTCGTATACTTTTTTGTTTCAATTCATTTTTTATTTTATGATTACCAAATTTGACTCTCTTTTTTAAGCGCTGATAAATAGTTTTTCTCAGTTACCCTGACATCGTCAATCAGCAATACAGTAAAGCCTCGATTATTCAAAACCTCAATTACCTGAACAATGACTAAGTTTATCTAAAAACATAAATGTGAAATTTTAATATGCATATGTTATACTATATTTTTATCTTTCAAACAGCCCACCTTTTCATTATCGAAACTTTTGATTATACGAACTAGTCTCACTCCCAATTGGATTAGATAATCGAGGTTCTATTGTATTGGGCTCGGCTAACTCGGAACTCCGTAATACCCACTAAAACCCATCGGAAGTTGATCTGGAATCAGGGATAATTTCTGTATCGTTACAAAACAATGCATACTTAAGTATCCCTCGTTGCATAAGCTGCTGTAACAACTAACATGCAAATTGCACTCTCACATCTGGCAAATAATACGCCACGAATTTTCACCTCATTGTCGGTCCAGACGTGGGAACACCCCGTGACGGGCCTCGGAAACAATGGCTTAGTTCAGTCGTACATAACAAGAAAAGTCTATAAAACCAACCAGGTTTTGTTACAATAACGTAATACCTGAATCGATTTAAACAGTGGTGGTGTACTGTACAAATGCAGAGAATTAGTTTTTGGCCGAGATTGCACATAAATACAAAATGAAGATATATTTTCTGATGAAGATTAGCATTTTAATAGTATTATCAGTGATTGTTGAAATATTACCAGTCCAGATAGAGTTACAGGAAGGCGAAGAGTTGAAGAGAAATAGTGTAGAAGTTTCAGGGCTCAATGAATGTTTAAGTGTATCTCAGCGTTCAGAAGTTGGTGTATGTTTTGGCAAAGAGTTGCTGAATAAATTAAATGACTACGATGAAACGGATACGTTTACATTGGCTACTGGAGTATCTTTTGTACGAGATGATAAAATGCCGAGGGATATCGGAAGCTTTTTGGACAAAGATCCTATGGATTTTCGGTAACTATCTGTAGAAAAACTTATAATTTCCACATTCAAAAGGCCGCCAAATGAAACCATGTGGTCAATGTGACATAAATTACGTGTCTCTCTATTAATTATATCTGTGTATGTGTTTGCTTGTTTATTAATATCAAAAATAACGACTGAATTTTAATGGAACTTTCCATAAGTGCTGGGCTAATTTATCCGTATAAAATTTTGGATTCATATAATAAGAAAGATAACATAACAAAAGATAAGATAACATTAACATTTAATTGAACTAGAATCGTAATTTGCGTTACACACATTAACTTCATTAGTCTCATAAATATTTGTGGGTTCTTGAAATGCAGTAAGAGTAGTAGCAGAAGACGTAGTAAAGGTTTTGATTTGGGAAAAGAAAAATACATACATTTTAGTATAACTGTTGGTATATCCGCTCGTTCTTCTGAATATGATGACACTGTCTTTATTGATCTATCTATATAGTCTTTATCATAACGTATGACGGAAGGCATTAAAGAAATTGATTAGATATTCTGAAGCAAAATTAAAGGGCAAAAGTTAGCTATTATTTTTTTCAGGTCAATAATGGAAGACGCTAGTAATTTGATATCAAAGAGATCTTTACATTGGGATCTCGGTGTAGTTTATCCAGGTTTGGTCATGAGGATAGGACCAACACTTGCAAACGGAATTTTAGAGTTCGTAATAGATCCTAGAATAAAAGACAGATCGTATCATCAGCAAGGCGAATTGACTACAGGTAAGAAACTCTTTTTGTAATAAAAAGGGTGCAAGAAATATTTTAAAAGATATGTTAAAACATAAAACTTGACAAAAACTGTCATACTTTTTACACTTGTTCTCAGCATTTTCGTGATAGTTTCAGTGACAGAGCAATTAACGATATTTTTAAGTAATGCGGCAGACTTTTTATATGTATTCCCCATATTTTTTAAATTTAGGGAATCAATAAGAAATGTATGAAATATAGACTTAAATTATACGAAAATAATACGATTTCACCAACCTCCCTTAAACTTTATGTGCTTCAAGATAAAGGTACATTTTTAGAGAATATTTTTCAACATTTCGGAAATATAGGTAATCAATAAGAAATCTATGAAATATAGATTTAAACTTTATGTGTTTAAAGATAATGGCGCATTTTAGAGATTGTACCCCAAATTTTTGAAAACTAGGCAATCACTAAGAAATATAGATTTAAATTATATGAATATAGTGAAAACTAAAGTTTTCCCGTCCCCTAAGTACGAATAGCTATAGAAACAATCCCTTAACCGAGAGTAAGGGTCCCCTAACTATATGATGCTTTAGGGAATGTTACTGAAATCGGGTATAAGTCTCGTATAGATAGATAAATGAACACTTTGATAAACAGAATGTTCAAGAAGTATAACAAATAATCATTATTTGATAATTCAGTCTGTATAATATAAAAATGACTACTCAAATGGTATTTTAAATTCGCACCATCTAGCGACAAATACGAAACCTACTTCACTCGATGTCAAGGATTGAACGGCATTGAACTTGGCATTTACAAGCACCATCTATTACAAACTCTTCAAACTAACAACCTTAAGCCATAATAAAGTTCTTCTGGGACAAAAATATCAACTATTCTAAGACCTAGCGACCTTAAAAACCTGACAATATAGCACAAGTTACTTACTTATATCTAAACATATATATATATATATTGTTGTTTATGTAGGGTTTAATTATATATATGTATTTTTATGTTAATGTCCATCAAGCTTCTACGCTCCTTATTGCTTTTTAACCGACTTCAAAAAAAAGGAGGTGGTTATCAATTCGTCTGAATTTTGCCAGGTGCCACGGATGAATCCGAGTAAGAATTAACGGAGGCGGATGTGTGCAAATATACGTGGGCTTGTAACCCACCTTCTCCGGCGGTAGATTCCCGAATCTACATTAAGATAAAAAACTTCAACAAAATCGGTCAAAACGTTTGGGACCATGACATCCACATAAGAACGCACATAATAATTTTGTATAAAAAGATATAATATTTTACTTATACGTCTTATAATACAAGCAAAATACGATTATTCATCATGGTTTCTTTAAAAATATCTATCCAAATGATTTGAAATTAACTCTTTTCACGATATTTGCAAAAAAGTCCAGACTGTGACAAAATGTAATATGCAATTTCCTAAATTCGCTCTACCAGGGATCGAACCCGGGGCCTTTACCGAAGCGAGTACTTGCACTCCAGTGCCGAGTAAGTAGCAGCCCAGTAACGTCCAATTGCTGGGCACAGGCATCCTCACTCGTACGAGTGAGGGTTATTAGAGCATAGAACGCAAGTGCACTCTCTATTCCTTCACTCTCATAGTCCGGATGTGATGGGAATCCGACATGTCTGGAGCGAGATCAGGCGCAGAACCGACGGCTTAAAGTGCTCTCCGAGGAACGGGGGTGGATTACACCGCCAGCTTCGGGCAAATATTGAGAAAATCTTGATAGAAAACTCACTATCAATTTTTTAATTGGCCCGACCCGGGACTCGAACCCAGGACCTCGTATATGTAGCCGATCAATGCTAACCACTGAACCAATGAGGCAGTTAGACCAATAAGGCAGGCAGAACCCCAGCGTCAAAGAGGCCGTCAATGATTTTTAAGCTGGATCGCCTTTTGTCCTGAAACATGTTAATGATTAGTCATAGGTGATGAATATCGATAAAGTTTTGTTGTATTAAGCGTCATGTCGCTGTATCCGATTTATAGAAAGTGTGTTTACTTTTTAATTCATATAGAGATACGGCATTCATCTTGCCATTCGGTTGTTATAACAGATAGATCTGTCTTTATGATCGGTTTTGACTGCATTTTTTTATTAACATGGAGGCAAATCTAAAAGTGGTAGGGGTATGTTAGTAAAAATGTGTAAAAAGATGATTAATTTTGATAAAATTTTATTTCAGGACGACTTTTAGCACGCAACCTATTGGTGCCTTTCCTCTTGGGCCTTAAATTCCATATAACAACTTTATTACCATTACTACTTGGTCTCCTATTACTGGCAAGTAAAAAGGCATTTCTGTTGGCGAAATTGTCACTATTTGCTGTGACATTGTTCAGCGGTGCGGGTTCGAATTTCGGTGGGCAAAGTTACTTTGGAAACTTCGGCAGCCCGTCCTTAGCGTCTTATACTGCGAATGACAATATCGGTCATTACCATGGCCACCATAGTTCAGGAGGTAATTATTTTACTTTAATTTTTAATCTTAGAGACTGTTTTTCGCTGGAAAATGCTTTATACACACCAGATGTAGTATAAACTTTTATCTGGGAGTGTGGGACTCGCTAACTATACCAGGGTATCCACTAAAACCCAGCAGAACACTCTTCATCCAGGTGTTGGGGTCTAGATGTCTTGCGGGTTTAGTTCAGACAGAGTAGACCGGCGAGAGGGAGTAGCATCTGCGATAAACTCACTTTACCTGTCTAGTGCCTCCATCTGCAAATGACAGCTTTGCAGAAAGAGGCTACTGCTCTCCAACCTGATTCATCATCAAGCATAGCGTCAAGAATGAAGATGCATGGGTGCTAAAGCGTACATATCTGCGGGAAAACACTTTTTGATGATCATTGTCTTTTTTTTATCGCTGACAGGTTAGCGTTTAAACACAGATAAACATCTGTGATCAAACATTATAGTAAGTGATGATACAATCGAAGATAGAAGCACGGTAATCTGGTAATTTACCTTTTAAGGATGTTTAACAACACTGTATCGGAACATAATTATGTTGGTTGGTTTTACGTCTTCTCTGGTAGAGTAACAAGCTATAGGCTAAGCCTGTCGTCACTCCAGACTTGACAATTTCCAATATTTTCTAAATTAGCTACTCGCCAACTTATACGAAATACGAATTCATTTATACGGTCTGTGATCATAAATTTTCCGATCGTAGGTCGTATAACATCATGCAGATGTAGCATAACAAAGCCAACATCAAATTCGTTTGGAAGACCATAGGAATTTAAAATAAAAAATAAACTATTAATAACTTATTAAATTCGTGAGTACTCCATGATTGAAGATACATTTAGCTATACATGTAACTTTCCTCGTAGCTTGTAAATGATTACTATTAACAACAATATCCATGCTAAGTTGACTTCTGTTAAAAGGCAATAAAACTTAAGCTTTTTGCGCTTTTTCACCCTTTTAAGTCCAGGATCCAAAGTTTTCAATTCTTATAACCGAATCCAAATGGTCATTTAAATGGTCACTTTATATAAAAGGCTTTTGGGCAGCATTTTTAACAATGAAGGTTGATTATCTGACAAATAGAATACAGATAAATAATTTAATGAGCTATTTTTCATTTCAAGACTATCTGTGACCAAATTTAATTTAAATCGGTTATGTAGTAGTGGCGCGAAGTTTCACACTTTTAGGTTTAAAGTGACGATACTAGCATCTGTTACAATGCTTTTTTCGTATTAAAAAGTATTTTATGACCTTTGCCCGAGTCTAAACTACCTGTAAACCAAATTTCACGTAAATCGGTTGAGCAGTTTTGGCGTGAAAGCTCGATAGACAGACAGAGTTTCTTTCGCATTTATTATATTAGTAAGGACATTGTATTTTACCAAATAGCAAGAGAACTTATAGGGCCAATATTCAACAGATTGTTTTTTATTATAACCATTATTTCAACGATACAATTGGAAAATTTGTATACGACAATGAGTCAAAATACAAAATATAGTATTTAAATTTATAAGACATGAAGGTTATAATGAATGATGATAACACTCAATAGTATTTCACATATAAAGAAGTGTTTTATATTGTACTAGCTATTCCCCGCGGCTTTATCCTTTTATTAATCAATAAAGTCTACGTCGAAAAAGGAAAATGACTACAAAATTTCAAATAAATCGGGTGAATAGCTTTACAGATCTCGCAGCGATAGATTTTCCTTTATACCTCTTGATTCTGTTGAAATATGGGTAACCTATTCTTAGTAAAGCGTCTACGTTGCGATAGTAGTAACTATACAATATTTAATTTAAATCGGTTAAGTAGTTTTAGCGTGAAAGGCCCAAGAGACAAAGTTACTTTCGCAAGTTATTTGTAAAGATCGTTAATTTACACCTATAAGGATAAAGCTTTGATTCTCTCATAATAATCATAATTTTTGGTTTAAAACGACGATTGCTTACAATGCTTTTTTTCGCAGTAAAAGTAGCCTATCCTTTGCCAGACTCTAGACTACTTGTGTACCACATTTCATCTAAATCGGATCAGCAGTTTTGGTGTGAAAGCAAAACAGACAGAGTTACTTTCGCATTTATAATATTAGTAAGGATGCTGTATTTAACAAAAGAGCTGGGCATTTAATTGGGCCAATATTCAACAGACTGTATTATTTTATATTATATTGATATGAAGCCATATTATCCATAACATTTTGACGATATAATTGGTTAATTTGTACCTAACAATGACTCAAAATATAATAGTTTTATGTAGTATTTCTTTATAAGGCATAAATCTTGTAATAAATGTCTACGTCGCAAAACGATGTACGAGGTGTGTTCAAAAAGTATCGCGAATTTTGAATTTTCGCGGGTTACGTATATTCGAATTTCGAATTTTTTGTGGCGTTATGTTGGTACTCATGTCTCTCACTTATGCCGACAAGCTCGGCCATTTTGAATGTTCATTTAATTGTTGACAGCTGCTTTGCTTGCACGTGTTTTGGATCGTCTTCGATTTTTACCTATTCAAAAAAATGGATCAAAGAACCTGTATCAAATTTTGTGTGAAAAACGAAATTAAGTGCGCGGATGCATTCCGAATGTTGACTGTGGCATACGGAGAAGCTACCTTGGACCGAAGCAACGTTTATCGGTGGTACAAAATGTTCTCAGAAGGCCGAGAAGATGTGAACGACGAAGAGCGTGCCGGACGCCCGAGCACTTCAACAACAGACGAAAAAATTAATGAAGTGGAGAAAATGGTATTGGCCAATCGTCGAATCACCGTTAGAGAAGTTGCTGAGGACCTAAACATATCGATTGGCTCGTGCCATTCGATTTTTATCAATGATTTGGGCATGAGACGGGTCGCCGCGAAATTCGTACCAAAATTGCTCAATTGTGACCAAAAACAGCATCGCATGAACATTGCTAATGAGATGTTAAACTCTGTCCGCGACGACCCAAATTTGCTCCAGAGGGTCATAACTGGTGACGAATCGTGGGTTTATGGTTATGACGTGGAAACCAAAGCTCAATCATCTCAATGGAAGCTGCCGCACGAACCAAGACCGAAAAAAGCGCGCCAAGTTCGATCGAATGTGAAAGTTTTGCTGACAGTTTTCTTTGATTGCAGGGGCGTGGTGCATCATGAGTTCTTGCCACAGGGAAGAACGGTCAATAAGGAATATTACCTGCAAGTTATGCGCAATTTGCGCGAAGCAATCCGCCAGAAACGCCCGGATTTGTGAAAGAACAAAAATTGGCTTTTGCACCACGATAACGCCCCTGCTCACACATCGTTGCTTGTGCGCGACTTTTTGGCCAAAAACAACACACTAATGATGCCGCAGCCACCGTATTCCCCAGATCTGGCCCCCTGTGACTTTTTCTTGTTCCCTAAACTGAAGAGGCCCATGAAAGGACGACGTTACTCTTCTCTTGACGAGATAAAGACGGCATCGAAGGAGGAGCTGAACAAGATAAAAAAAAAAATGATTTTTTGAAGTGCTTCGAAGATTGGAAAAACCGTTGGCACAAGTGTATAATATCTCATGGGGATTACTTTGAAGGGGACAAAATAGATATTCATGAATAAATAAATAATTTTTGAAAAAACACAAAATTCGCGATACTTTTTGAACACACCTCGTACACTAATGTTCAAATACATCGGGCGAATAGGTTTAGAGATCTCGCAGTAGTAGTATTTCCTTTATACATCACGATCTCCTTGGAATATGGAGAACTATGTTCGTAATAAACGTCTACGTAACAATAAGGATAACTATGCCAAATTGCAAATCAATCAGACCTACAGTTTCAAAGATATAGCTATGAATAACTGAGTGGTAAATTGCTTATAAATATATAAAGTTTATAAGATTATTTAGAACAAACGTGTTTTCACATTACAGGTTATTACCGGGATAATAGACATATTCACCATGTCGATAACTTTTATAAAGAGAAACCAGAAGAGCAAGCAGCATCTCCTATAACTCCAGATGAACTCAGAGATCGACTAGAAAGACTTTTCGTCACTAAAAAAGATAACGATCAAAGAGACGACGGTAAAATAAGAAATGCTAGAAATTTCGCTTGGACACCCATTAGCGGTAGATAACCGTTCGAGTTTATATTAATTTGTAATATTGAATACTTTGTCTAACTAAAAACAGTTAACAGTAGTCGTAAAAGCATTTACAATAGAAACGATCGTCAGTTAGTAGCAGTTAAAGAACGTATATCCATTAAATTAGTCTTAATAATAGTTACATTAGTACACATATTGATATCCTTACGAATGTTTCAGTATAGAAATGTTAAAAATATTTAAAGACGCTTTTCCTAGAATTTAAAAAGCTATTTGAAGTGCAAACTTCTTTTTCATCATACCTGTATCAAAAGTTTTTACTTTCGGTGCTATTTTGAGTGACGAAAGTGCCACATTGCTTTCCAATTAAATAAATGCTTAAAATTTTCGACGCATGCGTTCTTGTTTTATATGTCAAAATATTTGGCTATTCATTTTGCTCCTTCACTCAATTCTTCTTACGATTTATTAGAGCTTATTCCTTTTGTAAGTTTTGTATATTTATTGTGTTTTGGTTGCAAATTTAAATTTTTAAAGGCTATAATGTAGTTTGTGTTTAAAAGTTGTCATAAATAAATGTTGTAAACAACTTGTTGCTTAGTAACGTAGTCGATGTATGTGAGCTATTGATTCAATAATTAACTTTATATCAAATTATTTTAAACTTTATTACTTACACTTTTATTAAACTTTCGGTCTTGGACTGATAAAAAACTATAGACTCCACGAAACGAAAATATAGCATTGCTACCAGTAATAGAAATATAAAGAATGTGTTAGATCTTATGGTATTTTGTTAGTAATGTTTAAAACTATATTACTTTTAATTTATCTATCTTCTTATATTCGACTTACATATGTACTTTCTAAATGGAGTAAAATAATTTATTACTTTTGCTAAAGTCCTTATACATTTCAAAAATTCTGCTCCAAATCTAATTGAAAATTATATTCTTCATTTATTAATTCACTGTCATCTACAGTTTAAGGTTTTCTAGTCAACACTACAAAATAATACACAACTTGAAGTCTCTACTTTCTTGTAAAATAAAAATATAATAAAAATGTTTTTTCTGATTATTTTTTTAATTCTCACCACCTGAAAGTAAATGTGTCATCATTTATTATCATATTCTAAGATTTTAACGAGTTTCTTTGGCTAAGTGGTGTAAATAACCACATCCCAAGACACTTGTTCAGACCCAGATAAATTAGAAATTACAATTTCCTGAATCTTAATCTAAATATTCTTTATTCAAGTAGGCTTAAAAAGACCTAAAGAAGAAACTCTGCGATAACCTTTTATAATTTAGGTTTGTAAGTTATAATGTGTAATAAATAATGTAAAGAGGAAGCATTTGTGTATGTATGTTTGTAACGTCACACAAAAACTATTAGACCGATTTTAAAAATGTTTTCACTATTAGTAAGCTGCGTTTTCATTGAGCGTCATAGGTTATATTACTTTCTCAAAAAAAAAATAGAGATCCCTAATAAAAATGCCTCATTGGTCTAGTGGTTAGCATGTTCGACTACAGACATGAGGGTTCGAATCCCGGATCGGACCAATTCACAACTCGATATTAAGTTTTCTATTAAGATTTTCTCAACATTTGCCCGAAGTTGAGAAGTTGGCGGTGTGAACCACCCCCGTGCCTCGGAGAGCATGTTAAGCCGTCGGTCCTGCGCCTGATCTCTCTCCGGTCGTGTCGGATTGCCGTCACGCCNTTATTAAATGCCTCATTGGTCTAGTGGTTAGCATGTTCGAGTACAGACATGAGGGTTCGAATCCCGGGTCGGACCAATTCACAACTCGATATTGAGTTTTCTATTAAGATTTTGTGTTGGCGTTGTGTTAAGAAGTTGGCGGTGTGAACCACCCCCGTGCCTCGGAGAGCATGTTAAGCCGTCGGTCCTGCGCCTGATCTCTCTCCGGTCGTGTCGGATTCCCGTCACATCGGACTATGAGAGTGAAGGAATAGAGAGTGCACTTGTGTACTATGCCTGCCAATCCGCAGTGGAGCAGCGTGGTGGGTCTATGCTCTAAAAACCCTAGCTCCTCGGAGGAGACCTGTGTCCAGCAGTGGGACGTTAATGGCCTGCTACTTACTAATAAAGATGCATTAATACAACCCAAGGTGTGAAAAAATTGGGCACATAAAATCTGTCATCGAGTGCGCTGCGGAAACTATTAATGATAAAACAAAAAAATGTTCTACAATATTATAGAAGGTATTAATATCTAAAAAATATTAGTAATACCATATATCCAACTACTGTCGTTATCCCACTATAACTACTTTTTTACATTTTAAAAGTTAAGTATTAAGTTGTATCCTATTAAATTATATTAAACGTCATTTCAATGCCCGTAAAATACTTTTACAAATATTAGAATAGGACGTACCATTCAAAAGATATAACGAATTTCAAAATGCCAATCTAAAATAACTCAGTATTAGTAGACTTTCCATTGCCACCAGATCTATGTAGATGAAACCGCGGGGCAGTGCTAGTGTGTAATATTTTGCTCCTGCATGTTTCTGTAAATTTGTGAAGCGGCTATTCGCATTATTATGTCAAGGAAGAATTCAAGACCTATACGACTCAAATTTCATAGCGACATCAGTTCAATCCAGCCAAAGTTTCAAATACAATTTCCTAAATCTGTCTCTCCAACAATCGAACCAGGGACTTCTGCTAACAGAATTGGACCAGCTAGTCGAAAGTTTTGCGTGTGTTAACTCTCATTGTGTCTTCATTTTTTATTAGTATGATACTTCATGTGTAAAAGAGGCCACCGGTTCATTATCTAGGCTATTTTCCGCTTTGAACAACAACTGGAAACTTAGTTAATTCATTACTCACTTGGTTAGTGTAACAAGGTAGACGCAACAATGCAGAAAGGAAAGATTAGCTATGCAAATATATAACATTTATAGTATCTTTTTGACATTGATTATCAAAACAAAATGCTTTTACTTAAAAAATATGAAACATGTAAAGAAACTCTTATTTGTAACAATATTTATAATTATGCTTAGATAGTTTGGGAACGTAGAGAGAATGAATGAAAGGAGACTGACAAAAAGGAATTATGAGTCCAGAGAGAATGGGAAAGTTGGAAGGAAGACCAAGGCGAACGTTCTTGGACCAAATCCAGGACATTTTAAATAAGGGCCAGGTCAAGTGTACTCTTAACCGACGAACTTGTATGAAAGATTTAATGAGAATGAAAGAGGTAAAGGACATATGCAAGGATCGTGGCAAGTGGAAGGACGTGGTCTCTGCCTACCCCTATGGGAATGAGGTGTGATGCTATTTATCTATGTATGTTTAAAATTGAAGAACGGTTGCCTCCGCTTTTTATGCTCTAAGATATGAATTGCAACAAACGCAGTTTTTATCTACATTAACAGATTTGATTGGATAATTAATTACTATATTGTATAAAATGGCTTGGCAAATAACACATATTTATTTGTAACATGTATAAGACAAAAATGGTTACTTTAGGTTATTCTTTAGAGATAAATATATAATCTCGAATTTTTTTATCGATCTTTTAAGATATACAGTTCCGTAATACATTAATTTCATCTAACTCGTTAGGTTTGGCCAGCATTTGCGATTAAGCATACAAAAATGTGATGCTTGTTATGACATCTATAAATTTTTTGGCTTTTTTGTATCATTATTTTTATGTTTCATATATATAAACCTCTTCTTAAACCACCTATAAGTCTATTTATTTCAGAAAATTATATTAAAATCGGTTGAATAATTAAAAAACAGTGGAAGTGATTTCATTTTATACTATAACTAGGTGACCCAAAACATTGTTTTGCCAAATAATAACTATTATCGCTTTTTAAAAATAGGTGTTGGTGATGATGATGTATCATAAGAAAATTACAACAAAAACTTTGGCAAAAAAAAATCTAATTTCAAGGTGGATTCACCTTTAACATTTAAAGGTTTGAAAAATAGATAGTAGCCGATTTTCAGACTTACTGAATATGCATCAAAAATTTCATAAGAATCGGTCAAGCTGTTTCGGAGGAGTATGAGAACGAACATTGTGACACTAGAATTTTATATATTAGATAATTTGTTGGTTTCGTAACCGTCCCGAATGTCAGAGTAACTATAATAATATCCGAAATAACTTCAAATATACAAAAAAAAATAATCTTGACAAATATTAAATGGCTTATTATATTTGAATCGAAATATAAACAAAAGTATAAGGTACCAATGACGACAACGATAAAATCGATCGGCCCGCAAAATCATTAGGTATGTGTATTATACTAATGAACATTATTAACGTATGTATATCCAACTACTTATTGGACGTCCGTCGTAGTGATAAGAGTATTTTGTTTTGTATGTTCTGGTCGAGTAATAAATTATTAACTTCAAACCATTGTATTACTTTATTGGGAGAGTTGTTTACGCCATCATAATCTGTTTGTTGTCATTTAATTTTGAATATTATAGAAGTATTATCAGCAAACAAAGCTATCTCATGATCATCTTTGACAAAATTACGAAGGTCATTAATGTAAATGAGGAAAAGAAATGGTCCTAATTTGGAACCCTGGGGGACACCTAGTTTCGTTACAGACCCTACTGAAAGCTTTGAAGAAAGCGAGAATATGTATGTGTGTATGTGTATATAAAGAATGGGTATGTTATCAATTTATGTTTAAAATATATAAAAAGCCAAAAAAAATGTGAAGCAAGACATTAGATGAACGGAAATGTTATGTGTTAATTTAAGAAAATTGATACCCTGTTATATATTCTATATAATACAATTTATACGTGTATATGTTTTATTTATTTTACAAGTATTTGTCGTCTATAGATCAGTTCTAAGCAAGTTGTTGTACGTCTTTAAAACATAGCTGTTATGCGCTGATTTATAATGGACCACCTCCTCGCAATTTTCTTGACTTTCATCGTTTTTTCTCCAATACCATTATAGTCGGGATCGCGTGAGAAACCTCAGCATCACATTTCGCGTGTCTTAACACAATGCAAGCTTTCTCAATCATTTTTCCTACATTTGCTTTATTAATACAGAATTGGGCTGAGTAACTGGACGGATATGCTCCGATTGATTTTTCAAGATTCTAAGCAATTCGAGCAACGCACTGATGTTTCTTATATAGTCAGTTTTTTAATCATTAAAATGAATTGACGTCCTATTTATCGCTTGACTGCAATCTCACCTAGATAATACGGTATGAATGAATGTATTCAGCATTATTTTATGTTTTAAACTCGTTATTTAAGCAGGCTTTTACAGCTCTTTGGAATCTTCAAATATTGCGTTTTTAACATATTATTTCTGTTAAAAGAACCCACAATAAACTCAACTGGATTTGTTTATATTATTTTGATTAGAGCACTTCATTCGCTCCACCGCTTTCTTATCATTTAAGTATTCAAATTGTAGAACGATTTTATAATTACCTTTTTATTAAATAAACGTATTAAATTTATTGAGTTTCTTTAGAAAGTCTTCTGGGTCTTTCGTTTCAGAAACTTACCCTCAGATGAGTTGTTACTTGTATTTAAATAACTAGATTTTTTATTTTTCATGTTATATGAGGTGCCATCGCGTTTTTTCTTCGAAGTATCAATACTTTTATAGGCTGATTATTTAAACAATAAGTCATAGCATTAATATTTTCATACAATGTATTTTTACGACTTTCATTAAATAGATAAAGTAATTCTCTACAATTTGCTAAATTACTAAGCCCGCTTAAATTATGGACATATGTTTTGTCTCTTCAATGTATTTCTTATAAAATTAGCGGAGGTTATTTTAATAAAATGTGAAAGTAAATATGAAGAATACTAGGTCTTTATATCTGTTCTATTTCCACCAATAAACAACTGAACTAAATTGGCTCATTCGATGACCATTACTGATAAAATGGATGAAATAATTAATGTAAATTTGAGGTTACTAAAATGATGTGCTCTGATTAATAAAGAAAATAAATAATAAAGAAAAAAGATAATAAAAACAAAAGAAAATAAATAAAGCCAATAATATAAAATAAATGAAACAAAGACTCTATAAGTATAAATGGTAATAGGCTACATAAAATTTACATTTCATTTAGGGATAAAAGAAATTCCAAGAAGACGTTGTAGAAATGTCACTTAACAAAATTCAAAAGTTATATATAGTTAATTCAAATATCATATTATGATAATTCAAAGTGTTACACGATAATTTTCTAGGAGAAAAGCAATAAATTAAATTGGAAATATCTTGTACTGATGTTAATAAAAATAATACATCAAAAAGTGCGTCTTATGGCTTTTATAAATCATAAATGCTTTATTAACAAAGAATTTTGACTCGGTTTTATATATTGGATAGATTTCGATTACTTTAATTGCGTAAGAATATTACTTTTGCCTTGTTATCTACCTCATTTTCATCTCCAACTGTATTACTGTTTTCAGTGGATTGGGTAGTTTACAATCAGAAATACCTTTATAATTTATTAAGAATGTTCTTTGTTCTCTCTTAAACCATTCATCTTCAATATTGGCACTTCTGAAATATCTACTACAGTGATGTGAATGTACAATGGATGGCGCAGAAGTCGTTCACAGAAGTACTGCCACTGTTATTTTACTATCTCTATATACATATATATTGTACATTGGAAGGCAAAGCTTCCAAACAACTTGAGGTGCTGAATAGAGCTAAAAGATTCTTCACATATAAAATACTGCTCCCACCTTTAGGCTGGTGTACCCCAATATCAACTCCTACCACTTGAACCGATTCATTATCGGGCAATTCGACTAGTCGACAATCCCCAGTTGACCAATAAACTCTAGATCACAGAAGAGCAATCAGTTCCCTTTGGAACTATTATGGGGAGTGTTCTGAGAAACTATTCAAATTAGTACCACCATCACAGTTCTAAGACCGATCGTCTCGTCGTTGACATAAATTCCACCCACACACTCTGGATGAATTGCACTCTTTGACAACTCGGTTTCGTCGATCGTTTTTCTTGCGCATCTGCAAAATGGGGAACCATCTTCCAGCAGCGGTGTTCCATAAAGACTATAACTTGGAATTGTTAAAGGGGCATTCAAATTCCCACCTTATCGGCCGGCAACGCATCGGCAGTTCCTCTGGTGCTGCAGGAGTCCATGGGCGGCGGTGATTACTTTCCATCAGGGACCCCGCCAGCTCGTTTGCCTGTCGTAATTATTTAAAAAAATAATAGCTTTTGCAAAGTAGACTATGTTCATGCGATAGATAGTTTTTGCTCAACAATTTTGATATAGTTTTTATTTACATAACAATCAAATTGAATTATAAATCTATAATACAATTCATATTCAAGTCTTATTTGATTGATATAAATATAGAAAGAGATAATAGTAAAGTCAAAGACAGAAATACTTTGTAAAGAACATTGAGAAACGCCAACAACATGCTTACTTGCTAAAATATGAACGTTTGTCAGCTATATTAGCTGAATATACATAGGTCATTTTGGCGCTATTTTAATTTCCGTATTTCTAATAGTGTCTGGGATTTTAAGAAGCATAATATTGTTGGCATAAGAAGATGTCATATATTGTAAATATAATTGTGGATCGTCGAAAAGCCTGCCATATTTAGTTAAAAATTTCAATCATTAATTAAAAACTTTTTATTACATCTAATCAAGATCAATTTGTAATTAACTTGTAGTAATTGACATCTGATGTTAATACAATTTAAAGTGGAAATTGGCATAAAAAAATTATGTGATCTTTTGGTTAATTTTATAGATATTAATAATATAGTAACTAAATATGAGTTCAACTTGTTGTTACTTTTATAAAAGCGAAGAAAATTATTATTTAACTGTAAATTTCGAGCATTTTACTCTATATATTCTATTTAAAATCCAAATGATTATCAAATGTTTATAGGTATTTAGTAGAAGAATTTTCAAGTTTTGTGATCAAATAAAAAAACGATCAATTTAAACAAATTGTTAAGAAGTTGTTGTTCATAAATAATCCAATAATTTTTGAGTTAGTCTAACGAATGTTTTCATCATAACAAATGGATAAATATATATTTTGAGCTTTGACTTATCTCACTTTGTATTCGTTCCTATAATTAGAATTATGGACTAATAGCAGCTTAGTGTTAAAATTTCATTTAAAAGGGAATAATCCCGATATTTACAATTCAGATCTAATACACAATACTTTAAGGACACAAAAGCATCAATGTAATGTAATCATTTATTAATTAATTCTATTTATTATTCTAACTTTACGAATGCTATACTGACCATGGTTTCAATATATTAACTAATTTATAAATAAAACAATTAAACGGTTAAAAATATTTATCATCGTAACATCTCTTTTTCTAGTAATATTATAAGTTGTAATACATAAAATCATATAAAATTACGCACAAATGCAATTAAACAATAATAATATTAGATAATTATAATATATATGTATATAAAAAATATTTAAAAGGTACTCGCGTAACCACCTTGTCTATTAACGACAATATTTTTAAAAAATAAATACACAATAAATACATTTAATAGGACCCGGTTAATATAAATAAATTATATAATTTAATCTAATTGTTTAAACAGCACCATAATTTACTAAATCTTAAATTAATATGATAATTCATTAAACTTTTTTTACAAAATTGGACCTTTGGATTTACAGAAATAGAAAATACACTGGGCCCGTCGACTAGCCTAAACATAACAATCACTTATGACATATTTATTAACTTAATAAAACTAAATTAAAAATAATTATTTGGTGCATCTGAATACATTGTCCAAACCATACAAGTTACAATATACAAATATAACACACGTAATCTGTAAAACAGTTATAACATACTAGAAATAATAATTTACTTTAATAAATTAAGTAACTAACTAATTTAATAAGTTAAATAAAATCTTGTCTAAAATAAAATACACGTATATGCTTATAATACTAATATCTCCAAATTCCATGCGCAAGTTTGCCAAAATGCCGTCCGAGGTATTTCTAAGTGGAAGAGTCATCGCGTTGTTTTATTCTGTAAAGGTCGTAAGAGATTATAGTCTTCACTGAGGCTTAGCATACGCTCTGTAAGCCCTGTCTTGAGCTGCAGCTTCTTCTTCAACACTTCGCCTATAATGACCACCAGGACCAGTTGTATCAAAGTCGTTTCCGTAGTGAGAAGAGGAATAAGTATGACTCTGTGACACCTGAGGATGCTTGACGATCTCGTACGTTGTCTTCTCGTGCGCCTCCCCTCCAGCCACAAGCTTCTTCACCCCCATAATAGAAGATAGTAGAAGAGCAATCTTACCTATCAACAACGCCTTTGAAGCTATAAGGACAATCGTAAGATATACCATTCCAAGGAATGCCAGTTTTAGCGTACCGCCAACCAATAATGGACCCATCATCTTTTTTAATTTACCTCTTGCTTCGTTTAATGCCCTACCGACGTCGAAACCGATGCCCTTAGGTGATATAGTGACTTGATGCGTTTGCATCAGCTTCGTTGACACCACATTCAAGAGTTTATCAACTTCGTCTGAAGTCAAAGAATTCAAATCACCTTCTGGTACAGAAGAGGGGAATGCTCTGCCTTGTTCCGCATTCCGAGTCAACGAGACCCCGTTGAAGATGGGCAACGTCTCCATACGCGCCGCCCGATCAACCAACTTGACTGCTTGGATTTTGAAGCACTTGATGATTTGCTGTGACCTCTGGCAGTCATCGTACATCCTTCCGAGGAGCTTCATCCCGACTCCAAAGGTGTTTGCCGAAGCTACAGCCAGGATGGCACAAAAGCACAGGATTATCCCGCGGGAAGCCATCGTGAATGAAACCGCGGTGGTCCCGTTTGCACTCGTGTCCGGTCAATGCGGTTGCGTCTATTGAAATGTGTAGAAAACACATGAGCAGTGGCATTTATCTATTTTCACCGGGAACTGCATTTATTTATAAATCTTTTAGAGCGTGCAATCGTTGCATCGTATCGTCGTGCACTGAGGCGTGCATGTGCACGTCGGGTTCTGTCGCTGTGTGCCATTCCCCATGTGCTGGTCAAGTGATCTTATTGAGGGTAACGTTATCAAAGCCAAGGTCGTTGTATTTATTTGGATTTTTTGGAAGTAACCGGTTTTTCTATTTGAGAAACAAACTGTCAAGTTTTACTGCTTTATGCAATGATACCTATAATGTTGTCTAATCCCTTTGCATGCGTATGGATGTCTGCACCCAGTGAGACGTTAATAGGCTGTTATTTACTTATGCTGAATTTTGTGGTTGTTCTTGTAGATGCCTTTAATTTAAATGTCTTACTTCGTAAGCGCCTATTACATTTTGATGTTAACAATATCATGAGTAAAGACGATATTAAGTTCTTCTTTATGTACCTCTCCGATGAGCGAAAGTTGGCAATTAGTTTTCCATATTTAACTTAGTCCATCGCGAGGCTCAATAGTTGACACTTGCGATCCCGGTCCACTCCCTGATGTTGCACAACCAGGCTTTTCTCTTACAGCCAATACGCCTCTTGCCAGCCACTTTTCCCATCATTATTAATTGTAAAAATCCGTATCTGCCATGTCTCAGAACATGCCCCAGACACGCAACCTTCTTCTTTTTGACGATCTTCCTGATAATCCATTCGTCGCAAGAACCCCAGCTGATCTTGAGCATGCATCGATAGGCCCACACCTCAAATGTTTCTAAACGATATTAAGTGAGTGTATTAATATGGTAATGATACAAAGTGTTTAGGTTATCAATAATTGAGATGTAGTATTCGTATCATTGGACTGCCTCATTGGTCTAGTGTTTTAAATAGTTTTACTGTATTCTGTATATAGTTGTGATGTTTAATAAAGAGTATAAATAATAAAAATCTTTAGAAAGGTATTTCTTCAGATGATATCATATTGATATTAAAGTCATTTTGCCAGAATATGCTTTAGAATTATTTAACAGTTTTTTAATATAAATTGAAAACTTAAGTCTATAATATTAAGACTTAAAAAATTACACATTCCTAAGAAAATTCAGTGAATTTCCGAATTATAATTTATTAATTACATCCTCACAAAGCATTGCAAACAAATGCATTTTTAGTCTTTAACATTGAAAAGTATTTGAAGATTTAGGAGCTCTTAATAAATCTCCTGTATTAAGTAAATGACTGTAACATATTACAGGATGCGTTATGATCTTATTACGAACGCTAATGATTGACTATGACTAATAAGTAGATGCGTGAATCCGTTCGTAGGCGTTTAACCTAGTTTCTGTCTATATAAATCTTTACACGTAATGGTGAGTGAAAAAATGCAATAAATTCATTAAACTTTTTGGAAACACTTAATATCTTAAGAGCTTTAAAGTTCTGTAAGCTTTCTGTGCACTCTTATTTAGTGGTGTAACTAGTTAACAAAGACAGCTGTCTTCGTAGAGGCCTTGGGTTCGATTTCCAGCATTTTAAATATAAAGCGTTAATTCTATACTCTGTCACAGACTGTACAATGGAAGGTTTCGGCTGTGTTTTTGTTTTGGTACGTCGAAATGCAAAAACCATAAAAGCTAAATAACCTTTTACGAGGTTAACACGGTTCCATCATAGACTGTATTATCACTTACTACTGTAAACCAGTGCGGGGTCGCCATTCCAGCACCTTCCGGCCCCAACGTCCATCGGTTCGTCGGACTATGTGCCCCGCCCATTGCCACTTCAGGTTCGCGATTCGCAGGGCTATGTCGGTGACTTTGGTTCTGCTACGGATCTCCTCATTTCTGATTTGATCGCGTAGAGAAACTCCAAGCATAGCCCTCTCCATCGCACGCTGAGTGACTCTGAGCTTTCGAATAAGGCCCCGCACTGGACGACGCAGTGTAGGAAGACCCCCCACAAGGTGGACCGACGATAAAAGGAGGATCGCCGATAGCCGCTGGGGCCAGGCGGCACAAGATCGGGCCTTGTGGGCATCATTTCGTGAGACCTATGTCCAGCAGTGGACGTCCATCGGTTGAAGCGACGACGACGACTGTAAACCTACCTAGTTACAGTTAACCTGTCAGCAATATAAATAATTGATAAGAAACTCAGGAGTAGTATAAATAAAACCCTTCTACGCAGGGCTTAGAGAGTTACAGCGATTAGGGTAATACGGGGATACCGTACAGTTTCTTGCGGGTGACTCTCCGTGGGAGCTGCGAGCGGATGTTCTAGCAGCTGCCTATCAGCGCAAGGACCAGAAGGCTGTCAACTGATGCCGACGAGGTCCAGAGTATCAGAGTCTCAGTAGACAGAGAACTGATCCAAAGGTGGGATGGAAAAAGTGGGAGCGATCCATCCCCACCTGGACAAATGGATATTGAGGGGACGCGGGTCTTTCATTTACAGGTTGGTGCAGGTGCTGACCAGATTTGGTAGTTTCGCAGGAAGGAAACGCCTGCCTGCCATGAATGTGATGCACCTGTGGAATCAGTGCAGCACACTCTGGCAGAATGCCCAGTAGCATCTATTGACGTCGATGGTCGGAGGAAACTTTTCGCTGGAGGGCATAGTTGGCGCAATGCTCACCGGTGATAGGGAGTGGAGGGTGTGAAAGTCTTATTTCTCTGAAGGAGACGCATAAGAGGCACAGGAAGAAGGATGTGGATGGTCCTTTACTTCAGTGCAGGAGATTTGCGTTTCTCCTTCCTCCTTCTGATGCTTCCCAGAGGAATTGTCCGGAGTGCCAGGGTAGATTGCGTCTACCGATCCTCTGGTGCTCTGGTGGTATCTTTATTCAAGTAAGTTTGACAAGTTAGGAAGGAAAACTGCGTAGTTGGTTTCTTAATATTGCATTTATAAATTTATCGAAATGTTTTAAGACTGTATACTAAACTGGAGTCATTTGCAAAGCTTTTTTATCGCTAAAGTATTCGTCATTTATATAATACGCTTTACTTGTTGCTTGAACTTATGTAAAGGTTATTTTTGTTTATAATAATTAAAATGTGTTCTTCGCTTTATACTGAATATTATTTATACTGAGATATCTTTTTCAATTTGATTTAGTTAACGCTTGAATGTGATGTCACTTGATAATACAGTCTAAGATGGAAGCGAGCCAACCTGGGAAGATGATATGATATTTAAATAGGCACGTCTTTATTGACAGGGTTTTTACCCACCGCCAAAGCCTTCAGTCAAAAACCCAGATCAATTAGAAAATAAAAGCCTCTACATTTAAACTGCCAGCAATCGTACCCAGGAAATATTCTAGCAAAGCTAGTTCGAATATGAATTAAATTTATGTTAAATTTAGACAATCTCTCTCAGTGGTTTCATGGTAGAAAACACTGTAGTTATAAAGAAATACTTCTTTTTCTTTCACTTTTTGCCCCTTTTTTGGTGTAAAAAAGGTAAGGATAGTAGCAGCTCATAAACGACCCAAAGCTGAGCACTTATGGGATAGAGAGTTTTTAGAGCTCCATTGTGCATTGGCAAGTAAATCTCTATATTCCTTCACTCTCATAGTCCGATGTGATGGCAATTCGACACGACTGAAGAGAGGTCAGATGCAGGACCGACGGCTTAACACGCTTTTCAACAATTGAGGATGGAGCACCCCACTAACTACTCAGCATCGAGCAAATACTGGAAATTTCTTGACAGAAAATTCAATATCAATTTTGGATTTGCCCAACCTGAGACTTTAATCAAGGACCTCTTGTCTGTAGCCAAACAACCAATGAGGCAGTTTTTTTGATGTATTTCCCTACTATTATGTACAATAAATTATTGCCTATGTATCATATTATGAAGATTATCTTCCGTCCACGTGGTATGGCAATGAGACGTCAATGTCACGAGATGAAGTCAACGTCTTTTCGCGTGCTTCAGCGTCTTACATAATTATAGCTAATTACAAGTATCCCATTATGTATAACAGATTGCAGTTAAGCAAATAATATGTTTGGTAACGATATTCTATTATACATGCTTGTCGTGTTCAACACCTATAAATGTTGGAATCCAAAAAGTATCGCTTGTTATTTTTAATAAATGAGAAATTTACTCTTTCTATACATACACAGCCTCATTCCTATAAGGAGAGGGCAGAGAACACGTCCTTCCACTTGCCACGATCCTAGTATATCTCCTTCGCTTCTTGTATTCTCATTAAATCTTTCATACTAGTTCGTCGGTTTAGAGTACTCTTGACCAGGCCCTTATTTAAATTGTCCTGGATTTGGTCCAGGAACGTTCGCCTTGGTACTTCCAACTTTCCCTTTTACTTTCGACTCATAAATCCTTTTAGCCAGTCTACTTTCAGTCATTCTCTCTACGTGCCCAAACCATCTAAGAGCACCTTTCTCAATCTTGGGCACTTCATCATCTTTTATATGACACTATTTCTTACTCTGTCAGTCAGTTTCAATCCACTCATACATCTCAACGTTTTCATCTCTACCGCATTTATTTTACTTACTGTGATTCTTGTACTATTTTATGTGATTCTTCTGCCATATCCAACTTTCACTACCATACAAGAGTGTTGGCACCAACACTCCTGCTTGCACAACCAGTCTGGCTGGTCATCCTATCGGTTTAGATATAATTGAAACATAGAAGGAGGTAGGTTTTAATGACGTATAATAAATACTTTTATTCAAAATTAAATAGCTTAAATAGCTTAAAGTTTTGATAATACTGGCAAATATGATGTTATAAGAATCATACCAGTATCTAGGTGATTGGAAAATTCTAAGCGTAAATTCAGGGCAATATAATTCGAAGCGTGGCCGTCGTCACAATGCCTTTTATATCTTCTTATAACCATTTTTTTTTGTTATGCATTGCAATATCTCTTCATTTTTATAATATCTGCGATTTTTGTCCACACTATAATTGTAAAATTTAAATTTTACCTAGTTACTTATATATCCCATGAAAAATAAGGATTACAGAAAGATACATACATACATACATAGCATCACGCCTCATTCCCATAGGGGTAGGCAGAGACAACATCCTTCCACTTGCCACGATTCTTGCAAATCTCCTTCGCTTCTTTCAATCTCATTAAACCATTCATACAAGTTCGTCGGTTTAGAGTACTCTTGACCTGGCCGTTATTTAAAATGTCCTGGATTTGGTCCAGGAACGTTCGCCTTGGTCTTCCCCTTCCAACTTTCGCATTCACTCTTGACTCATAAATCCTTTTTGTCAGTCTCCTTTCATTCATTCTCTCTACATGCCGAAACCATCTAAGCATACCTTTCTCAATTTTAGTCACTACATCTTCTTTGATATTACAACGTTCTCTTATCACACCATTTCTTACTCTGTCACTTAGTTTTAATCCACACATATTTCTCAAAGTTCTCATCTCTACCGCATTTATTTTACTTTTGTGATTCTTCTGCAATACCCAACTTTTACTACCATTCATAAGTGTTGGCACCAACACTCCAGCATGCACCGCCAGTCTAGCCCTTTGAGACACCATCTGGCTATTCATTAAGGCACGCAGGGCACCATTTACCATATTCCCTGCATTCACTCTCCTTTCACATGTTCACATCACTTTCACATTTTCCATCTTTTGTAAATTTAGATCCCAAGTATACAAATTATTTCATCTCTTCCACTTGTTCCCCATCAATCAAAATATTGCCATTCATCATGGATACATTCATATTTACCATCTCCTGTAGCTCATTAGCGGATGACGCAAGTATTACTTGATCATCGGCGTAGAGTAAACATTTGATGAGTAATTCATTCATTCTTAACCCATACATAAGTAAAAAGTAAGTAGCAGCCCATTAACGTCATAACTGCTGGACACAGGCCTCCTCACTCCGAGGAGCGAGGGATTTTAGAGCATAGACCCACCACGCGGCTCCAGTGCGGATTGGCAGGCATAGTACACAAGTGCACTCTCTATACACAAGTGCATTCTCATAGTCCGAAGCGACGGGAATACGACACGACCGGAGATGGATCAGGCGCAGGAATGACGGCTTAACGTGCTCTCCGAGGCACGGGGGTGGATCACACCGCCAACTTCCCAACTTCGGGAAAATATTGAGAAAATCTTAATAGAAAACTCAATATTGTTTTTTTAATTGGCCCGACCTGGGACTCGAATCCAGAACCTCATGTCTGTAGTCGAACATACTAACCACTGGACCAATGAGGCAGTCACAGAACCCATACATACTTTCTTTTAAATCTGTCAAACTGTTATCCATGAAAAGGTTGAACAGCCATGGTGACGCAACACATCCCTGTCGCACCCCTCTTTTGACAGGAAACCACTCCATGTACGCCCCGTTTATTCTGACACAAGCACTAGAACCCTCATAGAGAGACTTCAATGCTTGAATCAGACTACCGCCCACCCCATACGTTGGTTGACCACAGATCATTCCTCAGAATTACAGGAAGATCGTTAGAGATTATTTCATTTCTTTAAACTATGAAGAGAATCACTTCTAAAGATCTAATATTTATATAAACACACATACCCCAATATATTGATTTTTGTTTCAGTTTACATGTTTATTCTTTTGTACATTGTAAAATGGATAATGTAACACGAGCGAGAAAAGCGAGGTCTTCTAATGTTATTATGCTTCAAAGAAGGTCTCTGTCACAAGATGTTACTATTATAATTTTCATGTAAAGAATAAGGATCATAGCTTCTATTCCTGGCAGAGGGCAAATTGGTAGTTATTTTATCTAGTTGTGAGCCTGTTGGCGGTTCTTTTTTGGTTAAACTGTAATAATAACCTTTTTTAATAGAGTTTGTAGACATAATTAATGAAAGGAAACTGACAAAAAAGATTTATGAGTTAAGAGTGAATGCCGATGTTAGTAGGGGAAGATCAAGGCGAACGTTCCTGGATCAAATCCAGGACATTTTAAATAAGGGTCAGGTCAAGAGTACTTTAAACCGACGAACTTGTATGAAAGGTTTAATGAGAATGAAATAAGCGAAGGAGATATGCAAGGATCGTGGCAAGTGGAAGGACGTTGTCTTTGCCTACCCCTATGAGAATGAGGCGTGATGCTATGTATTTAATAGATTATGAGTATTTTAAACTACTTAACAACCGCTGCTGGAACCAGGTATGTCCAAATAGAACCAGCCGTTTCAGTGAAACAAGGAAATTTAGTGTTCTCATATATGTTTTTGCACAAATGATACGTTTATTTGGCCATATATAATTTAATTAATATTATAATTTACATGCAAATACATATTTAAAGTTAATGCTCAAGTTGCAAGCAAATAAAATGTTATGAAGCAAATAAAATACACATCTTTATTTACAATTCGTCTTTTAAATTATTTTTGTTAATTTTTAACACTTTTAAAATTTTAATGACATGTTTTATCTTCCTTTTTCGCTCCCTCAAGTCGCGGAAATCTAAAGCTTTAGATTGTCAAAGAAGTTTTACTTCTGACATATGTACTATGTACGTACGCACTTTTTTCTTCTTTCAAGTTAGGGCGCTTCCAATGTATTGTCAGTCTGCATGATCACTTACCATTAGGTTAGATTACCGTCAAGCTCTAGACCAATGAGGCAAGACTGCCTCATTGGTCTAGTGGTTAGCATGTTCGGCTACAGACATGAGGTCCTGGGTTCGAGACCCGGGTCGGGCCAATTCAAAAACCAATATTGAGTTTTCTATTAAGATTTTCTCAATATTTGCCCGAAGTTGGGAAGTTGGCGGTGTGATCCACCCCCGTGCCTCGGAGAGCACGTTAAGCCGTCGGTCCTGCGCCTGATCTCTCTCCGGTCGTGTCGGATTCCCGTCACATCGGACTATGAGAGTGAAGGAATAGAGAGTGCACTTGTGTACTATGCCTGCCAATCCGCAGTGGAGCAGCGTGGTGGGTCTATGCTCTAAAAACCCTCGCTCCTCGGAGTGAGGAGGCCTGTGCCCAGCAGTGGGACGTTAATGGGCTGCTACTTACTTTTTTACTTTTACCGTCAAGCTCTAACTTTTCAGCAATAAAGAAGGTTTAAGAGAGAAGACCGCTTTCATTACCTAATCTTTTACATCATTATCTCTCTGTATATGCAAACGAATGCATTATTAAGTCGTTATGGTATAGTGGCGTGACTTCGAATCCTGCACAGGCACCACTAAGTTCATAGATACATTATTAATCTTTCCAATCCATAATCGTTATTTTTGGTGGTGGAAAATAGCCTGCTAATCTGCAGTGAAGTAGATTGACGAGTCTATACCCTAAAATACCTTCCTCCTATAGTTGACGTGGGCAACGACATTAAAAGTCTGTTACTTACCTTTTATGTGCAATTAAGTACATAAAATATATAAACATATATATATATAGTATATTTAAAAAAATAAATACGTAATATTATTTAAATATTTAAGTTTGTAAATTAACCGGTTTCATATGTCAGCAGTTTAACCAGTGTAAGTGCAATAATGCCAAGTACAAGGCTACGTGCGCGTTTTATACCAACCATGACAATGAAAGTATGTACAGGTACAGAGGATGAGAAATAGCGGCTACGTGAGTGTTTGTTTCTTACATTAAATCTCGGTAAAATTTCTTTCGATAATAACAATTTTTAGTACTAATATCTGTGTATTGATAACAAATATTTGAAGCTACAACAAAGTTGTACGTTTTAAATAATCTGATACCGTAGATCTAATGTTAATATTATTTCGGATAAACGTTTTTTAAAGCGTAAACTGTCTACAAATGACATTAATAGACATTACCTATATCCAATTCATTATGACCGTGTATATTTGAATGTTGTTACATTTTTCTTTCAAAAAGTATATATTGTTTAAACGGTCGTCGCCTTCGATAAACTTATCTGTATAATTGACGTCGTCCAATTTTGTTTGGTCTTCGGAAGTGCCACTCACTTATATGGCTCAATATGAAATCAAGTTCAGATGTTTGTGTCGTATACCTACTTACAAGTTATTTGTTACAGTATTTTTGACGCCCAGAGGCCCTATAAGTCAACGTCGCCAAAGAAATTCTCTTGTTTCCCTCCTCGTATTGTTTTATTACTATTTTATTGATAACTAGGAAACCCATAAAAATCAGTTTCAAACTATGGTAATATTTAGACTAAAAAGTAAGACAATACTGTGATAATTGACAAATAAAATAATCCCTTTATTTAAAAAGAAGGTCGGAAAGGGGAGCCATTTAATGAGTACAAAAAATACGCTTTTAAGTAATATTTACTGCTTTGTTGTAATGTTAATGTACTCTGACATTTACAGCGTGGACTATCCATTAGTATTATGCATTAGACCGCCAATTATATAATTATATAATTCAAGAAATACTTTTTCATAATTCTAAAATAGACGCCGGACTGAATTTTCCTTCAATTCAGAATTTTCAAGTAATAAAGCAATACATTAAAATGTATTAAAACATTATAAAAATAACATATTTACATAGGCACACGATTTTCTAAAAGTAATTACGATAATTGATAATTTGCCTACATAAACACATTTATTTAATGGATGTTTAATTTTTTATAGAGGGATAATCTTTAAAAAAAACGGTATTGCTAAGAAAGACGAATACCGCTTGTACCTGTACACAATATCAGGCGGAAATAGTGTAAACTCTTACGGTTTTGTTTTCTGATGCCTTAGTTTACATTCGCTCCAGTGAGATCTAGATTTTATGGAACATACATACTATATGGCATTTTAAGGTTTATGTATAGAATTATTTTGAGCGTATGTATGTCACTGAATTCCTCCTAAATCTGGATGAATTTTCAAGGTTTCAGCCAGCCAGTCATTTTTAATTTAAATTCTCTCAATTGATCTTTTAAAAGGTTCCCTTTGCAACGTGATTTTTTAAAACAACACAATAGTTTTTGAAATAAAACTTATTTACTTAGGCTTGACTTGGATAGACGGGGAAATGCGTGGGGACAGCGTTACGAAAAATGTGATCTAGAAAATTAGTATATATTATATTACATCGCCTGCCAATCCGCAGTGGAGCAGCGTGGTGGGTCTATGCTCTAAAAACCCTCGCTCCTTGGAGTGAGGAGGCCTGTGCCCAGCAGTGGGACGTTAATGGGCTGCTACTTACTTACTTTTATATTACATCAGTTGTGTATAGTCAAATGGAAACTTGTTTTTTCTTTGTTATATGTTTTATATAAATAAAATGTTCAACTGCAGGTGTCTTCATTGATATAAGATTCAATCTAACTGTAATAATGTTAATGTTATCTGACCTTTTAATCTCATTAGGCTCATAATACAATAAGTGGTGAAAGTCTACTATTTTAAAGGTCAATTGATGGGTTGCGTGGTCATATGACAAATTCTGTGAGAGATTTAGTTTATTTTTAGGTGTCAAAAGAAATAATGTTATATGCAAGAAAATATCTGATACCGTTTGAAGTTTCTGTATATCTACGTAATTATAAAAGCCAGCAAATCTGAAACTGCCTAGCGTTATTAATGCTAATAAAACGTTTTAAAAAGATGTTTTTTTTTAATAATCAGGATTGATGTTTTTCCGTCCCATTATCAAAGGTCTGCAAACACCCTGTACCGTAACTATAGTTAACCAACATGCTTCTTTATAAGTAACTTTCGTTACAATTTGTAACTTAATTGACATAAGAACTCAACGATCTCTTAGACTAAAAAAAAAACTCAAAAATCAAGTCATGTATTTACCATATTTTTAATAATCTAAGATTATTTTGAGAAGTAATTTTATATTTCGTTAGCGAATAAAACATCTGTGAAAGGGGCTGCGGATATACAAAATAAAAGGTAATAAAAAATCACCATGTGGGATACCCAATGAATTACAGAACATACGAATATATACGTATATGTAAGTATATAAGCGAAAATCAATGAATCAGTCATTCACATATCACAACAGCCAAAACAATATATCCAATTGACTGAAGTGATTCTTTTCAAAGCATTAATTTTCTTATGTTCTCAAGGGTCCAGGAATAGCTACTTTTATGTACCAAACACTATGCTTTGTATCACAAATGTTAAGAATAAAATTACGAAATTATTAAATTAATTATATCAGAAATAATCACTTATCATATTCCCTAAACTAAACCAGCTATTACATCTGTTATAAGCGTCACACGAACAATAGGTGATTATTGTGTGCATACATAATCGCAGGAAGTGGGAAAGCAGTGACTTTAAATAACGTATGTCAAGGTTACGCACATGAAAATTGGTTAAAGAACCGCTTTTTGTAGCTTTTTTACCTAGGACAAAGTTTTACCTGGGGGTTCAAGTCGCTCTCCTACAGATTGGTGCAGGTTCCAACACGACAGGGATGTTTTGGAAAGTCCTTGCACCGAATTGGCCTCGCAGAATCTCCCGCCTGCCTTGATTGTAGTGTTGCTATTTATTCAGGCCACTATATTTTGCAGAATGTTCATCCTGAAGATCTCAGCATAAACTACTTCTTAACGGGATTGATTCTCTTCTGTGAGACGTTCCTTCTACTCTCTCTCTCGGACTCTCAGTCGGAGTCATCAGCTGGCCAGACTGGCTGTGCATAGAAGAGTGTTGATGCCAACACTTATGTATGGTAGTGAATGTTGAGTATGTCAGAAGAAGCACCAAAGTAAAATAAATTCGGTAGTGATGAGAGCGATGAGAAGTATGCGTGGGTTGAAATTGAGTGACAGAGTGAAAAATAGTGTGATAAGAGAACGATGTGGTATAAAAGAAGATCAAGTGACTAAAATTGAGAATGGTTTGCTTAGATGGTTTGGGCACGTAGAGATTGAATGAAAGGAGACTGCCGAAAAGGATTTATGAGTCAAGAGTGAATGGGGAAGTTGGAAGGGGAAGACCAAGGCGAACGTTCCTGGATCAAATTCAGGACATTTTAAATAAGGGTTAGGTCAAAAGTACTCTATACTGACGAACTTTTATGAAAGGTTTAATGAGAATGGAAGAAGCGCAGGAGATGTGCAAGAATTGTGCCAAATGGAAGGCCGTGGTCCTTGCCTACCCCTATGGGAATGAGGCGTGATGCTATGTATGTATACATTGGCGATCCTTGAATGTCCCATTAACGGATTTTGAGGATTTCTTGACAAGGCAATCGTGGGTGCAATTCCGCCCTGCTTCGAATCCTACCTGAGTAGGAAATGGGGAACTGTAAACTCAATTTAACATGAATACTAACTGGACATGGTTGTTTTAGAAAAGGACGTGAGCGAACAAATCGCGAACCTGAAGTGGCAATGGGCGGGGCACATAGTCCGACGGACCGATGGACGTTGGGGCCCGAAGGTGCTGGAGTGGCGACCCCGCACCGGGCGGCGCAGTGTAGGGAGACCCCCCACAAGGTGGACCGACGACATAAAGAGGGTCGCCGGTAGCCGCTGGAGCCAGGCGGCGCAAGATCGGGCCTTGTGGACATCATTACGTGAGACCTATGTCCAGCAGTGGACGTCCATCGGTTGAAGCGACGACGACGACGAACATTTAATGGCCCTATAGGGATGCGTAAAGGCATAGCCCATGCATGTGTGACTGTAAGCGGTGAGAGTGGATGGAGAGTATGCCACATAACCTTAAGATTTTCCGGGTAGAAAATCTCCCCTCCACCATAAAAAAGAGGTACTCTCTGGTCAAGCCAGTCCCATTACAGTTGGTGTCATTAGCAGACCACAACTTGGACTGTCCCTATTATTTTTTTGATGAAGTGAAGAATAGACACAGAGAAAACTTGCTTCGAGGGCAACTTGCAATGGTGTGAATGCTCTCTGTGCTAGCAGAGAAGCCGGATTAGTTTCCCGGCAGGGAAAATTTAATAAATTTCATTTTCTAATTTGTCTCACTCTGGATTGAGGAGAGGCTTAGGTCGTAGCTAATTTCCACTCTATCAGCAACGCAAAAAATTTCCCTTCGGGTAAGATGCTGTGTAGAAACCATAACAGGTTAATTAGCGCGTTTACATCTTAATCTTTATCATCAATTACCATCAGGCGTGATTACAGTCAAGCGCTAATCTGTTAGCAATAGGTGAGAGAAACAAATCTACAACGCAGTTAAAGTCGGGAGAATGTACTAACATGTAATAAAATGAAAAAAAAAAGGGAAATTTCATAGAAATGCTTTAGTCACCTATCATTAATCCCACATCCATTACTAGAAGGTTGTTACAAAAGTAATTAGTCTTGACATAACTGGCGAAAGTTTGGTACTTTTACTAGTGAAATTAAATGTACGCACGTAATTGAGCATAAGAGATTCACTCATCTCAATTGTAAATTTTCTTAGAATTTTTTGTAAATGTGAACTTTGAATTGAACGGAAAATTCCGAGAGTTCTTATAATACACTTTACTAATACTATAAATGCGAAAGAACATGTCTGTAGCAAAACTACTCAGCCGATTTAAATAAAATTTGGTATATAGATAGTCCAGGGCCTGGGAAAGTACAGAGGCTACTTTTTAACGTAGACCCTCACGAAAAACTATTAAGTTTAACCCTTTCTTATAAAGCAACTTTGATATTATTAGTCAGTAATAAAAAGAGAAAACCTCTTTGCTATTCCCATGTACATAAGCTAAAGGTGCGATATTTTAATCGTGATAGCCAATCTATTTAATGACGTGATGATATACGCACAGACATTACTGTATGTAGGTAAATAGTTAATGATGAACTCGGTGTTCATATGAAATCAGTAACAATTGAGATGTGATATTAACATTGGCACGAGAAATGAAATGAAATATTAACTCCCATATGGAAGAAATGGAAAATTTGGCATTAACCTGATGCAATCCTCGAAGAAATTAGGGCAAGTTTGGTTAAAATTTCATGTTACTTATGTTAACAAACAATAATTATACACCTTAAAAATTACATTACAAGTAACACACAAAAAACAGTCAAGTTTCCATTACTATTGTATTATGTTAAATAAACAAAATCTATAACACAGTATACAATAATAGAGCATCCTTAAATATATTTATTTTATCGTGCATAATATCGTAAAATTTCGAATTTTCATTGTATATTTGAAAGGCAAGACAAATATATTTATAGCTTATCTGGTCAAAAGTGCAGTTTTCAAAAACAAGGATTATTGCCTTACACTGAATGTCCTTGGATATTTTAAATAAATATTAATTATACGAATACGCCTACGCTAATGGCTTCAACTAAAGCCATTATTGCTGTCACATGGCCACTTTACTGTAATCTTACCTAATAATGATGTAAGTAATGATACAGTCTAAGACGGAAGCATACTAACCTCGTAAGAAGTACTATCCTATTGTATTATACAGCAGGACAATAGGATAGTAAAAAAGTAAGTACCAGCCTTTATCGTCCCACTGCTGGTCACAGGCCTCCTCCCTCCGAGCGAGGGTTTTTAGAGCATAGACCCTGCACGCTGCTCCACTACGGATTGGCAGGCATAGTACACGAGTGCACTCTCTATTCCTTCACTCTCATAGTCCGACAGGAATCTGACGCGACCGGAGAGAGATCAGGCGCAGGACCGACGGCTTAACGTGCTTACCGAGGCACGGGGGTGAATCACACCGCAAACTTCCCAACTTCGGGCAAATATTGAGAAAATCTGAATAGACAACTCAATATCGATTTTTGAATTGGCCCGACCCGGGACTCGAATCCAAGACCTCATGTCTGTGGCGGAACATGCTAACTACTAGACCAATGAAGCAGTTAATAGGATAGTAACTAGCTATATCTTTATCCCTTAGACTGCTCCTGTCAAATGCCGATTGATAAGGCCGATTTGAAGCAGATTGCCGGTGTCAACTACTAGTTGACATGATAGTTCTGTCTTAACTCGTGGAATCGGAAATATAAGCATCTCTTTATTTTTAAGTCATAATCTGTTTTTTCTCTTTCGCTTCTTGGTAATTGTTGTAGCAAAATATGCGTGGTGATAATACCTGACAATAGAGAAAACAAAAAATAAATCAAATACAAAGTGACCGGTACTATGGATGCGTGTGACGCGTCGAATTTCGTTAAGTTTTATTGTAGTATTTTATAAATTGTGTGTGTTTATAAGTGATTACATGTGTTTTTGATTATATTAGTGACATGAAAAACAATGAAAACCCTTGAGGTAACTTTTAATTTTTAAGATATGACCCTATGAAAACAAGATGGACTTTTTCACTATCTCAAAGTTTAATGCAACATGATGCTAAACTAGAGTCTTAATTTAATAAATAAAAGATAACATTGTGTAGTTTAACTATTAGCAAACATAAAAATCATAACATTTAGTAGTCTTTCATGAACATTAGCGTTTAGTGTTCCAAAGAGAAACTTTAGCGTTTAAGGTGGGGCAGTCGACGGTTATTTATATATCGAACAATGTATATCTATTTACATATCGATATCTTTTTGATAGCGACTAGTATGTTTAATGTAGAGATGTCTGTATGAGTTTAAAACTAGGCGGTCTAGAACGAATATTTGGATACCGATACATAAATAAAAGGTGTTTGCTATAATTGGATCCTGGATTTTACTAAACAATCTTAAAGTAAAATTTTTTAGATCTTCACTGGATCGATGTCTTAATAAGTTCAAAACTAGTCGGGCTAGAACGAATACTTGGAAACAACTCTTTCCAAATTTTACAATAAAAGCTTCAATTTCAGGTAGTAGTTCTTTTATTTCGTAATAGTTACTGGTTTACAATTATTTTAAACACCACATATTAAAAGTAGAAATAAAAACGCACTATTATGTAATACAGGAACGAACCCGGATCCTCTATTTACACGGTGAACATTGCATTTAGGAGCTTAAAAAAACGTGTAACAAGTATACATGAAATCTATTCTTCAAAGAACACAGAATTCAGTCATGCGATCGGAATATTAGTTAGTTTTTTTTCTTTATTTTTACATGAAAATCTATTTCCTAATATTTGGTTAGGAACATTAAATACAAACCGGAAGGAGTAATTAATAACAAACAAAATACGGTTATTCAATAGATGTTTGGCGTATTCCGCATAGTTTTGCATGCAAGGTGTTAAAGGTACAAGGAACTCTGAGCAACGGATGCGGCATTATCTTATAATTTGCTAGTATTTAATTATTTTAAATGTTATTTTCTTATTAATTTATTTACAGCAAAGGATAAACTGTCGCCATATCATATTAAAACTCCATGATTAACAATTAACAGAGCTCTACAGCATCACCGCTAACAACAATACAAGGTTTTAGCCATCATGTATCTATATTGTAGCCCAAAACATATCACTAGTGTTCCACAAGTGATTTCCAACCTCCCAACATATAAGTAAGTAGCAGCCCATTAACGTCCCACTGCTGGGCACAGGCCTCCTCACTCATATGAGAAAGGAGTTTTAGAACATAGACCCACCACGTTGCTCCACTGTGGATTGGCAGGCAAAGTACATAGTGTACTCTCTATTCCGTCACTCTCATAGTCCGACGTGACGGCAATTCGACACGACTGGAGAGAGATCAGGTGCAGGATCGACGGCTTAACGTGCTGTCCGAGGCACGGGGTGGATAACACCGCCAAATTTTTCCCAACTTCGGGCAAATATTGAGAAAATCCTAATCATCAATATCGATTTCGAATTGGCCCAACCCGGGACTTGAACCTCATGGCCTCATGTCTGTAGACGAACATGCCAACCAATAGACCAATGAGTCAGTCATTGGTTAACCTCCTATCATAGTTACCCCTAACCTCACACAATTGAACTGACACATCCGACCCAAAACCATCACCTCATAACTAATGAATCACCGAGGACCCTCTTTGCAGGACCAGGCCTGATGACACGTTCCCACTTTTTTATTTATCACAAGATCTTGTACAATGACTTATTATTAATGAATCTCAAATGACTTGCCAATATTTCTCTAAACATAATACTTATACTCACTGAAAACGTTACACACAGACAGTGCAAGAATGATAATTTGCACTACCCACGTTCTAACATGTATTTTTATTACGTATTTTATCATTTTAAATCTACCTACCGACATTCCGACGACTGACATGATTCTAAATATGTTATCTCGAACTACCTCCTTATCTATGTACTATTTTATGGCGTCCATATTATAATTAATTCGGGACAAAATTCTTGTTAGAACGAAAAATACTTTATTCAAGTAGGCATTTACGTAGAGTCTTGTTAAGTAGGCTCTTGAATAATCAAATAAAGTTTTGCCACATATTTTTTTTATTTATTTACTATTGTATTGTCAACACCATTCTATTTTGCTAACGATTACAATAAACAAAATTGCAATATGATTTTTATTTCATTGATTACGTTTAGAACAGTTCATTCCATATTATATTATTGTCTAATTAATCCTTCAAATTATATACGGCAACATCTTCTGTATTTAATTCAATATAAGTTACATAATTTAGTTATTAATCGTATAATTAAATACACTTCAGAAAGTTGAAAGCCGGTAACGTGAAGGGTACTTCGCCTTCTTTTGAATATTTACAATGATACTAATTTAATTTTAATATTTTGTAAATGATATTCATATTTGATATGCAATCTACACTAATATTATAAACATGAAAGATTAGTATTTTTGTATGTAAGGAATAAACTCAAAAAGTACTAGACCGATTTTAATAATTCTTTTTTCATTAGTCAGCTACATTATCACTGAGTATCAAAGGCTATAATTATTACTATATTACTATAGAAGTCTTTAGAAATTCCTATTAAAACCAACCGAAGGTGTAAAAAAATTAGCCATTAAATGTCTTTCATCGCATACGCTGTGAAGAGTATTAATGATAGGAAAAAGAAATATTCGACAATATTATAGAATATATCTACAAAAAACTTCACTAGACCATATGTCTAACTATTGTAGTTACGTCACTATAACTACTTTTTTACATTTAACAAATTGATAAAAATGCCGATCAAAATCAGACCGTGTAATCCATACCATTTATAAATTTTTATCCAAATAAATAATTTAATATTCAAGAGTGTCTCAATACCTGTGTTTCCTTTTTGAATTATTGAAATCGGATAAAATTATTGAATCAAAAGATATCATGAAATTAAAATACAAATACATGCCGGCGGCGGCCGCCACGCAGCGCATCCAGTAAATAACTCGACGTGAGAGGGGCAGTGCGGGAGAAGGGGGTACACCATTATGGACTAGGTCGCCGGTGGGCTCCTTACGCAGTGGACGCAAGCGAAATTGAATATTTCGAGTTTTTTCAACACATTTTTATGCTTCACTTAAAGAGTTCTCTTTAGAGCTACCTAGTTTTAGTATTAGGAATCACACTTTTTCATAATATTTGTCAATTCATGGTCGTTTTAATTATCATGCTTATAATTTAAATGTCATTTTTATTCATGCCTACCCGTGCGAAGCCGGGACGGGCCGCTATTTATTTATAAGCGTATTATAATAGTGGGGTTTTTGTCCATATATTAATTGTGAATTTCCATTTAACAATTTTAACATCAATTTATTTCAAACCGATATTATAATCCATCTGATCGATTGTCACTATTGGATATAAAATAAAAAATTACAAGCCGGTTTGTAAAGTATAGACAGGTATCGTGAATTATATATAAGAAAGAGAGGGAAAGCCGAAGGACAGCTTTGTATTTTTTTTACAGGATTTCATTTCATACTTTTAAGGATCACGTATTTCCATGACATCTCTTTTTTATAGGATCAAAGTACATTAAATGTGTAATAATTTGTGTATGTCTATTACATTTTATACATATATGTATATATATTTATGCTCCTAGTATATGTATGTGTATGTATTTTGTAGTTATATTATCTATAAAATATCTATAAGTACCTCGTTTTTTTTTTCTGGATTATATTTCACGATTTTGCACGTACCCTACGAATGTATAGTATCCTTCTAAAATTCACAGGTTGTCTGGAGGAGATCGCTCCAGGCGATAAGGCCGCCTTTACGCATTTTTATCTTATTTTTTGTTTTTATGTTTTTTAATATTTTGTATCTTTTTATTTTGTGTGCAATAAGTAATAAATAAAGGAAAATTGACACCGAAATAACCTATTATATCTAATTCACCTCACTGAGTTACGTGTGGGCTCTTATTAGAACATGGCCCGTAGGAATTTATTCTTTTATATGACAACCTTAATAATGTTCGAACTTATAATTTAAATTATCACCATTTTTGAAGTGAAACTTCTTTAGGCGCATGAGAGTAAAGTTTTTACTGACGAAACGCGTGATTAGCGTCACGAAGATGTGCAACATTTTTAATGCTAATTCGTTGAAAGGTTCGGTAGTTTTAACATTTACATGTGTCATTAATTTGCCACCCGTCGTTTAATAATTTAATATGCTATTATTTTTAAAATAAAAACAATTAAATATATCATAAATTTTCTTTTCTACATTTTAAAATCAAAACCAAAATTTTAAAAAACACGTGGTTCTTTTATTTACAATTCATCATTTGATTTTAATTTCAATAAATTATTTGCATTAATTTAAATTCATTCAATTCCTAACATATCCTCCTTTTTCCCTCCCTCTAAGTTTACCATTCAAACAAGATTTAAAAATTAGTTGGCCAAAGAAGTTTCACAACTGACATGTGTACTTTTAATTTTTTTAAGGGATTGCTTTTATCTCGCATAGACATAGCGCATCCACTTATGACTACATCTGTTATCAAACCACGATCCATTGAGACTAGCACAATAATTTTCCATTTCGCTACACGCTCACACAAACAACAACGAAAGAGTTAGTTGCACATCGACGGGCATTGCAACCTGTCTATACTTCCTACGAGCATTAGAGTTCTACTATTATTCGCGATTCTCATTTGTGATAGGGCCCTCGGAGAGCGTACCCCCGATCTCAGAGGCACAATTCATTTGTAGTGTACATAGCCTATAAATACGCGGTGCCTGCAAAGTGTGGAACAGTCTTTTTTATTTAACCATCCCGCGAACATCAAAACCAAAAACTAAACATGTTTAAAATAATCCCTTTAATATTGTTAATAGTGGTGGTAAACGCCAAAGATGATTTGGGAATGAAATACATGATGAGGGTATACGAGGACTGCCAAAGGTCAGATGGGATTTTGCCTTGTTTGAAGAAGAAGGCAATCCTTTTTTTCGACAGGGCTGCTCGTATGGAGGCAATTCCACTTGTCGACGGTTTGGACATCGTGAAGTCTTCTAATGCTGAAGTTGTATCTGTTAGTGAAAATGATATAGAAGCTAGTTTGCCCAGGAATCTGGATAGCAAGGATGAGATTCTTACAGAAATGCTGTGGGACAGAATAGCTGCATTCGCCAATTCGAGGACCATTCAACTTTCACTGCCAAAAATGTCTGGTGCAGAGCTGAACAAGGGGGTTGAAGAAGGTAATCAAATTTGTTTATTTGTCAAAATCATCTCTTGCTTTAAAACACTGAATTATCATTTAATATACTTGTATATGCAAAAATATTGCAGGCTTTATGTTTTTGTAGTTTTAGCCTTAAATATTATTATTTCGTCATGGGTTTCTGTGGGAGATGCTATAATTAGAGGTTTAAATTTTTTTTAATATTTTAAAGTGGGGAAATACGCCAGAATCGTGCAACACTAATTGAGCCCCCAATTAATAAGAGTTACTTGCTATATGTTATTTATATTGTAATGTGTTATAAATAACCACGAAAAATAACTTCATAATATACAATATTTCATCTAAAAATATGAATGCCTTTATATGATACTGCAATTATTTTGTATATTTTGGAGGATAATTCTTAATAAGAAGAAGAGGCAAGATGAGTTTGGTCTCTTCGACTGTTTAAAAGCCTGCTGGACTCCTATTTACTTCATTGTTTAATGAAATGTGATATTGTGCTTTAATGATTTAAGCTACGCCGAAAATGCTTTGAACCCTTTGACACGTTTTTAACACATAGGCATTTTCTGGACCTGGATTATATAAGTCGACACTCCCTGTTCAGCACCCAGAGGTATTCTATCCAGGTCAACATCAAATTTGGACTCTAAGACATCCAGAGTCTAAATATTGCATCGTTTACCCGTAGGAGACCTAAGACACTGTTTGTTTACATTTGTCTAAGCTTTTAATAAAGCTCATGGTCAGTTATGCACAGCTCTGGATACTTATGTTCGTAATTATATATGTCGCTCTTGTTGGTTTAATAAATAACATCATCATTATCATTTCCGTACACATTATTGCTGATAGACGTGTTTGCTCTGTTGCCTTAGTGGCTCCATGGACGAGTTGCTTCCATTTCCTTCTATCCCTGACTGCTTTTAGAGTAGTTGTTCAGGTTGGCGAGAGTCTTATTGTGCTCTTTTTTTTGGTCGGAACAATGGAAAATTGAGCGACCCCTTGTCTTTTTACTTCGACCCTTCCTACCACAACCTTTTTCTCCAAGTTATCTGGCTGTCTTTGGGCGATATCACCAAAATAGTATCTTGCATCCTCCAGTATTTCATATGGTGATAGAACCGGAAACTTTCATCAAACCTCTTAAGTTCCTCATGCTAATTGCAATATCCCTTTCAGATGATAGCATAAACGTTGGTTATGTAAAGCTATATTCTCGTCTACTGGAGAAACAAATATCTAATGAGAAAAATTTAAAACCGCGTGTATTGTGGAAATAAATAACCGTCTTTCATCATTTATATTATTGTATATTTGCAAAGATATCTAATTAATGGAAGCGTGACTTATATGATGTCTTCTCTATGTATTCTAACTATCATCTTAATTATAATGTATATTTCTTTTGAGATAAGAACCTAACGATTGTTAGTCACGTGCTCACGTCCCAGAAACAACGAGTATAATTCTTGTAACCATTAAGTATAAATTATGGAATCGTAGATTAGAGTTGTTAGGTTTTCTCTGCTAACCTTTTCGCATCGTCCTGTATAAGCCGTACTTTCTCTTAGGAAAGGGATTGCATCTATACATTTGATACCGCTATTTGAAACTACCATATTATTGAATTGTGTTAGTGAATACGGTTAGTGTGGCTGGATTTAAAGTGACCATTATATATAAAAAAAATGAGAAAACACTGCAGATATTACATGTAAATAAGCTACTGTTCGCAATTAAGGAGGGTCAAACGGGGAACTGCCTCATCTAGTGGTTAGCATGTCCGACTACAGGCACAAGGTCCTAAGATCGAGTCCCAGGTGGGGACAATTCAAAAATCAATATTGAGTTTTCTATTAAGATGTTCTCAATATTTGCCTGAAGTTGGGAAGTTGGCAGTGTGATTCACCCCCGTGCCTCGGAGAGCACATTAAGCCGTCAGTCCAGAGTGAAGGAATAGAGAGTGCACTTGTGTACTATATGTCTGCCAATCCGAAGTGGGGCAGCGTGGTGGGTCTATGCTCTAAAAACCCTCGCTCCTCGGAGTGAGGAGGCCTGTGTCCAGCAGTGGGACGTTATTGTGCTGCTACTTACTTTTTTAAACAGGGAAGTACCTAATGAGCAAAAGCAACGCCAATTCACGTAATAGTCCTTTTAAAAAACGTAATGGTAACTACATGCTGTCAAGGTCTATTGGAGGAAATTATATTTTCTTTATATCCAAACTGGTGAGAGTGTTAAACTAATTAACCACAGTAACCACAAAACATGTTACTAAGAAAAAATATTTCGCACTCTCACTATATTAGATATCTTAAACTCAATCATTTAGGTTATAATAAAGGTACGGTGACATTTTAAACCTATTTTAATGAGTTCAGTCCTCATCATTCGAAGACTATTAAACCAAATCAACTGAACTCAAACTCCAGAATTTAGAGACACTGGGCGGCGTAAATTACTTAATATCCGTTCGGCTTTATATTTGTAACTTTTATAGCACATTAAAGCTCGTAAATGTGTCTATTCTTCTATCATTATTGCAGCAATTAGATCCTTAGAAACACTAGGTCTAACAATGTTTTAATATACATGTAAAGCAAACGATGTAAGATGAATCTGTAGTCACGGTGTAGAACTTTGTACTTAATGTGCGACAGAGTGTATCGATTTATCTCTATAATTAATCTATGACAGTGATATGCTAATTACTTGTACAGAAATTATTGATAAGTACTCTTGATTGGGGATAAAATTGGCGGTGTGAACCACCCCCGTGCCTCGGAGAGCACGGTAAGCCGTCGGTCCTGCGCCTGATCTCTCTCCGATCGTGTCGGATTATCCTCACATTGGACTATGAGAGTGAAGGAATAGAGAGTGCACTTGTGTACTATGCCTGCCAATCGCTAGTGGAGCAGCGTGGCAGTTCTTTTATATGAGTGAGGAGGCCTGTGACCAGCAGTGGGACGTTAATGGGCTGCTACTTACTTTTACTTTACTCTTGATTGTACACAAATATACAATAATGACGAATCATCCAATGTAGTTCTTTTACCTACATGCTATATCCAATGTAGAATTGATAATTTTCTTATTGTTAACGGAAAGTTTTAGGAAAAGCAACTTGCGAGCATTAAAAAATGAATTATTAATCACTAAAGTGAATGCTTTGTGTTACGTTACCATCGTTATTCACCTTAATTTGCACTAATTTGACTTTTAATGTAAACTGTTATAGATTACAATCTTTAACGTGCTTGATATGTTAATTTTTGTACATATTTTCTACTTTAAGCGTTCCGGTAATGTACAACACGAATTCACATGTTTTAACATCAACGGCTTTGTGTTTGCATAATATATCATTTGCTTGCAAATCTATAATATAAAAATCGCAAAATGAGTTGGTAAGCGCATAACTCAACAACGCCTGGGTCAATTTTGACAATTCTATTTTTTTAATGTTCGTTGAAGTCCAAGGATAGTTTTTACGTGGTACACTTTACTGTTTCCTGTACAAACGTTTTATAACTAAAATGTGACCTTTACTGCTATTCAATAAAGTTCATAATAAATTACAAGTACTCACTGTTGTCTAAGCAATGTAGGTGTTCCTAACCTCAATGAGTCAATTTGCAGTTTATCACCACGGCACAAAGTTCAAAATCAATTGCATAGTTACAACCCGGCCAAATTAAATAGACACAAAATGTGAGAGCTATAGATATTTAGTACTGCTATAATTTCATTTCAAAAACCATTCGTAAATCTGCCACATTCCAAATCTTTTTGCCAAAATGAAGTCTATCGGGTATGCTAGTAAAATATATAAATAACTAGCTGTTTCCCTTAGAATCACCTGCGTAGTTCTTATTGCAAAGGGATGCTAATCTAATTTTTAATGCAAACCATTCCTTAAGACATAAAACCGATCAAGATGATTAGTAGTAGTTCAGTAACTTACAAAGATGTGTAGACAGCTTCAAAACGACAATTCACATCGTGACAAACTCTAAAAGCTTTGTAAATTCACCTTGATGTTGCGTTACATTACTTGTCATTATTTGTCATTACTTGTCCATCATCACTATTTCCCTCGCAAGTAGTCCGATTTCTAATAATAATGTGAATCTTTGTAACCTGTTTAAGCATGAAAAGCTCAGCCATTCTGATGACCATTGTCATTTTCATGAAATAAGCGATATCAAATTTCTAATGCTTGTTATAGCACCATTCCAAAAGCCAAGTTGCTGAATTTGTCATACGGTTGATTTTTCTCTTCTATATGAACTATAGTTGTGGTTGTTATAAATTTATATTTCTTCTTAAAGTGGTTTGTAGGTAGTTTCTAATTTAATTCTTTAAAACTTATAAAATGACAGGTGGTTATAATACGTTTCGTAAAATAGTGTATAACATTCGAAGGATGACAGATACGGGTATATTGAGTTTCTTATGGTTTTTCTTTTAGGAAATAATATAAAATAACTCAAATTATAAGTGGAGTAACTTTAAAGTTCCCTTTGTGCCATAACAAAGGTGATAGATGAAACGTTGGTTGCCTTAGTTGGTTAAAATCCTCAATTAACCGATATCTTTCAGGACTTCCGTCAGGGGTCTTAAAATGTCTGTCAAAAACCTGGATGTTTCAATTGTTATGTAATGTGTATTTTTAGTTTTATATAGTTTATAACTTAATGTGTTTTTTGTTCACCTACTTATAACATTGTTTCGATAAATAAAATAAAACATCTATTCTTGAAGTGAAATCATCAAAAATAATAATTTCTTTAGACTTTCTTGATCTTTTCATAAATAATGACAATATTATAAATTTGTCGATTAAATACAAATTTGAACGTGTGAAGTCACGTTAATTTCTAGCAATGAGACAAGAAATAACTACATTTCTACTTTCTGCATGTTTGAGCCATAAAGTATCAATTTAAACACATTCAATTATCTTTAAACTAACATAACCATCATTTTAAATTAGCCAAACATTACGCTATGAAAGTAAAAGTTTCACAAATATAACCGTGAAATAATTGACAGATTTCATCACTTTCCAGTCATTAAAGATTGGGTTTTCTTCTCACTTTTACTACTACACGACCTTCAAGTTAATATTAGTATTTGATGTTATTATGATGACCTCAAAGTTTCAGGGTTAAATTGTACTCAAAGGTTCTATGGGATATTTGTATTAAGAAACTTTAGTAATGATTTTATACTCAAATCACATAATAACCGCTGTGGAAATGCCGATTTCAGGTCGAGGGAAGATGAAGAAAATGATGGGAATGATGATGATGGGAGCTGCCGCGAAGATGGCTGCAATGGTTCCCATGGCAATCGCTGGTCTCTTCGTCTTATCTGGAAAGGCGTTAATAATATCTAAGGTATTTATGTCATAATTATTTTGATATTTCATAACATTTCATACATGTTGAACTACCTTTTTATTGATTAATTACTTGAAAAAAGTGAATAAAATGATGTAAGGACGAATAAAGTTTAAAATAATACACAGTGGCAAGCAAGATATGTTTTTACTTTAGGACTAATTACTATTAATCTATTTATATTTACACACCCTTGCCTCAAAGAGCTTTGAGGCAGTTTTTCTCTTGATCTTTATATCCAAACTTTAATTAGTTGAGTATTAACATTTACATGTTTTAGAGAGTATTAACCATATACCCGAATTTGGTTGGAACTTATCGTATTATTGACTCAAAGAACTACGTTAATAACAAAATGTGGTTCATCTTTGTCTGTGATTACTCAAATATACTTCAAATTATGATGTCTCTTACTAAAATTATCTGCAATGATCGACAATATGTATATATTGAGACAAATTAAGTGATATCGAAATAAGTGAAACCAATTTCTATCCAAAATATTGTGTCGTTTTTAACCATTTATTCACAAGCTCATACACCATAGCATGGCAAATTTTTTTCTTAATACGAAGTCTATAGAGAATAAAATACAATTTAATTAAAATTTGGTATACAGATAGTTCAGAGCCTCAAAAAGGACATAGGCTACTTTTTAATTCCGAAAAAGGAGTTGTAAGGAATTTAATTATCGTCATTTTAGACATAGCCTTGCCTGCCTTGGACTTAGCTTGATACTTATTTCTGAAGCTTGTAATTCCATATAAATAAAGATGATATTCAAAGTTTTACCCTTAAAGGTGTAAAACAACAACTCACATTCCTTACTATTATTAGAAATACCAAAGTAACTCTGTCTCTCGCGCTTTCATGACAAAATTACAGAACCGTCTTAAATGAAATTTAGTACACAGATAGTCTAAGGCCTCGAAAAGGACGATAATAACGAAATCGCGGGCTTAGTTAGTATTAATTTGACATAGAGCCTCATTGGTCTAGTGGTTAGCATGTTCGACTACAGACATGAGCTCCTGGGTTCGAGTCCCGCGTCGTGCCAATTCAAAATCAATATTGGAGTTTTCTATTAAGATTTTCTCAATATTTACCCGAAGTTGAGAAGTTGGCGGTGCGATCCTCCCCGTGCCTCGAAGAGCACGTTCAGCCGTCGGTCCTACCCCTAACCTCTCTCCGGTCGTGTCGGATATCCGTCACATCGGCCTATGAGAGTGAAGGAATAGAGAATGCACTTGCGTACTATACCTGCCAATTCGCAGTTGAGCAGCGTGGTGGATCTATGGTCTTAAAACCCTCTCTCCTCGGAGTGAGGAGGCCTGTACCCAGCAGTGGGACGTTAATGGGCTGCTACTTACTTACTTACTTAATTTGACAACAAAAAATGTTAACGTTATATTATATTTATGCTTGCTAATCTTACGTTTACGAAGTTGCAGATTTTATCTTGTTTTATCTATATATACTCGTATATAAGAGATATCCAGGTATCTATTTACTCATCACGTTACTTCTGGAACCATAAGACGTAGAGACTCGAAATTTGGTAGGAATATTCCTTTTGACTAGTATAGATCAGCTAAGAACGGATTATACGAAATTCCACCCACAAAGGGGGTTGCTGGAGTGTTAATTAAAAATAATCAAATTTTCACATGTCAAACAAAAAAAACAAATGTCACATTTACAAACTATATTTTTTATGGTATGTAAAACTTGGTCAGAATTTTATTTTGACTGGAATCTATCAAAAGTAAATTTAAGGAAATTCCACCCTCAAAGGGCAGTGCGGCTATGTTCCTTATTTGTAAAACAATTTCCCAAAATGATCGTAACTGGAAATGCTATTCCAAAAACACTCTACTCAGACGAAGTCACGGGTTCAGCTAGTATACAATTTATGTGCAGAAAGATACAGCCATTGTATGACTTAATTCATACAAGAATAGTACAATGTATAATTGAATGCCACACCCCTGTCGTCCACATGATTTATATAAAGCTCACATCGTCTGCCCTTAATTCTGTGCGTTGTCATCCAAGTGAAAATATGTAATTAGCGATTTCATTGTGAATGTTACAATTGATATACCGTTTTTTCCACCTTTTGTTGCAAACGTGAGAAATGTCGTGTATGATGACACGGATGTTTGATTAAGTTCTAGATTTGGGTCAGAATCATGACTTCTTTTAACGCGACGTGTTTATAATATTTCTTGTCTGACATTGTAACAATTTTGCGAAGTTTTGTTTTGAGCTTTCGATGTTAATATTAGATGGATATCGAACTACTTAACAAATATGCTCCATCAAAGATTTTACGAAATTTATTAACAGAATTATGGAAACTTTTTAATAAATTAGGAACCACTTATTTGAATCGATGAAAGTTAAGGCTGGTGACAACAGTATTTAAGTGAGCTTGCTATCCATGTCGACTCCTGAAAGATTTTTCTCTTTCAATTTGTAAAAAGCTTTTGATAACGTCAACAGTTAGTGTTTTAGAGTTAATGAGTTATGTTTTATAAAGATTTTACTGAAACTATTACCTAAACTAAATCCATGATTATTATATTTGATAAATTTTTCCAGCAGCAGTCTAGTAGTCAAGTTGTCTATGCTTGCTTTAGATGTAAATAGATGAATTGTTAAAGAAATTTAAAGTGTAAAATAAAAGCGTTTGATTCTAGTTTTCATATAAAGCATTATAATGTAGCACGCTGTGAAAATAATCAATTCGCCACAACACTGTGGTTAAAGAGGCAATGCACTGTAGTAATGTTAGCAAAAAAGTAATATGTTTATACCATTTTAAAATGGTAAAACAATGACACTATTCTTTATAAATCTGCAAAATTTTGTAATTTTTTGCACATATACTTTTCAATGTACGACTGATAATTATATTAAAAACGACTTAAGATCTTAAATTACTTTAGTTCATCGGTACCTTGTTCTGAGGAGAACCCACAACGAACTGAGTCAAGTATCTTTTTTCCATTTCAATTCAATTAATAAATTGTATTGTACAGTTCCAACAAAGTCACGGTATGCAACATATTGTTTTTATTATTAATTTATATTTATAAATGATTAGTTTTTGACTCTGGTAAACGCAATTTACGATTATGTCTAGCAGTGGTAAGTTTATATAAAAGTAAGTAAGTAGCCTATAACGTGCCACTCCTGGGCACAGGCCTCCTCACTCATATGAGAGAGGATTTTTAGAGCATAGACCCACCACGCTGCTCCACTGCGGATTGGCGGGTAATCTCTGTTCCTTCTCTCTCATAGTCCTAAGTGACGGCAATTCGACACTGCCGGAGAGAGATCAGGCGCAGGACCGATGGCTTAACGTGCACGTCCGAAGCACGGGGGTGGATCACATTGTTATCGAGTAAATTATCTTTCAAATTATAGTACGATTTTTCAAATAGCTCTCTTTCAATAAAGTATTTAAATATAAAGATTCCAAGAATGCCACAACCTAAAAATTATAGATAGTTTATAGATACAGACGTTCGGGTTTTGTTAACGAATTACTATTAAAAAACATGTCTATATTAAAAAACTATCCTACAAAATTCCTGCATAGATTGAAATTCCAAATAGTTATTGTACCTTGGTGTTATTATAGCATAAATCTACATACATAGCATCACACCTCATTCTAATAGGGGTAGGCAGAGACCACGTCCTTCCACTTGCCACGATCCTTGCATATCTCCTTCGATTCTTTCATTCTCATTAAACCTTTCATACAAGTTCGTCGGTTTGGAGTACTCTTGACCTGGCCCTTGTTTAAAATGTCCTGGATTTGCAATTATCCCATTCACTCTAGACTCATAAATCATTTTAGTCAGTCTCCTTTCAGTCATTCTCTCTACATGCTCAAACCACCTAAGCATACCTTTCTTAATTAATAAATCTTAACTACTTCAAAAGTTGGTTAATTTTTTATTGCTGACTGGTTTACTGTAATCTCATTGTGAGTATTGATACAATCTAAGAAGCGCTCAATCCTGGTAATTTATTAAGATTTCTACACAGTATCGTGCCGGAATGCAAATGTTTTGCTTGGCGGCACATCTTCACTTTTAGAGTGGTAATTAGCCATGAGCGAAGCCTCCCACTAATCCAGATTCAGAAATTAAGAAATTACAGTTGCCTAAATCTGCTCTTCCATGAATCAAACCTAGGACTTTTTTGCTGACCCTGGTCGAAGTCATGACTATGTTAGAAAATTATCTCCCTAATGGGCGATAGTTTAGAGGTATTTTAAATTTTAAGAAATATGTAGAGGCGAAGCCAAAGCTAATTTCAGCATTTTCTTAAAAAAAACCTTTATGAATAGCCTGATGGTCTCAAAGGGCAATACTGGTTGTGCATGGAGGAGTGTTGGTGCCAACACCTATGTATGGTAGTGAAAGTTGGGTATGGCAGTAAGTAAAATAAATGTGGAAGAGATGAGAGCGTTGAAAGTATGAGTGGATGGAAACTGAGTGACAAAGTAAAAAATAGTGTGATAAATGAATGTTGTAGTGTAAAAGATGATATACTGACTAAAATTGGAAAGTTAGGCATAGATGGTTTGGGCACGGAGAGATAATGAATTAAAGGAGACTAACAAAAAGTATTTATGAGTCAAGAGTGAATGCGAAAGTTGGAAGGGGAAGACCAAGGCGAACGTTCCTGGATCAAATCCAGGACATTTTAATTAAGGGCCAAGTCAAGAGTACTCTAAACCGACGAACTCGTATGAAAGGTGTAATGGGAATGAAAGAAGCGAAGGAGATATGCAAGGATCGTCGCAAGTGGAAGGATATGGTCTCTGCCAACCCCTATGGGAATTAGGCATGATGTATATATAAAAATACGTATGCTCCACCAAAATGATTAATTATTTCTTTTTCTCGCTGAAATATGGCGTTGCATGCTTGTTTCTATTTCTTGCTGTTGTCACTCTATTACACTGTTCTTCTCTTTTTTTGTTGTTGTATTTTCTCCTTATTTAAATCCGTTTTCCAGTTCATTACTATTTAGAAATACACCAACTACTGCTACAACTACAATACGTTTTCTGTAACGGCTTTTTACTTAAAAAGTGAACTCTATATATACATAAGTAAACTCTGGAAAGCATGTAGTAACCCGCAAACCCAAAATTGATCTGAATGCAATAAAATGTATTCAAAGAAATTGTGCACGTTTAAAATATATGAATACTTCAAAGCTTATTAAAAAGACAAGAATTTAATTTAAACTCCAGTCAAATGAGACGTTTAACATAAAACTCATGCAAATGATCATCATTGCATATTGCTCCATATACATGGCATTGATTCGCAGTAACGCGACAGTTTCCATGCAACAAGAAACGGGAAGTGGCTTGAGAATTATTGTTGCATACATTACTAAGAAATGCAACTTTTATCGTGATAGAGAATATTTAAATAATAACTATGTAACAGTTTCACTTCCGGTAGTTATTTTAGTGATATATATATATATAGAAGTTTTGGGTTTGATTTGTAGGTAAAAATAATTTGGAAGTTAACGATAATGAGGCTTTTAACTCCTAGAATATGCGTGATAACTCGTTAGTTATATAAATGTACATGTATACATGTATAAATTGGATATTATTAATGTTAGAGTTATTGAGATTGTAAATAATAGTCTTGTTTTTGTATATACTTTAAGAATTAAGTCAAGTTTGAATGTAAATGAAATAAGAACAATAAGAACACAATCGTTTTCTTCGGAAATAATATCATAGACAAATATTTTTAATTAATAACAATTGAACCAAATTGTGGTCTTTTTAATCTGTCTCTTTTATTTACTCGTATAAAGAAATCTTGGACAACTTCTAAGTAGCTTCTAACTTAATTCTTTAAACAGTTTTAACTCACTGAGATGAATTATCCTGGATCACACAGAGGACACACACAAGTCATTGTTTTTTTTTTTACAAAAATACAATAAAATGTTATACATTTTCAGTTTTGCTTTGTAATAAAACTTATGGAGAAATTGTTACGAAGTTCTTCAAACATAATTTCAATTTAGAGACATTGAGAGTAACATAAATGTTAACGCATTTATGAATGTTGTTTCACAAATTTTATAAACATATATCCTTCTTTTAATTCTACTAAGTTAATCATTATTATTACATCTTATATCAAACTAGCTATTCACTGTAGTTCATTCGCGTTATACTCAGCCTGACAGGAATATAGAGATATTCGTATTTACGAATCCCTTATTGATTGAGTTTAGTAGATAAAAGTATCATTGTATTCTAATGTGCCTGGTTTGGGGAGCATTGGTTGGACAATTTTAAAGTTAAAAGGAATTTCGTAAAAATTGTCTTATCTATATATATAAAAGATATATATACAGGTATCTATTAACTCATCACGATATCTATGGAACCATAAGGCCTTGAGACTTGAAATTTGGTAGGAATATTCCTTTTGCGAGTAGAAGTCAACTAAGAACGGATTTTACGAAATTCTACCCGCAAGGGGGGTTGCAGGGGTATTAACTATTGACTCATCACGATATCTCTGGAACCATAGGGCCTAGAGACTTGAAATTTGGTAGTATTATTCCTTTTGCCGAGTAGAGGTCAACTAAGAATGGATTTAACGAAATTCCATCCGCAATGGGGCTGCAGGTAGTTATACAGCAAATAGCTCATTAAAGTATTTGTACGTATGTTTCTTATTTGTGATACAATTTGCCTAAATTAACGAAAATGCTACCCAAATAACATTCCACGCAGATGAACTCGCGGGTTCAGTAGTGTAGTAAAACCTTTTTATCTAATAAGAGAGCGCAGAACTATAATTTTAGTAAATTGGTCATAATTTGGCCATAAATTATTTAAATAATAAGTTGAACATTATTAAGAATTTATAATCAAAGACTACACTCAAAAAAAGTTCTTGCAATATTCTATTTATATAATATAAAGAGTTCCTATCGCGCGGTAACTGGCTGGACTGATTTCGATAATTCTTTTTGATTTGTGCTTAATTCTGAGAAGATTCCTATGAATGAAAATAATAATGTTACGTAAAACATCAGAAATATTTAAAACCTTAATCACCATAGTAACTTTTCTAATGTAACTTCCGTGGTGCCTTTGACAATATAAACTTTTCTAATCTAACCTCCTTTGTGCTTTTGATGATATAAACTTTTCAAATGTAACCACATTAGTGCCCTTGACAATATCAACTATTCTAATGGAACCTCCTTAGTGCTCTTGACAATATAAACTTTTCTAATATTACCTCCTCAGTGCTTTTAACAAAATAAACTTTTGACATAATTGTCAGCGATTGACAAATACATATATATATAATATATGCGTGTGAGTGAATAATGTTATTTTTTTTATTTTAATGTTTTGCGCACTTTTGCGCACGATTAAAAATATTGGCATTCTCCATCCGCGGTATTTTCGTAAAAAGCCGTATAAATTTTTGATTTACAATAGTGTTGCCTTAAAATAATAACAATGTATAATTTCATTGGAACTAACCATAAATTGCGAAATCTATGCCAAAACCGTTTATTACGCAAAGTTATCGAATCCAGATATAACCGAAACGGTCAATGACACTATCCATCTTGTTGTATTTAAACCGAAAACAACTTCATAACAGATAACTTTGAAACTTATTTCATTCATGCTTAAAGCTGTATTTCCAATACCAGCGAAGAGTGAACCAGGAATTTTGTTACACCGTGGGTAATATTAGTGACCTTCGATGGACCATTTGTTACTTCACTGTGCATTTGTTTGATATTATTGCCAGATCAATTACAATTTTCCCTAAAATAGGTAAAATTATTAATGGTATTAAACCAGTGTCGGTCATCTATATATCGAATTTACCTTTAATACGTATACTATCATGCAATATTGTTTATATCTATACAATATCACATTGCAATAATATATAATGCTTTATAAAGTTGATTATTACATATGTCAACATTATAAAACAATGACTATGTTATGAGCCAAAGAAATTAGCAATCAAACAGCTAAAAGATATTCTATGCCTTTAATATTTGTATAACAAATACATAAAAACGATATTGATAAATATATTTTTTAATTAAAAACAGAAACGTAAGGGGGTAATCGATATTTAAAGTAATGAAATTCTGATAGTTTATTTAAGACAAAATGAAATTTTAGCTCGTGTTCATATATCTCTAACTTCCCAAAAGATTACAACTGCAAAAAAGATTCCCGTTGTATTATATTTAAATTATATTATTATATTTAAGTATTGATATAGATATTAATATTGCCAACACACACACCACATATGCCCAATACAATACTATTTGTTGTAAACCTACATAACAAATAAAACATAAAATACATAAATACTCATTAAGGAGCATGATTGGTGTCCTTATCCCTAAAATAGCAATCTTTTCCAGTCAACCGAAAACTGCTTAAAAGGATATACGAATATGAATCTGGAAAGAGGTGTACTTAAGCTTAGTAATACTAATATACTCTTTATTATACACCTTAAAACAACAGAGTTACATTTTATGATTTAAGTTAACAGCAAATGTACAAAAAGGCGGTCTTATCGCTAATCAGCGATTTCTTCCTGACAAACTTAAGGTGAAGGAAATTGTGCAAAAGTAGATAGGTGGTGCATAAAGAGGTCACGCATACTAATAATAAATATGATACGTATATAATACAATATCTAAATATAACATATATACATGTAATATAAACTGACACATTAATTATAAAATATATACGTTTAAGACTATCATCTCTTACAATGCGATTTATGATAGCTTGAATACCTATTATTGATAATATACACCTATACTATACTTTATAATGAGTGTTATTTTTATAATAATATAAAAATAACACTCACTATAAAGTAGTACGATCAGTCTCCTTTTCATTTTTATTAATCATCTTGCTTGAAAAGGAAGTACTCTTTCACGATGTTTATTAATAAATTGTGAGGTTCAGCATATTTTATATAGTTAGATAATTAGTACACACATACATTGTATTACCCCTCGTTCCTATAGAGGTAGGCAGAAACGACGTCCTTCTATTTGCCAGGANATCTCTTACAACGCGACTTGTGATAGCTTTACTACCTATAATATACTGATAATATACAACTATACTATACTTTATAATACTATACTGTACGATCAGTCTCCTTTTCATTTTTATTAATCATCTTGCTTGAAAAGGAAGTACTCTTTCACGATGTTTATTATTAAATTGTGAGGTTCAGCATATTTTATATAGTTAGATAATTAGTACACACATACATTGTATTACCCCTCGTTCCTATAGAGGTAGGCAGAAACGACGTCCTTCTATTTGCCAGGATCCTTGACAAGTTCGTCGGTTAAAAGTACACTTGACCTGGCCCTTTTTTAAAATGTACTGGATTTGGTTCACGAACGTTCGTCTTGGTCTTCCCCTTCCAACTTTCTCATTCACTCTTGACTCTCTTGACTTAAATCATATTTGTCATTCTCTTTTCATTCATTGTATCTATGTGTCTAAACCATCTAAGCATACCTTTCTCAATTTTAGTCACTATATCTTCTTTTATCCCACGCCCTCCTCTTATTACGCTATTTCTTAATTTGTCACTCAGTTTCAATCCACTCATACTTCTCAACGCTCTCATCTCTACCGCATCTCTTTTTCTGCCATACCCAACTTTCACAACCATGCACAAGTGTTGGTATCAACACTCCTCCATGCACAGTCACTCTGGCACTTTGAGACACCCTCTGGCTATTCATAAAGCCGTGCAGTGTACCATTTACCATATTCCCTGCATTCACTCTCCTTTCAATATCACTTTCACACGTTGCCATAGACGAATAGCTTAAACGGAAAAGGATTTTGAAAAGAACGACGTAGAATGAGAAGAAACTTTTAAGACAAAGTTTTCTTCTATGTCTTCTTTAGATGTTTTTCTCGGGTTTCTATTGGCAAAAATCCACATATCTAACTCTTAGGCCATCGTAGCTATATTTATTTAGAAGGAAATAACATTTACCTATAAAAAGGGTAACTGTCTTCTTTATTAAGGGCACACCGTCGCAAGTTACATCATACTCAACCGTAATACTATTATGAGGAACCGATCTGTTTTACTATTTACAACACGGCAGCATTTACCCGCATTCGTTCAAACAGTTCGGTACAATCTATAAGTGATTTTAACTTTATATCCGTGGTTTTTTTCAACATATTCAATATTGTCGTTTAAAGTAAATCTCGTGCGGCTTGTTTTTAATATCACGCCGTAAGAGATATACTTAAATCGATGATATATATTCTACAGAAGATGTTATTCAATTACAATAAAAGTAGAAGATTATGTTCATTATGTTTTATATAAAATTTATACGTTTGTGTATTCATAAACTTTATTGCACTTTCAAAATAAACGAAAAAAGTACAAAAGGCGGCCTTTCAAACAAATTTAGCTTAAATTGATGTAATTGGAAAAAGGTAGACCGTAATATAAACATACACACAATATCAACACATAAACACTCATATAACAATACATATCATATTATAACATATATATTTTTAATATATAATATAACAATACAATTTTTTATAAGATACATGTTAACTGCTGGGCATGAGGCTCCTCATTTATAGGAGAGAGGACGATTAGAGCATAAACCCACCATGTTGTTCCATTTTGGGTTTGCAGACATAGTACAAATGTGTAATCGGTAAAACAAGTGCACTCTCTATTCCTTCACTCTCGTAATTCGATGGGATATTACTTTGTACACCCCGAATCTTTCTCATCTTAAAAACAGCTAAAATAAATTTAACAGAAGTTATTTGGAATACTGTTATATAGCGTTATGTGGAAAAAAATAGGCTATTTTTATGTATATTGTTGGAGCAATAATGTTCCAACAACATACACGATAATAAGTTGAAATGCCATGTAATGCTAAAGTCTCCTTTATTGTAATGAGTAAATATATTTAATAAACTACTTAATGATCTCTCAAACCTTCAACCCTCATTTTATTTCCTTTAAGTTTAGTTACCGAGGTTAAAGCAAGCATGTTATTATTTCCCAAATCCTATATCACCCCTTCAATTTATTTAATACATGTTCATTAGTACTAGTAGTCGCCCAGTGATCGAAATTCGACCATAATAATCTAAATTATAAGTTTAAATATAAAAACATTAATAAAGTTACGTAGAACATCAGATCATTTTCTAATGTAACCTCCTTAGTGCTTTTAACAATATAAACTTTTCTAATGCAACCTCGTCAGTGCTCTTGACAATATAAACTTTTCTTATGTAACCTCCTTAGTGCTCTTTACAATATAAACTTTTCTTATGTAACCCCCTAGGTACTTTTGACAATATAAACTTTACTTATGTAACCTCCTTAGTACTTTTGACAATATCAACTTTTCTTATGTAACCTCCTTAGTACTTTTGACAATATAAACCTTTTTTATGTAACCTCCTTAGTACTTTTGATAATAAAAACTTTTCTTATGTAGCCTCCTTAGTACTTTTGACAAAAAAAAATTTATCTTATGTAACCTCCTTAGTACTCTTTACAATATAAACTTTTCTTATGTAACCCCCTAGTTACTTTTGACAATATAAACTTTACTAATGTAACCTCCTTAGTACTTTTGACAATATCAACTTTTCTTATGTAACCTCCTTAGTACTTTTGACAATATAAACTTTTCTTATGTAATATATCTTATGTATGTTTGTTGTGGGCTCTTCTCAGGACAGGGGGCGAAGGAACGCTCATCGCTTTTGATTTTAAGTCGTTCTTTAATACCATCATCAATCGCACATAAGAATTAGTGTGTGGGAAAAAATATAAAAAACGATTCAAAAGTGCTGTAATAGGCCTACTTAAATAAAGATGTTTTGACTTTGAATCTAAAGATAAAAGCTTACGCATGATGTCTTCATAATCGTATATCTATACCAAAATAGACAGATATATTGTTACATTTATAATATTAGTATAGATATCTTTAAGCCCTTTCGTTATTACCATATAGTAGGCTTCATAATACCACCAGAACCATGTAATACGTTGCTCTAATATTGCATTACGTATTGTATGGCTTCAGTTTGAAATAGAAAATTAAATTATAAGAACATTATTCATAAATGCAAAGGGAATAGCATCGAATTAATCTTGAAGGTATTTAATTTTGATAGAATAGGTCTCTAGTTTGATTCCCGAATGGGTATTTAGAAACCTTGGTAATTGAGTCAATGTTTCTACATCTACCTACACGACTGAGTTTGTTGTGGGTTTTTTCGGATCAGGGCGCGAAGGAACCCTCGTAACTTTAGATTTTAAGTCATTCTTGAGTAACATCATCAGACGTACATTAGAATTAGTGTGGAAAATAAAAGATAAATTACATTATTTGACGATTCAAAAGTGCTGTAATATGCCTACTTGAATAAAGATATTTTGATTTTGATTTGATTAAATGTTTTAAAATTATCTGTATGTGTAAAATGACATGTATTCCAGTAAGTTTATAATAACAATACACATTCATTTAGTGATTTATCCATCCAAAAAGTACGGCCCTCCAACTGCTATGCCTCGGCTTTTTAAATCTCTTATACCTCCTATAATAACTATTTTAATATAATTCTTTTAAAGGCAGTATATATAAATTACAAATTTTTGATTTTTAATGTAAGTATTATACATATAAACCTTCTTCTTGAATCACTCTATCTATACTTGAAAAGTGTATATAAAAAAGTTAACTAGACAGCGGAAGCGACTTCTTTTTATTAGTATAATTCGTAAACTGTTAGAATTACTTTGGCCAAAATATAATTAATATGGCCAATTGTTGAAGGTATACCAACAATGATGCAATTAAAATCATTTTATTGGATCTTTTTTAAGTTATACTTGAATGTACCATATCAAAACTGGAAAATTTCCAGAACTCGGGACTATTCTGGCTTCATTTGCTATTATATAACATAAATTATCTTATTTATTACTTTATAATAACATCAAGATCGTCCCTAGGGGTGAGACTAAGTTTCTTTCTACAATAGAAACTGTAACTGAATTGATCTTTCCAATACATCAAAACTTTGGTGTAAATTAAAGGAATCGTGAGGAAACCTGCATATCCCTGTACAAATTCTTTGGACTTGAATAAAGACAAGAAAAAATGTTTATATCAAAATACTACACATTGTAATAAACAAAATTATCTTAAAAAGAGTAATCGCTGAGTTTCTTGCCGGTTTCTTCTCAGCGGAATCATCTTTCCAAACCGGTGGTAGGTTTGTTACTAACGAACAGACTACTTACGATTTTGAGGCTACTTGAATAAAGTTACTTACCTTTTTTATTACTTTTCAGATCGCGCTACTTCTAGCAGGTATCATTGCGTTAAAGAAGATCATTGCTCAAAAGAACGGCGGCGGTGGAGGTGGTGGTCACGAGAGCCACGGATGGTCAGCGGGTGGTGGAAGTGGTGGCTGGGACAAAAGATCTAATGGAGCAGATTTAGCTTACTCAGCATATAAACAAGACTAAGAAGTATCGGGGGTTAAATAATAACTAGTTATTACTATTCAAGGTTTACGATTTGTTGAAGACATTTAAACTTTACTGAGAACCTATTCCATAATAACTGCTGAAATACTGTTAAAAGCTGCATTACGAATTTATATGCAACTTCATAAGAAAGAAAGATACTGAATGTTTAAACAAGAGCCATATTTCGGTATAAAGCACTAAGATTTAGCATTATAAATACTTTACTTGTGTTAGATCTTATAAAAGTGTGCAATGTAAAGAAATAATGTCTTTAGAAATTTTTTGTCGAAGGAATTGTCTTATTTTTAATGAACGAAATAATTTTTAGATAATTTATTATGCCTCTTTTTTAAGACATGAAATATACCTATACTAAGATGTCTAAATTATTAAACTTTATTAAGGGCATTCTTTCATATAAGGTAATGTTTTCTTCGTCAAAAATACACAAACGTATACGAATTTAATGACATAAATTATTAATTAGCAATAAGGAATATTTATTGAATTATTGTAAGGTTAAGTGTAATGAAAATCTTCTGCTTCAATTTCAATTGAATATATTATAATTCATTTAATATTCTGGATTTGTATTAAAATATATTTAAGTAAGAAGTAATCCTTAATGAAATGGAGCTATGAATCAAATACTTTCCAGTATAAATAAAAAGTGTTTAAGGCTTCATTTTAAGGGGAAGGGGGGTGGTCTTAGGGGGACAGGACAAAGGCAATTTGTGTAGGAAATAAGTTTTATTTTGAATCATGTATGAATGTAAAATGTACTGGAAAGTGTATTTCCCTTATTTTGCTATTTAATATTTACTATAAGACATGTTTATAGTATATGGTATAAGCTTTAAGACTTTAAAAAAGTTTACATTTAAAATTTAATTACAAAACCGAGGAAATATCGCAAATTATTGAATATTCATTAAATAATTGTTACAAAATTAAAGAATTTAATCCATAACAAATACAGAAGATAATAATAAGTTTGATAAACAAATGATTTTGTAAAATAAGCAAATTATGAAGCTTTTTAATTAATTTTGTGTTCAAAGTTATGGTACTTTACAATCCCTACTTTATAATTTTTTAATTTTTATACCTTAGAGAATAATTGTTCAATGTAATGGACAGTTATGAAAGTATTTTTTATAAAAATTTTATACGACACTTAATGACTGCTGTGTTAACTTATTTAATTTATTTAACTTATTGTAACTTAAATAAAACTATAATTGCTAATATCGTTTTTTTTTTTTATTTTTTTCACCTCCTAATAGTATTCTAATTACTTTGAGGAGTTTGTTAATGCCATTGTATTAATTTATCTGATGAATCTCGAAATTATATCAAGAAAGGAACCTAACGTAAAAATATAACATCATTAAAATGTATATGTTTAAACTGTAATATGTAAAGACACATTTGTGTATACACTTTGTTTTAATCATTATTTATAAGAAGAAATACGTATTATATAAATAGTGGTGTTAGTTACACAATTTATAACTCAAGAAACATTGTACCGATTTTAAAGAACTGTGATTTGTTAGATTAACAGTCTGCTAAAATATGGGAGAAATACACTAATACAACTCTAGAAAGGTATCAAAATATCTAATCGAAATGTAATCAAAAATATGAAGTAACCAATACAACAAAGCCAAATCCATTGATGTGCATCATTCCCGATCAATCGGTATATTAATCATATATAACAAGTCGGGTAATTTAAATCATTGTTTTTTTTAACGCTAGGAAATTCTCGTGGATAACTGTAACTCCACGTAGAGGCATTGTAAGTTATGCCGGATTTTAGCCGGCTAAAACATGACGATACTCATCTCGACGCTCGATGGCGAAAAGGACAGGAATATGTCCTCACTCTCGACGAAGAAATGCCTTATAAGGCTCCCCCTATGAAAGTTCTCCACTCAGCGTGCTATGTGTCTTTCCTTTATTCCTCTCTGTTGGGCAACATGCACAATTCCTGTTGTCCAGGAACTAACCCTAAGAACGCAGTTTTCACCCACCTCTCTAAGAGACTCCGCCGCCTCCTTCTGTGATATGACATTTTTCACAAAATGAGACCATAGCTTCCCCCACCTGTCATGGTCTTGACTACAACAGGCAGCATTGGTAACACAAGTGCGGCTGGTCCTAATTCTACTACCTGTGATTTGTTGATAATATCAAGGTGAGAGGACGTTACGAGTTATGCCGGACTCTGACCAGCTAAAACCTGACATTCAGCGGGGTCATAGGAACTCTGTCTCAAAGGATTCAAACATTTTGATATCTATTGACTTACATCAAATTTCAGGAAATTTTTGTTATATAACAACACAAATGTTTAGCACTGGTCTCATTTTGTGTAATAAACATTATGTTTTTTAGAAACTTTTATTTATTTATACCCCCATTTCTATGTCCGCGGTGCAGCGCATATGGCTTACGAGCCATTGGTTTTCGACCTCTCTGATCTGCATCATTTCAGATCACTCTGTGTATATATAAATATATAATAACGAAATAGCATTACTACAGCACAAAATTCGCCCAATTCCTTTCGCGGCGTCGACTCTGACTAAAAACGGATTTCTTCATATTTTCACGGGATCGAGAACTAAGTGAGTAATATAAATATAAACACAACAATTTTGAAGTATTTTCTTTAGAAAACTTTAAAAGTGGATTATAAAAAAAGCTTTTTAATTTATTGTAAAATAAAAATGCTACTAGCGGATTGTAGTGTAACTTTTTTTATGAATAGTGAAATTGAAATATTACAAAAAAATGTTTTAACTTTGAAGTATCTTAGGATAATTTTCCGTAAAAGAACCTTAGGTGGTGGGTTGGAGTCCAATTGTTTAATTTTTTTACTTTATATGTATGCAAGTATTTTACCAGAGACCGAAGCCTGTCACTAATCCAAACCTAGCAAAATTAGTAAATACAATTTCCTAATTTTCTCTTTCGGGAGTGAAATCCAGTACCTCTGCTATTGCTTGCCTTACTATATCTCTCCTCGGTTCTATATCTGATAATTTAAAGAATGTATATTTCCTAAAATAATCTAAATGAGAATAGAATTTCATTAGTATAGAATCACACCATTGCACTAAAGCTCTTAAATATCAGTTTCTCTTTACCATGAAATTCACAATTATAATCTACATTAATACCTATTGCGCCAAGCCAGAGATAGAGCAAACTGGAAGAATTTGGGGGAGGCCTACCCCGAAGAGGCGACTTTTACGCCAGACTAAGTTGACTAAATACATTAAGAATATAATTATTGACATTAAAATATATATTTTAAATTAAAACAAAACGGACAAAAAATTGCATAATTTGTATGATTACTATTTTTTAATTATATTATCAATCGTAACGGAAACATTTTATAACTTGATATTTGTACGCGTAATAGTGAATAAAGGCTTTTTATAATTATTAATACCTATTTCATTCATTAAACGATTTTAATTATCAACTCCATCAGTAAATCAATTAGAAATCATATCGTTAATTTACTTTTGTTTTGTATTACAAATACCATTATCAAAGGCTCACATCACGATATATTCGTATATTTTATAATTGACCAATGTCACACAAATAATTTAACACTAGCGTCGAATTTTACAATATAAAAACACAAAAACTTTTTACGCTGGGAAACGCTTTCACATATTCCGAATCTGGGAATCCTCGACACCGGCATTTTTCCTTTTTTTTTTTTTTTTTTTTTTTTTTTTTTTTTNTTTCAGATCACTCTGTGTATATATAAATAAATAATAACGAAATAGCATTACTACAGCACAAATTTCGCCCAATTTCTTTCGCGGCGTTGACTCTGACTAAAACGGATTTCTTGATATTTTCACGGGATCGAGAACTAAGTGAGTAATATAAGTACAAACACAACAATTTTGAATTATTTTCTTTAGAAAACCTTAAAAGTGGATTATAAACAAAGCGTTTTGATTTATTGTAAAATAAAAATGCTACTAGCGGATAGTAGTGTAAGTTTTTTATGAATAGTGAGATTGATATATTACAAAAAAATGTTTTAATTTTGAAGTATCTTAGGATAATTTTCGGTAAAAGTACCTCAGGTGGTAGGTTGTAGTTCAATTGTTTCAATTTTTTATTTTATATGTATGCAAGTATTTTAGCAGAGACCGAAGTCTAGCAAAATTAGTAAATACAATTTCCTAATTTTCTCTTTCGGGAATGAAATCCAGTACTTCTGCTATTAGGTTACGGGTAGAGTAAATAAATCCTTGCTATATCTCTCCTCGGTTCTATATCTGATAATTTAAAGAATGTATACTCGTATTTCCTAAAATAATCTAAATGAGAATAGAATTTCATTAGTATAGAATCACACCATTGCACTAAAGCTCTTAAATATCAGTTTCTCTTTGCCATGAAATTCACAATTATAATCTACATTAATACCTGTTGCGCCAAGCCAGAGATAGAGCAATGTGGAAGAATTTGGGGGAGGCTTACCCCGAAGAGGCGACTTTTACACCAGACTAAGTTGACTAAATTCATTAAGAATATAATTAAATTAAAACAAAACGGACAAAAAATTACATAATTTGTAGGATTACTATTTTTTAATTACATTATCAATTGTACCGGAAACATTTTATAACTTGACATTTGTACGCGTAATAGTGAATAAAGGCTTTTTATTATTATTAATATTATATTTCATTCATTAAACGATTTTAATTATCAACTCCATCAGTAAATCAATTAGAAATCATATCGTTAATTTACTTTTGTTTTGTATTACAATTACCATTATCAAAGGCTCACATCACGATATATTCGTATATTTTATAATTGACCAATGTCACACAAATAATTTAACACTAGCGTCGAATTTTACAATATAAAAAAACAAAAAACTTATTACGCTGGGAAACGCTTTCTCATATTCCGGATCTGGGAATCCTCGACACCGGCTTTTTTCCTTTTTTGAAGCTAGGATATCTTTATGGATACTTGCAATACCAAAGGCAGGTTTTTTACGTTGAATCCTATCTTAGTTGGCTTTACCGTTATCATCTACAGCGAATGATCATTTAGCAAACCCAATCTTCAGGATTAGCCAGACCAATATTCAGATAACGATAACTATATTCGTCAGATGCGTAAACATATTTTTATATGACAAAATTTTTATCCCTCTCTTACTTATAAGGCACTGTTTTTTTTTTCTCAATGTTCTCCTACGTTCTTTATTATCATCATCAATAGTACATTCGAAATAGTACCTAATGGTAACGATTTTTGACTATTCAACGGCTTTAAAAACTTATTTGAAAATGAATTTCGCGAACAGACATACATAATTGTATATAAATACATTGTCGGTAATGTCATAACCCCCGTTTCACCAAATAAGATGTATAGTAGGTGAGCCTGTTCGACTACGGACATGAGGTGCTGGGGTCAAGTCCCAAGACGGGTGATTTCAAAAATTGTAATTGAGTTTTCTGTTAAGAAACTGTTAACTGTTAAGCCGTCGATCCTGTGCCTGATCTCTCTCCGGTCGTGCAGGATTTCCGTCACACCGGACTGTGATAGTGAAGGTATAGAGGCACAAGCAAGATTAGGCACTTGGGGTTCTCTTGTACAGTATAATATCTGCGTTAGTGGTTAATCTGTGCATGAGATTGGCAACCGATTATTTCGCTCCAAATATATATATTACGTTTGCGTTTCTAAACGCTAGTGTTATGAACAGTCTTCAGATTTGCGGAACAGTGTGTCGCATCGCAAAGCGCCGCGTGAAACACGCACTTCAGCGGAAATCAAATGACTTCCACACTATAATCAATAATTATCTATTTTATAGGAAGACAATCGATATATATGTCATGCAATATTTAATGATCTGATTAAATACGTTTATTTTTATGTGTTATAATAATATATTAATTCAAATAAAATGTTATTAATCACTCTTTTACGTCTTACCAGCTTTTCATCATAATTATTTAGTTTTATCATTATTTATTTCTTGGTGAGACTGCAGTCAAGGGCTCATCTGTTAGAAATAGTGTGTGTGTGTGTGTGTGTGTGTGTGTGTGCGTATAGATGCAAGAAACTCAATGACTTAAAACGAGATTTGAAAAATTTTTGATAGATTGTGATGTTTAATCTACCCTACCTCACTAATACATATTCACGAATTTGAAATTTGTCATGTTACTTACTCTCGAGATGTACACTCTCACAAAGAACAGATGCCATCATCCTTTCACAGGATTGATCATTGAAACATAAAGCTATACAAATATTTAAAACATTTTGGATGCATTGCACCGGTGCGAATATTCGTTTTGCTAGCAGAGGTACCGGGTTCGAACCCCGGTAGTGCTAATTTAGGAAATTCCATTCCAATTTGTCTGACTGAGTCTAGGGGGCTTCAGCCGTAGCTAGTTCCCCCAAGCAAAGAGATTTGTGTTCCACTACGGGGCTGTGTACCATAAGACTTAAATTGGCTCTTACCAGACTAGCGCACTTCCATCTTTGACTTCGTTATGTCCAATATCCATGTTCTGCTCCACCCAGTCATCGTAGCGACCTCACCACTCGAAATTGTAGACGAGTATACATACCTGGGACATATAATTCAGCAAGATAGGTCCAATTTCGAGATGGAGGTCAACCGCCGAATCCAACTCGGCTGGGCAGCGTTCGGGAAATTACGACAGATCTTTTCGTCCAATATCCCTCAGTGTCTAAAGACGAAGCTCTTCGAACAGTGCGTGTTGCCTATAATGACCTACGGCTCCGAATCGTGGTTGCTGACTATGGGCCTCATTCGAAAGCTCAGAGTCACTCAGCGTGCGTGGAGAGGGCTATGCTTATCTCTACGAGATCAAATCAGAAATAAGGAGATCCGTAGCAGAACCAAAGTCAACAACAAAGCCCTACGAATAGCGAACCTGAAGTAGCAATGGGCGGGGCACGTAGCCCGACGGATCGGTGAACGTTGGGGTCCTAAGGTGCTGGAGTGGCGACCCCGCACCGGAAGGCGCAATGTATGGAGACCCCCACAAGGTGGGCTGACGACATCAAGAGGGTCGCCGGTAGCCGCTAGAGCCAGGAGGCGCAAGATCGGGCCTTGTGGACATCATTACGTGATACCTTTGTCCAGCAGTAGACGTCCATTGGTTGAAGCGACGACGACGCGACGACGACGTCTTTGACTATAACATCACTTACCATCAGGTGTGATTACTGTCAAGCGCTAACCTGTCAGAAAAGAAAAAGACTATCATACTCACTCACTCTTCAGGAGATCCTGAAAACGCGATTGAATTTATACACGACGCGAAAGTGAGTCAATTCGTAATTTATTTATAATATGAAATATATAATACTTTAAAACATTTTTTTTTTATGTAAATTTCCACTAATTTAATGAAAAAAAAAGTAGCCCATTGTTAAATCTGTAAGTATGAAAGTAAAGTCTTTCATACTAGAACATTAATAATGTTCAATCTTATAATTTAAATTAATTATGGTCGAATTTCCGCTATTTATAGAAAAATACTTCTGCAATAATTTATGTGGTTATCTGTATATTTCGCCTGTTATAACTCAAGAACGGATCGATCGATATTAATGTTAATTGGTACATAGTAATAACACATGATTGGACAAATGATAGGCTATATGTGATAAGTATATGTTTTTTTTTATGCGCTGGGAAATGCTTTTAAGCACCGCGATGAAAGACTTTTCCAATCGGGATTACGGGACTCACAGATAACAGAATACCTACTAAAACCCAACGGATCCCTCCTCATCCTTGAGTGAGATCACTAAAGGTTCCCTAGCTGCATTCCACTGTAGTGACCCTGAGAATACCGACTATGAGGACCTACCTGGTCAATAAAGTGAAGCATGCAAGCAAGTGCATACGTGCGACTTCGTCCACCAAGCCTCCTCCGACGGCGAGGGAGGGCTTCAGCCTCTTGCTCCCTTAGTCTCTCATTTGCCTCTTTCAGCGAGACGACGGTCTCACAAAATAAGGCAACCGCCCTCCACCTAACTTCACTGGCGAGCATTACCCCAATTATGCTCTCCAGTAAATTATATCCGCTAACCAGCGACAACAAGATGTGCAGCGGTATCCGCGACTTCGTCTATATTATTATTGAAGGCTGTTGTCACATTATCATGGTTCGGAATCTCAAATCATTCATCACATTGTCTCCTATTATCAGTGACGAAAGTATCACATTGTTGTTCAAATAAATAAATGAATAAATTTAGTGCGTATGCCTCAAATTTTTGGCCCATGTCCGAGTACCGAATGACCAAAGCGTTAAGTTTTCATGTAAATTACTGGAAAAACTATGTACAAATGGTACCACATAACTTTCGACTGGGTGAACCGATCTTAAATCCAATTCTGACGATATCATCCATGAGAAAACCGGATAAATGTTAAATTTGCATTAAGCATGTGCGCGACAAATGGACGAATAACTCAAAATCACGCCAACGGATTTCGATGGCACTTTTTTATTGATAAGGATATACTTCAAAAGTTATTTCATGATAATTTGGTTAGGTTCTGATCATGGGATCCCTGACAAAGTCACGGAACTCTTCTATTATTAGGAGCAAATTAACGATACTCGGCAGAATCTGCATAAGCTCTCCGGGTGTTTGAGTCAGCTATCGTAACCTCGGTATGGTCAAGTAATTGTCTTGGTCAACTATGATGATCAATGGAACTCCTCAATGCCTTATAGTAAAGGTGCGATTTATGGCAGAATATATAAATGTCTGTAATCAAATGGCAACGACCTTACGCTTTTTGCTGCATTGCAATGCTATAAGGTGTATTACGTGTGAAACTGTGGTAGCAGTCTGGGCGGGAGGGGGAATTTTTGCGTATAAGTGATTTGCTCGATTACCATTTAAAAAACAGTCGATAGCGGGGTGACAAAAAAACCGACCTGTAACGTATAAGGTTGCGGGTTCGATCCCGGGTGCGGTGGTACAAATGTAAATTTCACTTTGTAAAGTTGTTTCATTTAATCGGTGCTGCCTCATATCATATGAGCAACTTGTTTTTTAGGTGTACAGATATTCTAATTTGTTAGTGTACTTCAGATTCACTAAAAATCAAAAAAAGAAATATTTCTTTTTTTTTTTAAAAAGAACCGCCCTCAAAACGAACTGTCTCAAATATATTAATATGCTCTAAAAAGAAGATAGCTGGAAGTGGCGCCGGAGCTGCCAAGTGGACACGCGGGACACACATACCTTCGCTGACGCCGACTCCGAATATAAGAATACGAAGACCTCAAAAAAAAATAAGCAATTATTTTTTACTTTTTAGAGCATATTAATTTATTTGGAATAGTTTGTTTATAAGGATCTTTTTTTGTTAAAATTTTTATTTATGATTGTTTATGATAGTTTGTTTACTACAAGATTCCGTTTACAACTAACGACTCTTTCAATGGCAAATTTATAATAAAATTAACCAACAGTTATCATCAAGTATCTGTATAACAATCAAAGCGCATGGGGGTAAAATTATTACGGATGAAACGCGTGATGAGCCTCACGAAGATGTTGCAGCGTCTTACTATTTTTCATAAAATATAAAATAAAAATATTACATAAATTCTCTTTTCTAAATTTTAAATTCAAGTAATAATTTCTAATATAGCCAAAAAACCATCACATTTTTATTTACAATTCGTCATTTGAGGTTTCAATAAATTATTTGTATTAATTATCAACACTTTTAATATTTAAATGACATTAAAATTTTTTTAATTCCTAACATATCATCCCAGAGTTTCTTTTTTTTAAATTACATAAATTAAAAATTTTACCAAAAAAAAATATGTTATAAAATAAAAAATGCATACGTATCTTTATACAAAAAACAAACTCCCCGGCGGGGAATCGAACCCCGGTCTCCCGCGTGACAGGCGGGGATACTTACCACTATACTACCGAGGATGTTCATGAAATTTTAAATTTAACAATTGACTGTTACCCATCCATTAATATGATGGCGCGGGCATGTGCAACTTAACCTAACCTATTGGGTCTTAATTTAGTTTATTTCAATACTCGAATGTAAAGTTGTGAGTTGATAGAATAACAAGACGATGGACAATATAACTATACTTTTATTCTACCACTGGTTCGGAAAGTTGAATCCGCTGAAGAAACCGGAAAGAAACTTGAAGTCGCTAGCAGAGGTCCTGGGTTTGACCTCCGTACGACGAATTTAGGATATTGTGTTTTCTAATTTGTCTGAGTCTGGACTGGTGGGAGGCTTCGGCTGTGGCTAGTTACCTATCAGCAAAGACGCACCGCCAAACAAAGGGATGCTCTGTAGAAACCGTAAGGGGTATATCGCCTCTTTACAGATTAGCGCGCTTTGATCTTAAACTGTATCATCACTTACCATCAGGTGAGATCACAGTCAAGCTCTACACAGTCAGCAATAAAAAAAACTCAACGTTTACTCTTTAAAGATTGTTGTGTACGTTACAATGTATAGTATTTCGCTTCTGTGTATAAAAAAATCTACTAAGTCAATTTTAAAAGATTGGATGAATAGGATTTAAAGACCATAAGGACTCGTGAATTTTTAATTTTCTGTTTCTTTGTAATTGTGTTTATTTACGTTGTACAATAAAGATATATTCTATTCTATTCTCTTTAAAGACTTGTTTAACAACAGGAGGAACAATTTCGCGATACGTGATTAACTTTAACTGTTGATGCAACGCACGCAACAAAAGCTCTCAGACGAGATAAATCTTCCCTGTTTGTGCAACATCCTTCGTTGATGCTGCTCTTCTATTAATTGCAAAAAGATGTACATATTACGATTGGGCACAGGTCCGGTCTCTCAAAGGGGAGATAAATTTTAGACCACCTACTGCTCCACTGTGGGTTGGCAACACATATCTCAGGATTACTCCCAGGATATTCAGGTTTTCTCAGATACTTTACTTCACTGAAAATCACAATGACAGCGTAATGTATACCTTATAATTTTTCTCAATAAACGGGCTATGTAATGCTAAAACATTTTTTAAATTCAAGTCAATAGTTACTGAGAAATACCCGTTCAACCAAACTCTTCCTCTCTGTAACATTAGTGTAAATTCAATTAAAGACATGCAGATAGATGCGTATAATCCATTGTAGCATTTTTTCTTATTTCTAACGAGGTTGTAACAAAACATTTAACGTTAGCAGTCTTCGAAAGTGACGTTGTCCAAGGACCCAGGGGTTCAATCTCGCCTGATAATTGTAGAAGATTTGAAATAGACTGTACCATAACTTATTATCAGAAGAGATAACATACGAGAGCTTTCCTGTAAACTGTTATCATTTCAATTTGGACTTTGCAGCGTACAATTTAATCTGAAGAGTTCGTTGACATGAAAATTGTCTCGAAATAATGACAAAATTGTAACGACATAATAAATTAGATAGTATGGTCTTCGTCTAAGAAAATTGGCTATAGTGAATGAAACTGAGACCATTATTGGAGTAAGCGACGCGTGCGCCGTCATGGCAGGAGCTGTCTTGTTTTTGGTTGACTTTATTTTTCACCCATATCGGAATTATTGTCAGTCAAGTTAGGTTCCGCGTATCCGTCCGACCGTGAATAGTCGGGAAAAACGCAAGTTTATACTTACACATGTATAAATATAACGTCTTTCAACGATAGTGATTCAGTTTTGCGCGATCGCTTGGTACAAAATGGTGGATCGAGGAGGGGTGTAGCAATAATCATAAATTTTGTAGAAAGTGAAGTGAGGACTATTGTGTGACCAGTGACGCGTTGCTAATTAATCAGTTGGTCATTAACCGATCAATATGAAGTTCCAAAAAAAGGTGTGGTGTCAAACGATAGTGGTTGTGTATTTTGCCGCCTTATCATTGGCCGATCAAGACTATGACAACAAACTTACTAAACGTTGGAAAATATCTAGTGAATCAAATAGTGACGGTTCAGCAGTTGTTAATGTAACTAGTGCTTCAATTGTGATACAGTCACCGAGTTACAAGAGTGACCCAATATCGTCAAGAACATCAAGAGTGTCCAAAAACTTCACCCCATACGTCTTTCGACCTCGAGCCATACCGCTGAAGAGAGTTGAAGAACCGCCGCAAGAAAAAAATGTCTACTATACCCAGGACAATAAATATAAAACAGAAATACTTCTCCCCGGTAATTATTTCCCGATTCCCAAAGAGAAAAGCACGGAGAGGAAGTATACCGTATCCAGCCCCGTCAAAAATGTACCTTTCGAGACACAAGCAATACCGTTACTACGAAGCCAGGATTTGGAAAAGAGATCGCTGCATGTTAATTTGGATCCCATTGAAGAGGAGCCAGAGGAAACATACGAAACACAACAAGCTTCGAGAAGATCATTGTCGGGTAAAAAATCATTTATTTCGATTCAAAATTTTCAGGTATACTTATTCACAAGTAAGAGTTATTTAGAGTAATATTAAGGTCTATTTTTGCTCGAAACTAGTGATAATTTAAGAATACTATTAACGATGGACCTGGCAACTACAACAACCTCAGAGGCAGGAGATCCCTTCAGGGAGCACTTCATTACTTGAAGCGAATAGAAGCAGAATAGATCGACGCAGTTACTATTTATAAAATGAAAACTTTTTTAACACATGCATGTTTTTCAATATGAATAGCATTATTTTATAAGTTAAACATTTGAAACATAAACGTCTTAAAATCGATCGCCTTATTAAACCAGTAAAACTAGATAACAGAAAGTTACTGGAAGACGTCTGATTATCAAAATGCCCTAGTATCTCCCTGTTATTACCGTCCATTATAGCTTCGCCTTCAAACGCTGTTCTCTGAACCAAGGAGGCCTTAAATTTCATCGATTCTAAGCTATAATCTTTTCCGCTTGTGGACGGTAAAATGTAAATATCCATTATGACTTATTGTATAGCGTGATCATTTTGTAGTGTCACGCAACAATGCATTGAACTTTATTATACTTACGAAACGTTGTCAATTTCAGTTCCTCATACTGCTATCAGTAAAGTTGCTTTGTAATTTTTTTACGAATCTAATTGAAATTCATTAGGCAACGTTAAATATTTACATCGCAATGGTGCATATAATTTGCGTGTTTTAAATGCACTAATAGTTATACAGTACTGTTACAGGTTGTTGATTTTGAGGTTGAGTGACGCTTTAATTGTATTTAATATCATTCTGATTGTTCAATTTGTATACAGTGATTGACCCTAGTCCCAATTTCGAATACGGGCTAGTAACATTAATATTTTAAGCATTTTAAGCTATGATGATCTCGTGGATTTTAGACAGGCATCTCTGAGTTCTACTCAATAACTTTTAGGTCTAATCAATCTTAAATCTCACCATTCATCTTTTTGATTCAGTTAAATATTATGAGGAAATTTGGTTCCCAGTTCTAGGATGTATCTAATCAACTTGCAAGCAGGATGATGACTTTGAAATCCAACTCCTACTGTATCGAGAAAAAAGGCCTAATCACCATTGAGCCTCTTTGCTCTTGGGACGTTAATAGGCTGTTACTTTCATTACGTATATTTTTCTGTTAAGCATTTTTTAGAGTATTAGCATCGTAATTTATAATATTGTTCTTTGTATATTACAGAATGGTAATTACAATATAAGATGGTTAGTATGTGAAACTTGTTAAATTATTTTTGAACTATTACCACAATAGGCAACATGCTACTGCATAGTATATTTGCTTTGCAAAATATCTTCGCCAGTGGAATATTAATTTATCAAAGCCAACGACTTTCCACATTTTTCTATAATTAGATACTTACAGGAACTTAATTTTTTTTGCCTTTAAAATGTTAGTAATACGTATATATTTCCAGGTTAGTAAATGGTCTTATAAGACTGTTTCGTCATCATTTACAACTTTGAAATATATGATTTCCACTTTAGGAAAACTTACGAACTGTAAAAAATGCGCCTCTCTAATCTTTTTAATCATAACATTAATCAATATAATCACTTCAATTAAAACGTTCACATAGTATATAACAAGCTACTTGAACATCGTAATAAAATGTTTATCTCAAAGTTTTCTCTGATATATTTCAACGATATTATAAACGCATCCATTGTTGACTATACACTGCGTTTTTATTGCGGAAAACATGAATTCTAGTAATAATACAAAAATATAAATCGCGTGACATTTTGCAGTGCAATAAATATGTCAATTGTAGTCACGGAATAGTAATATCATATTGAAATCTCATTGTTTATGAAACGTGTTTAGATCTAAACAAATTAGGAATGTCCCAAATTTTTATTGACCCTATTTCAATTGAACCCAGAATCTCAAAGAATGAGGATAAGTATCTTTACGGAAAGCAATTTAAATAATTTTTACGTCTAACTTTAAATATCGCCAAGCCAAAGCTATTCGAAACTGAAGGTATAGGAATGAAAGAATATGATAAAATGAATACAAATTTCATTTATATCATTGGGTTAAACATTGATTGATAAATAGGAATCATAAACATTACTATTATAATGAAAACTCTACGGCGTTTTGGATAAAATCACACGTGTCTCTCCTCCTTCCCTAACTCTTGAGTGAAGCAGTTCTGCACATTTGCATAATCAAAAGGATGAAATTGAAATACTAAAATAATAATTTTATTTCAGATATCTTAGGAGGCGAAGATGAGGAAGACATTGAAGATGATGATAGCGGAGAATACGAAGTCGAAGACGATACTGAAAAAGCTGGATTACATCCACATAAGATTAGACAAAAACTCAAAAAAGTTAAGAAATACTCAAAATATATGTTGCCTCTTCTTTTAGCGTACAAAATGAAGTTTTTCACCCTAATCCCCTTGATGATGGGTGGCTTGGTTCTTCTAGTAGGTGCTACAGGGCTTGCTGGATTCTTCTTTGCCTTATTTGCAGCTGTAATGGGCTTGCAAAAAGGTAGTGTTTAATAAAAGGAGTACCATACATGAAGCGTTTGTCGCTCACAAGTTTAAAAAACCGCAATATCTTACAGATCTACGAATTCTCTATAGTCAGATTTTGGAATCAACTAAAGAATAAAGTCTAGTATTGTTTTTATATCTACTGATTTATAGATATTACTATATGATGACGATAATTAATGACAGCAGTTTCATTTATATGATTTCGTAGATCACCTTAACTGATAGCAACAATTATGTCTCAAGACAGAATTTTTATATTAGAACTTGTCATGATGATAAACGTTTCGAGTATAAAATCTCTTAGTTATTATAAAAAGTCGACGTTCTCGCAGATGCCATTCGAATTAGATAGAAATTAAATTACTTTTTATATTGTTTAAGTTGTAATAACTATTTGTTCTATTTGTTTCATTGTATGCTTTAAATTAATTGTTATCTTTACTATTCTATAATGCTTTAATATAATAGATCCACCGATTATTTTATTTGTTATAATTTCATACGCAAATCTATTTTCATGATTATTTCTTTCAGTCTTAAAACTTTTGTATATAGGTTTCGATTACAGTTACGTATTGGATGTAATTTTAAGTTATTTATTAAATAATTTATTATTAGATATTTTTATAAAGCGAAATAATCGATTTGAACTGAGGTTATTTATGTAGTTACCAATAAACGATGAAGACGATCTGTTTTATTATTTATTAAATGTGAAAATCAATATACACATACTTTGATTGGTTGATTGTTTTATATTAAACCAGCTGTCCACCACTTCCAAATAAATGTCTTTTTAAAAACAATTACGATCTCCAGTATGTAAATTAATACACGTATTTACATATGAAAATATACTGCAGAGGTGAGAGAGGTGCATTAAATTAAATTTTTGAGTCGATTTAGTGCATTTATAACTAGTAAAAGTCTATTGTTGCTGGATTAAATCCATAGGAAAAAATTCTTAGAATGTTTTTAGCACAAAGGATCTAATTTAATTAAGTAAACAGTGAATAATATCCCAGTTACTTTAAAGGAATTTAAGCTTACCTGTTCATTAAGGTCGGGCTATCCAGAATGCATATACCTTTTCCTTTATGACTTTAATTGTATTAAAAAGAAGTTTATTTGAAGCAAACTGATTACGATAAGAAGCTTTAGACTTATACTAAATTATATTAAATATTTAATAGTCCCTGAACACAATTCAAAGCACGAATGTTTAGTTAAAATGTTGCCATCATGTTAATATTACAATTGTTTGGTGATTGATTTGGATTACAAAAATAAATCTGATATATAAGTAAATACAAACAGCCGCTTAAATCTAGTTATATATTCTATTTTAATCTCTTTTCCTAGAAAATGAGTAAACAAATAAAAGAACACACTAATCACCTTGAAAAGCATGATAACCGCTAATAATCCATGCACCAGTTCACTAAGCGATGTCATTTTCTAGTAGTTTCCAAGTTTTGTGAATAAGAAATGATTTCTTATAAGACCCTTATTAGGCTTGAAAGAAAACTATCTAGACTTGGTTTCTGTTAATAAATTGTCAGTTTAGGTTTTGAAATAGGAGATTGGTAGTTTTGTTTGCTTAATCGCACCTGATGTAATGATAAGCGCGTTAATCTGGTAAGAGGCAATTTACCTCTTATGGTTTATACACAGCATCGTACTGGAACATAATCTTCATTTTGGTACATCTTTGCTGGTAAAGTGGTAACTAGCCACGACCGAAGATTCCCAACAGTCAAAACTCAGACAAATTAGAAAATGCAACTAACTAAATTCGCTCTATAACTTTTATCAGGCGAGTTTACAGTCAAGGGTGAACCATTTATTTATTGCTGACAAATTAGCGCTATACCTGATGGTAAGTGATTATACAGTCTAAGATGGAAGCCAATTTACCTATTATGGTTTCTACACGTCATTGTATTAGAACACAAATCTCTTGTTTGGCGGTACGTCTTTGCTGGTAAGGCCACGGCAGAAGCCTCCCACCAAGGGATAGAACCCGTAACCCGCAACCCGGAACCTCTGCTAGCAATGCGAAATCATGCCTCATCACTTACCTGCTTAAAGCGTACTTTAATATCGTCGTGAGAGAGTGAAACACTCAATAAAATAACTAAAGCAATTACAAAACAAATGTCCCATAATAAATGAGTGTTTATGTGATACTTAAAGACATTGCAGGTTGTTATGGTGAAAATATTAGCTACAATTAAAAACGTAATGCTCCATAGGCTTTGCACTCGTTAACCACTATAAAAGTATGAAGTTATGGTATATATACCCATAAACTTACTAACTTACATTCATTCTACACGCAAACTTTCATATCTTATTTAAAAAAAAATCAATAATGATATCTTCAGAAATTATTTTTGATAACACAAACAATATTTTATTTGATAAAAAAGCAGTTAATTTTAGTGGAATTCGTAATAATACAGACTTTATATTAAAGTGGCTTGATACTCAAGAAAACTTTGGGAGATCTCTTGCAGGTAATAACAATAATTTATTCGTAATAGGCAGAATTTTTGTTTAATCCTAATTTTCCGTTTAAAATGTGTTTTTTCCCCGAAATAATTAATTTTGTCCCAAAAATAAAACTTTACATTGTTGAAAATTCCTTTCGGTTTTCTGTATCTCTTTGTTCTTAAGGTTGTCTAGAAGAGATCGCTAAAAAATAAGACCTCCTTTTGTCAAGTCAATGGTGTACAATAAAGCGAATAAATAAAATTTAACATTATCCAACAAACGTAACTTTTCCATCACTGCTCCGTTACTCTTAAAGTAAAATTTAATATTTGAATGCCAAATAATTTTACTTACTTTTAATTGTAAAATTTTGACAACAATAACTACAGGATTCACTTTTCTCTAAACATTTTTTTTTCTCCATTTTATACTAAAAATTGCAATTAAATGTTAAATCGCAGAAATTTAATTGATTATAACATAAATTAGCACATTAAACTACAGATAATGCAACAAAGGAGTCTCGGGCCCACAATGAGATAAAAGGAAACTCTAAGAAAAAGAAATTTCACAAAAAGAAGCATTCGAAAGATAAAAAGTGCATTTACAAGCTTCTGAAATGGAAGAAGAAAAATAAACAGAAGTTGATGAAAAAGTACCTGATACCGTTATTGTTAGGTTTGCTAGTAGCCAAGAGTTTACTGATTCATATTGCTTTAAAGGCATTGATCTTCATATCAATAAAAGGTAAGAAAATTACATTACATTTCTACATGTTTATTCATAAACAATTTGTTTAATGTTAAATTTCATCTTTTTTTCAGTTGTTTTCCTGTTAAGTATATTGAAATTAATAAAAACTTAATAATCATTGGATTTAAGATTGATATCAAAAATAATGACAAAAATGTTAAGCTCATAAAGGCACTCAACGTAATTATAATAAAAAGACACAAAAAGATGAGTGAAGAGTATCGTTTTTATAAAAATGCTGAGTATTTTGATAAACATTTCGTAGCAACGAAGGCGCAAATATAAAATATGATTAATTCTTATGAACGAAAGAATGAAAAATAACTTGAAGATCTCAAAATTGCATCAGCACTAAATCCATAATGAACAGATGTGACAAGTTATACGTATACAAATAAAAACACTAAAGACATGAACTTACTATTTAATACATATAAAACAGTAAATGTGTTCAATGTTATTTAAGTAAAATGTAGGTGATCTCATATGTTCCAATATTTTCCAAGAATACACACCGGTTTCACAAAAATATTAGATTTACAGCCAAATTTTTGTCACTGTATAATACATCTGTCTTCATAGAATTGGGCGCTAAAAGGGTTGTCAAGAGCCATCGTACTTTCTGCTATTTTATCCCTTAATTTATCCGATACAGTATAAATACCACCGACCATTTTTCGAACTCCTCTTGTGATGTACATTCTGGGATTGTGTTTGTGAAAAAACGCTTTCATTCTTCTATGCCTTAGCATCATCTTTCTTTTAATCGGATGTGGTCTGCTGAATACGGATCGCTTTCGTCTTGGGAAGATTCTCCTCTTACGTTTTCCCATTTTTTTGTAAAGTTTCACAAGGGTGTATTATTTTTCTCAATTATCACGATCCGTTGGCATTTTTCGTTGAAAATTGTCCCGGCTCCAATTGAACGGTGAAGAATTAAATAGAATTTTACATCCTGATTTGTTTAATTTTCTTACTATATGTAGATGTCAAAAATGTAAATGTCAGTTATCTTCTATTCTGCAATTGTTTAATGGACAGTTGTAGAAATATATAAGATCTTTACAGAAACATAACAGTATTGTCAAAAGTCGTATATCTCACGACTATTACAATTGTTTTTTTGTTTGTTTATTAAATTAATTTGACGTAGCAATATTTTTTAATGAAATAATGAAATGAAATAAAATTTATTAAAAAAAAACACACAATAAAGTAGAAAATCTATTCCTTCTGGTATTCTTTTCTTCTTAATTTCCATTGTTTTATACCAATTATTTGGAACCAGCTCTCCTCGTTTTTAGGAGCCAAGAGCTTTCCTATCGTGGGTTGTTTTTTAATTGTTTATCTATCATTATATTTATAGTTCGGCATCTTTTTGAACTATTCTATTTAAACCTATTTATGCATTTACAAACATACTATCTACTCATTCTGTAAAATCTAAAATATTTTATATTTACAATCTAGTAATATCTAAACTTATATTCTCTTGCTGCTTATTTTGTTAAATCTAAGCTTATTATATGTGTTAACTGAATCTTAATAATAAAGTTTATTCTTGTTGTGTATGTACAATTGATTATATCCTTGTATTTTACGTATTCCCGCTATTTAGTGATAGTAGTAATATATTCTTTTAGTATATCTTTGGTGTTATCATCGCGTATCACTACACATAAACCATTCTGATCGATCGAAAAACCGAGCCTGCTCTCATAGTCATTACGTAAAGCGCAGAAACGCGGACATTCCATTAAAATATGCTGGACAGTCTCGGGCGTTTCGTCGTCGCAAGAGCAGACTGGGCTATTCACTAATTTAAATTTATGTAGGTATGCTCGGAAACCACTGTGGCCCTTTAGAGTTTAGTTAAATTGTTCCTGCCTATCTGTCTGACAGTTTTATACATCGTGGGTTATCTGTAACGATGAGTAAGCCAGTCCAAATCTTTGGACACGGTTGTTTACCAGTAGGTTTCAAGTAAGTAAGTAAGTCCAGGGAATGTTCTTCGCTTTTGCTTTATTCTAATTACTTGGAGACGGCCATCACTACTTTAGGCCTCAAGAGCTCTTTTCTATAAAGGTAAGTTAGCACGGTTCAAATCTTAAGACACGATGGTCCACCAGTCCTTCTTCAAGGATTGCTTATTGAAAACATTGTTCCTGTAAATGTGAAGTATATAATATACTATACACTAGGCAACGACGTCCAGTCGAAATTTATAGGAACCGTTATCAGATGTACTTGTTAATCTAAGCCATATCTTAATACATTTAATTACAAAAAATCATCTAAGAAAGGCTTGTAGCAAACGTGATATTATAATCATCAACAATGTCGATGCACTCTAAACCAGTATCATATTGTGTAATCTCTCATCAAGACGAGCACGTGGTTAAGCAATGCAGTATATGCAAAACGTATAACCAGTACTTTATTTTTTTAACGAAATTATATTCATTAAAAATAATATTCAACTAATCTATTAGTCAAATTTGAGCGTACTATAGTTAATTCCGTAAAAATATTAAAAATCACCACAATATTGGACAGGGTTAATTTATTCATGCAAAAGTCACAGTCGTCTTATATATTCCTATTAAATACCGCAATTTTAGGTAGCGTGTAGCGATTGCTACAATATGCAAATTTGCATGCAATAAATACTGATTTGATAATATGAATTTGACTGACCTTTATTACATTAGAAAACGCAACCTGATCCGACTTAAATTCCCATTTAGGGGTGTGGTAATTGCTGATCTGCCAGCATAGCCACTAAAATCTAGCGATAACATCCCCATACTTAAGTGGAATACCAGAGGATTGGGAAAGAATTAAATGACCCTAACTAGGAAATTTTGGAAGAGAAAAGGAGACGCGCAAACCTAAGCTTCCTGCTTCCGAAACATTTCTCTACCTCTCACTTACCTCCTTCAGCGAAATTTCTTTTAAGGAAGTTTTTTTATTTGTGGGGATGCTTCGGCCGTGGCTATTTACCACCTTGTCAGCAAATACATATCTAAGCAAAAAGTTTTATGTCCCGGTACGAAACTGCGAAAAAATCATGCGAGATAATTACCTCTTACCAGATTAGTGCTCTTCCATTCCAGATTAAATCATAACTTACCATCAGTTAAGCTTTACCTATCTGTAATAAAAAAAAAGTCAGAATATTATGTAAGTCAACAATTTCTGAATAGGTTAAAATATATAAGTTTGCGCTGTAATCGTCTCAGATTTTTGACGCTAATATCTTATATTGGTATTGAGATATTGATATTGCGATTGATATGAAGTTAGAAGTATCCTACACTAATAAAACAAAATAAATTTGATGTTACGTTATATTTTATTTTTTAATCAACAAGTTTTATCAGTTTCATCTGAGGTATTTGCATATACTGTGTCCAGTATAAATAGAAAGTAAAGCATTGGCAGGTTCATTGTCACGGCCTTGAACGGTGCACATCTTTGTATCGACTAAGGGTTAGTTTATATTCAACGCATGGTTAGCGTCACGAAGACGTGCAACATTTTATGCATATTCATTTGAAGGTTAAGTAGTTGTAATATTTACAAATAACTAAATATAAAAACAAAATTTTATTATGAAATTATAATATTGATAAAATACACATGGCATTTTAATTTACAATTTCAATAAATTGTTTAAATCGATTTTCGACACTTTTAATGTTTTAATGACAATTAATTCCTAACATATCCCCCTTTTCCCACCCTATAAGTCACAGAAATCTAAAGTTTTAGATTTGTATAAATATAAACAACACTTGAAAATTTGTGTGATACAGAAGTTCACAACTGACATGTGTAATTTGTACGCACGCACTTTTAATTTTTTTTGATAATTTATAATACAGTCTAAGACAGAACAGTGCGCTTCTATACCCGGTAGGATGCAATTTACCTCTTAATGTGTTTTATACATAGCATCTCAAGGGAATTCAAGATTTTATCTAGATGGCACATCTTTTCGAATAAAGTGGTAACTAGTTACGACCGAACTCACCCACCAATCCAGACGCTAAATTAGCCCTGCTTAGTATCAAATCTTCCACCTCTCCTAAAGAAACGGGTGCTCACACCATTGCGTAAGATATATGTCGGAGAATAAGAAAGAAGAAGAACATAAAGCATAGAGGCGGAGGGTTTTCCGCCGACATAGTCATTAATGGCATCAATAATTCAATTTCCCTGCGGTGGGCGTTGGTGGGTAATATTGGTGCAATCAAACACTATATTAATTAACTCAGACAGTTTCAATAGTCGACCGCTCTGATGGACCGTCACTCAAGAACTCCCGAGAGACATGCGGCGGATTGTCACTATTGACTCTGCCCCACCTCGATAGACATATGGCGCCAGCTTTCCATAGACTACTGCACTCCGACATATATATATGTCGGAGTGCAAGAGTCTGTGTATCGCTGGTCCGTTTGTAATAGTCTGTGGAACGCTGGCGCCATCTGTGTATCGGCGTGGGGGCAGAGTTAATAAGTGGCAGTCCGGCCCGTCTCTCGGCAGTTCTCGAGTGGCGTTCGGCAGGCGTGGTCGACTATTGAAACTGTCGCGTTCCTATTATTATATTATTGTTAATGAGTTTGTTTAAATTGATATCGGGAACATTAAGTAATTGAACAATTAAATCCGAGTTAATTAACAAAGTGTTTGATTGCACCGACATTACCCACGAACGCACACAGAATAAGAAATTAAATAATGGATCCCATTAATGACGATGTCGGCGGAGAACCCTACGCCCCTGTGCTTTATGCTTCTCTGTTCTCTCTATTCTCTGACATATATATATGTCGGAGAATAAGAAAGAAAACGGAGAAGCATAAAGCACAGGGGCGTAGGGTTCTCCGCCGACATCGTTATGAATTGGTTCCATTATTTAATTTCTTATTCTGTGGGCGTTCATGGGTTTTGTTGGTGCAATCAAACACTTTATTAATTAACTCGGTTTATAATGTTCAANATCCCATTAATGACGATGTCGGCGTAGAACCCTACGCCCCTGTGCTTTATGCTTCTCCGTTCTCTCTTATTCTCCGATGTCTCTCTAACCTAACCTGATATGCTGTTATATAAATAATGAGTAAGCAAGCAGAAGTCCTGGGTTCGATCCCGGTTGGGAGAATATATAAATTTTCATTATTTAATTCGTCCAAGTGGGGACTGGTCAGATAAATAGCCTTTTACTAGATTGCTGCGCTTTCATCTTAGACTGTATCATCACTTACTATCACAGTAAAGCGCTAACCTATTCCCATTTTACAGGTAGAGAACGTAAGAGGTACATAAACGCTTACCAAGGTAGCTCTGTTCCATTTTCGACTGTACCGTCACAACCGTTCAGCCATATAAAAATATTCAAACATGATAAGTCTAAAAATTATTACAAAATCCTCCGATACCTTCCGTCATGTAAGCTTAATGTAATGTTTAGGAGAAAGTCCGTTTGTCCTTGGCCTATCTGCGCAACAAGAGATAATATTGTAGTTCGAACCATTACCAAAGCAGCTCTCTCCATTTATTTTTATTACAACTCTACTTTTTTCTTTAGTGTGGTCCGGGAAGACATCGGCACTTAGCTACTTAAAAAATATCATTCTATCCATTGAGGCTGTGTAACCTGGGATTATTTAAGGATAACATTTCATTGTTTAACGTGCTGTTAGGTATTAGACTTTACCAAGAAAAAGCTCTTAACGCTATGTTCCTTCATAAAATATGAATTTTCAAAGCTTTTACATGAAGTTTATTGTCTATCAACTGTCTATATGCCTAACTTTTAAGTGTAATTTGAAAAATGAAATCTGCATTCATCACTTCGATTATTCCTCACTCACAAATATTCGGCAAAATTTGAAGCAATCTGTTGACGCAATAAAAAGTTTCATATTAATTAAATACACAGACAGATCCTAAGCATTTAGAGAGTACTATACATAAAAATATATATACATAACGTTTCTCCGTTAATGATAATAGGATTCTACACCTGTCTGTTAAATTTTCCACTTTTAGAGTTCCTGGAAGAGATATCTCTGAAGGGATATAGTGTCCTTTGTGTGCTAGTTTAAGCGAAACCTTCTTATAAGCATCCTTGTGATTTTAAAGTCGATGAAACGAAAAAACGACAGTAAAAAGAGACAGACACATGAATAAATGGATTTAAAGTGGGAGAAAATGAATAGGAAGTTATAGGGTTTTTTTTTCTATATCTAAGTGGCCCCCTAAGTACATTTAAGGGTCGGTTAAGGGGACTGTTTCTATAGACAAGGGGTCCCCAAACTATTTGTTGCTTTAGGGCATATTTGTGAAATCAGGCATTATCCCTTTCAATGTAATTCGACATTATATATAAATGCTTATCATTATCTTAAAGCCAAAGTTTTTGAAGGTTTATACCACGTGTGAATAGCACACAATATTTTTGTTTAATTTCTAAGTAAATATAAGAACTGCATAAAAAATATCAAATGGAAGTGATTTTGATAAAATTAATATCTCCCGCATGTAGTTTTATAGATCTCGTAATAAGTCAGTCAATGATCCTTTTTAGTCTATCTATAATATATAGATACAATGTCATTCGAATAATTTAGCATATAATATATACAAAGACTATTTGGATTTATAGTGATCAATTTGAAAATTTTAACAAATTTAAGTGGGTTCAAATTTGCAGAAAAATCATTAGAAATGCGAAAGTAACTCTGCGATAAAGCGATTGAAATGAAATTCAGTTCACAGTTAGCCCAAAGCTTGAGATTGGATATATGACACTTTTTAAATCGAAAAAAGTAGGTAAAGTTTGGAAGTATCCTTATTATTAGAGGTAGAAGCTTGATGCTTATTTTTTAGGCTGTTGATTTGCTATAAATAAATATAACATGAAAACTTTGTAAAACTTATGACCTCAGGGGTGTGAAATCCTTACCAATATTATAAATGCTTTCGCATTACTTATCTGTCTGACTCTCGCGATAATACTAAACCGATTTAACTGAAATTTGTTACATAAATAGTAAATAGCCTCAAAAAGGATAATAAGCTCTTCGCACTGGAACACAGCAAATAGCTCATTAAAGTATTCATATATATGTCGGAAGGCAGATGTCTGTGAAACGCTGGCGCCATCTATCGGCGTGGACAGAATCAATGGTGGCAGTCCGGCGGGAGTCACTCAGCAGTTGTCGAGTAGCCCTCGACCGGAGCAGTTAACTGTTGAAACTGTCGCGTTCCTAGCTATTAGTGTTAATGAGTTTGTGTAAATTGATATCGGGAACATTAAGTGATTGAACATTATAAACCGAGTTAATTAATAAAATGTTTGATAGCACCAACAATACCCATGAACGCCCACAGAATAAGAAATTAAATAATGTATCCAATTAATAACGATGTCGGCGGAGAACCCTACGCCCCTGTGCTTTATGCTTCTCGGTTCTCTCTTATTCTCCGACATATATGTGTCTTACGTAAATTGCTAGCAGCCCTTGAAATAAAGTTAAAAGCAGCTCATAAAGACTAATATACAGATATATAAAGACAATAAACTAAAAACTTATATATGTGTCAACATATACAGCAAAAAAGATTGCGTGATCAAAAAACTTTTTAAAGAAATGCTGATTCTGTTTTGCATTGACAATAGAAGAAATCTGTATTGATGATTTGCACGTTCTAGATATCTATTCCTATGACGTTAAAGTTCAAATTATGACCATTTAATTACTATGTAACGTTTCTAGTATTGTAGTTGTCACGCCTCTGCATTGTACAACTGATCGTACGCATCTCATGTATGAATGAACGTTTAACCTCTTTAAAGCGATTGAACCGTTTTGATACTTGAAAATTAATTGTTTTACGTAATTTTAAAATTGAATCAATCAATACCGTGATTGTAAACTTCATGTCACGTGTTTCTCTTAATAAAAGATTATTATTGTTAAATAGGAAGTAGAAATTATTAAACAAAAACTAAAGTATTTCTTATTTATAATCCAGCTAACTTCTAACATAATATATATGTCAAAGTCACTTTTTAAAATATTCTTAATGTAAAACTGTTTCTCGCAGACACATAACCATACTTCGATATTCAGTTAGTTCTTGCTAAAGAGAAAATTCACAGGAATTATCATTTATAAAGTATTTGTATATCAATTGAGTTAAATACAATATTCTTTATTGGTTTAAATATTGATCTTTAAAACTTATCAATACGAAATTAAAGAGAGTAGATAAAACTAAGCTTTAAACTTTTTTATTAGGCTTATATAATTTAAAATAAATTCCTAAAAATGTTTACACTTACAGTAGTAAATTAGTATAACTAATTTTTATACAATATAATTTTGTATACTTTAAGATTATCGTGTGACATTGCTTATCTTATTTAATAAATATATATGTAAATTTCATATCGAAAACTCTTTACTTAATTAGGTTTTAACATCACTTGCAGTCCATGCAAATCTAGCAAAATAAAAGAATTATCCAAATCGGTGAAATACCTAAAAATTACGTAAGTTATTAAAATATTTACAATAACGAGATATTATGGCTTTAGGATATCATAATATAATGCTCTATATAACGCCTCTAAGATAAATCATCAAGTATCAAGACGTCTTGCAACGCTCGTCTTCGGACGTTACAAAACACCACCTATATAAAAGCGTTCTATCCCGATTGCATCTTACTTGATCCCAAACCACCGATCTGAAAGGATCTCATTAGATTTTTAATTTATATTTTCTCATGAAAATGAAAGTGCTTTGTGCGTTCCTAATTATTTCAGTGGTGGCTTGTGCAGCTGCCCCTGGTTCCTCAGAGGACAACAGAATCGAGCTATTTTCTGGGGTGGCAATTGAAAAGTAAGCTTACTCAATTATGTAATCTATTAGCTCACACTTTCCTTTACATCTTTATAAAACCTTCAATCATTAATAAAATGGTTTTTATTAATCTGTTTAAGTATAAACACATTTTTTAAAGTTATAGTGGATGAAACTTGAATTAATTAAACATCTATTGTAACTTCGTGCTATAAAAGATATTTCAATGTGATCAGCTTTAAAAATTGGTGCTAAATGTTGTTGAATTTGTCAAGTGCTTAAGTAATTGTAGATTGAATTATTTTATTACATGAATTAACTAGAATTGAACTTCTTCGCTTCTATAAATAGTATTTATCTTTGTTATCCTTTTTTTTGTTGTTTTTACTATAATGAAATTTATGTTATTGATAAGCGAACAGTCTGCAGGATGCCTTGCGATCCAGTTTTTATAAAAAAGTAACCGTGTTGATTATATATCATGAAAAGGTAGTATGTAGGAAGTGGGTAGTGGAATATTATTTGTCACTACCGAAGTGATATTAACATACAAGATTAATATCAGGATGAATAAATGGAATTAGAGATATATGTATATGTTTATTGGTATACATATACATATACATATACATATATACATGTGTGTGTGTGTGTGTGTGTGTAATTATTTGTATGTACGAGTATATATATTATTTATAGAAATTGTATGCCTATTTATTTATACACACCACTTACCTTCTCTCTCCTTTCTTTGACGAGTTCCCCAACGCTAGGGTTGTCTGGAAAAGATCGCTAATGAGCGATAAGACCGCCCAATTGCGTACTAAAAGTACCTTATACTGAGTAATTGTAAATCTACTTTTAGCGTGGTGTTCAATAAAGAATGTTATCAATCTATCTATCTATATATAATCGAAACTAAATCGCGATATCCCAAAATTTTTATGACAAAAAATGAAAATGTACTTAAAAATCTGTTAGGAATTTAAATGATCTATTCTTGTTTGTAGAAACATCGTTAAAATAGTGTCAAATCCGATTATGAAATCTGACAAACAAACAACCAGGAATCGATTTAATAAATATGTTCTCTACGGGTACATACCACGATTATATTTTTTAGTTAATTGGACAATATTTTGGCCAGTAAATAATATATTTTTTAAATATGTCGATTTACCACGAAAGTTTCAGGGTAAAATATTCAATTAGTAATCGATTTATTTTGTGGAAAAGTACAAAATAGATAGAAAGTGTCTTAAGGCAACCCCTTAGAACTATTTAGTATGACGACCATTGTTTAGATGTTTTCTCTGTAAAGCGTCGGAGCATGAAAGTTAATTTGTTGCATGTCCCATAGCTCCGAAACGTTTGCGTTTGCTATTGTTCCGCTTCAGATATTCATTTAAAGAAATTGAAAGTGCGTGTTCGTTTGTGCACCTACCGAACATGAGGTACCTTTTTATTGCCACGTAAATAAACATGAGGGGATAGGTTAAAAACAAAGTGGATGAAGTGTATCTAGAAGGACATGTAGAAATGCGACAAATGTATTAGCTACTGTAATTACTCCTGGAGGTTTATTCACTTGGTGAGACATCTTTTCTGGTAGAGTGGCAACAAACCGCAGCCAAAGCCTCTCATACTCCAAACTAGAAAATGAAATTTATTTAAATGGCCCTGCTGGGGTTAAACCCTGAAAGTCTATCAGCGAAGCGAGTAGTCACACAATAGCACTGGCACCTCTAAGCTAAAGGAGAAAATAAATATATATAGATAAATTAGAAGACGAGGATAAAGAAGACAAATTCCTCTTCATAACGAGGTTCGTGGGGCATCTATTGACGTGATTGGTCAGAGGAAAATTTTCACTGGATATCATAGTTGGCGCAATGCTCACCGGTGATTAGGAGTGGAGAGCAAGGGCCTCTTTCTGTAAAAGTATTGAGAGTATGAGAGAAAGAGGCACTTGAGAGGCACAAGGGGAACGCTGTGTATGAGGTAGGAGGCGTAAATTTGTGCTTCTCCTTCCTCCTTGTTAAGTTTCTCAGAGGAATCTTCCGTAGTGCCAGGGTAAATTGCGTCTACAGATCCTCTTGTGCTCCACAAAAGGATGCGGAGGCTATCGCTGGGTTTTAGTGGGTATTCTGGCTTACCAGCGAGTCCCACACTCCCGATAAGATTTTAGTCTGATCGGGATGCATAAAGGTAATTCCTAGCGTAAAAAAAAGACTCTTTAAATCTAGATGTATTCAAATGCACGAGGTTTTCATATCACGCGGGATTGCAGCTAACTCTATAAGATAAAAGCAAGCGAGTGTCTCAACAATCTACTATTAAACACCTACTTAGAAAAATTAGTGTACAATGGAGCTGATCCTTAATCATGAGCTAACAACATAAACAACCGGTGTAGTAATAATAAGAAGATCCCTAATCTGTATTTTTATTTCTCAATTATTTAAATCAAAAGGAAACCATAAAAGCTGATTGTAGCAAAATCACTCAGAACATTCACAGTTTTAAGATAGAAGAACCGCTTTTATTATTCATTCCAAATGCTGATGTAGCTGACACGCTTTGGAGAAGAACAATGAAACAAAGAGTATGGCAAGTTAGGCAGGCATAATCTTCCTGTAATCTCATTTATTTTAATATTCATATATCGTCTCTATTCTGATTCACAAATTCTTTGAATGTGATATCTTAAGCGACAAAACAATAAGGTTCAACATTATGCTCACAGATTATAAGAGATTAGAAAGCTTATATGTGTTATGTATGTAGAATATGATTTGTGTAGGCGTAGATAAAGAACTTTAATATCTATTATTGTTTAAAGCGTCTATTCTGTATTATGATCAGAAGTATATGAAAGATTTTTTACGAAATGGTGCGAGGATATAAGTAAGTAAGTAGCAGCCTATTAATGTCCCACTGCTGGGCACAGGCCTCCTCACTCCGGGGAGCGAGGGTTTTTAGAGCATAGACCCACCACGCTGCTCCACTGCGGATTGGCAGGCTTAGTACACAAGTGCACTCTCTATTCCTTCACTCTCATAGTCCGATGTGACGGGAATCCGACACGACCGGAGAGAGATCAGGCGCAGGACCGACGGCTTAACGTGCTCTCCGAGGCACGGGGGTGGATCACACCGCCAACTTCCCAACTTCGGGCAAATATTGAGAAAATCTTAATAGAAAACTCAATATTGATTTTTGAATTGGCCCGACCCGGGACTCGAACCCAGGACCTCATGTCTGTAGTCGAACATGCTAACCACTAGACCAATGAGGCAGTTAGACCAATGAGGCGAGAATATGCTTCACTGTTATAATGTCGACCTCAATTCTGTATATTTTATATTAGTCAGGAACAAAATGCGTTCTGATTATATGCTTTGAATTGTACACATCACAAACTTCAAACGCAAATTATATTATAGCCAAAAAATAAGTTTAGATATGCAATCAAAACACAATAAATCTACAAAACTGAATGGGTTCCAATGAATCATAAAAAGAATTAAACGAAGAAGAAATAATTACAAATTTTGATGAGGCAGCAAAACAAATTGCCAAATATTTTGACATATATATAAAGCATGCGCGCTAAATTTGCTCATTTATTTAATGGGGAGGCAAAGTGGCACTTTTGTCAATGAAAATAAGGCCAAAAGAATGAATTTTCGGTACAGATATGATGAAAAATTAAAGATCTAATGCTTTGTTTGAACTAAAATCCGGTAAGATCGCAGTAAAGCTATATTAGAAAAAATGTAATTGTTTCCAATATCCACACGTAATACGTCTAGAGAAAGAGAAATCCCGTCAGTCAATGACTGACTACAACTAATCTCTACCAGTATTTTATTTCCTTACGTTTGTTACAGAGATGCGAAAGGAGAAGAAAAGCTCAAAGTAAATTTCGAGCCAGGTGAACTTAAAGAGGCTGCAAGGACGTTTGAAGAAGGTATTCTATTATATTATATAACATATCCATATAAAATGTTTGATATACGACTATATATTTAATACATAACACTATTTATGTAGTGTACTTCAAGCTAAATTTTCGAAGCTAAAATCAGAATCAGAATAAGTTATAATTAACATTTCGATATAAAAATGGCCTTCGCGAATTACTAGCATCAAATATGTATTAAATTGAAATAAATAAATACAAAATAGAGATCACTGCTTCGTACAATATATCTCCGAATTATACGCACAGAAGACTTCTTTTGCTACGTAAACGCGCACTGCGAACGGGTTTCTTTGTTTGAAAAAGGTCTTCCAAAATTATTCGCCTGTTTTATATGAAATTATGCAAATCGCTTTCTTCACGATGTATATGCTCATTAAGAAGAGTTTCCTTTAATTCCCAATAAATTGTCTTACTTATAAGAACAAAAAGCTATGAAAAATACGTGTCGAGAACTAGTATCTCGTCACGTGACACTCATCCTTTACTACTTTTAACTAGAATAAAAGTTTTTAATGTATAAAAGCTTTCAATTCAAGAATATTGACCAATCTTTATAGAATAGATACAAAAGATCGATTTAATGTAAGAAAAAGCTCACATTTATAGCCTTGACCTTAACAACTACACGTCAATGATGTAACAGTGCGTTGAACTAGACACGGCTTTCGTTAAACTGTATGCAACTCGCGTGACTAAGTGTTTTAACATATAGCTCGTCCATTCACCATTGATTTATGATATAATTATATTAATTATTACCTGGTTAGTTGGTTGCTTTGTTTAACCACAGATATTGTACTCCCGGATATGATGTTACAAGGATTTACTTAGAAGGATTTACTAACACATTACCCAACGCTCTAAAAGACATAAATAACATTAATATATAAACATAAACTGAAAAAAATGGTAATATCTAAATGCTACTATATTAAGGACTATTTAAATGAAGGTCAAAATAAATGAAATAATTTCTTTAATAAAATAAAATAGTTTTTCACACTGTAGTCATTCATGCCATAATGATGAAGGATTTATTTCAAAATAATATTATTTTGTCCTATTATAAATGTTGCTCGCCATTGTAGATTGTGTGTACACTTGATCTTGCAATAAACTATTTTTGATTTGATATAGACTTAGTCAGAATTGAAAAAGTTTATTATTCCTCGACACATTCGTGAGTAAAACCGTCAGTTCAACCGTCGTTTCTCTGATTTGGACAGACAATGAACTTAAGTTTGTTTACAAAACTTAGATTTACTTCGCTTTAGTATTTATAGGGATGTAATTTCCGATTTCACAATTAAAAGTTTCCTGATAATCATTATAGCATCAGCCGACTGTTCCTTTAAGTCCATATTAGACTTAAATTCGTGATGATTATTGAGAAAAATCAATCAGATAAACAAATAATATGATATAATTGAAGAAAGCTTAACATTTGAAAAATAACCCTTTATATATTCCTCAAGGTCGTTCAATGTCATATAAAAATAAAAGTTAAAAAATAACAGAATATCTATTGAAAATAGGAAGTTTAATGTATTTTGTATGTAAATGTGCAATTACGTATAAAAATATAAAAAAATAACTCCATTATTTAATATTGAACTGTTTGATAGGGTTCATTGACTCATTACGTAATTTGTGTTAACCGCATAGCCTTGAAAGTTCGTTGCCAAGTGCAGTTTAATCGTAACTATCTCCAAGAACATAGAATGTTAACTTATAGATTTAATTTTTAGAGATTTTAAACTTATTTCTGTTTTTTTTTTTAAAGAAATATGTCTGAGAGATTCACAAAATATCATATATTTTTACATTTTCATAATACATATAGATAGAAAAGTTCTATCATACATACGTAAATTTTTTATTTCGATTAATTAATAATATTAAAATGTGAAAAGAAGTAATAAAAAATTGGTGTGATACAAGATAATTTTCCAAAATTCCTGATGTTTATTAGTTACTTATATATCTAGACATATTCTACTTTTTAAATAAGCAAAAGGTTTGTGTTTAAATTTGTTTGTTAGATAATACATTAAAAGATAGTTTTCTAAAATTATGTGATGATTATTCTGCATATTAATAAATAACTAAGGTTAAATAAGCTATAAACTTCTGTCTTAAGCTTTTAATAACATATATATTCTAAGCAAAGGACTCGTATCCAAAGCTATTTATTAAAATGACATATTAAACAATAAATTTTCTCAAAATGACTGATGATTTTTCATATTATAAGTAACTAAGACAAGTTAGACATATTATTTTTAAATAAGCGAAAGGCTTGTATCAAAAACTATTTATTAGATGAATGACACATTAAACAATAAATTTCTCAAATTAACTGATGATTTTTCTTCAAATTAATTTGTTAATATCTTCTTTACACAGAAATATTATAAGTAACTAAACCTAAAATAGGCTGATATCAAGAGCTATTTATTAGATGATATAATCAACGATATTTCTCTAATTGTGATTTGTCTGTAATAAATTATTTGCATAAAATATATTTAGATCTGTAACAATTATATGATTCACTGACATATCTAAGCAATGCAATATAATATACAAACGTTTTAGAAATTGCATTGTGAAAAAACAATAATCATTCTCGATAATTCTTACACGTGTTCACGTAATTTAAACACGACATCATTGAATTAACTTGGAAAAGTTGAGAAAGTTGAATTGTTAAATGAAATCAGTGAAAACGCCGTTTGTTTTTAATGCGGATTATTTTTTTCAACAATATCGTGCATTATTCGATGTTTGTTTCTTTTGTAATATGAAATGAAAACAGAAGTGTAAGCTAGTGTTCATTTCACATAGCATAATATGAAATCGCTTTTAAACTATTCAATGGATTTATAAACAGTTTTCAGCGATAGATCATTTTCAGAATTGTAAAGTCAGATTTCGATCACAAAAGTTCTTTTTTTAATAAAAGTGTTTGCGTGATGGCTATTAAAATTTTTAATAAATTACCAAAAGCTATAAGGGAATATGCCTCACAATTTAAAAATTGTATAAAATTTCAAAAATCTGTCAAATCTTTTCTAATCAATAAAACTTTCTACCCCGTTGATGACTATTTAAAGGGAAGTTAGCAATAAGTAATAATAAGTTACTATATTTATACTATATTTATTTATACTGTATTTTATAAGAGTATAAAATATATAAGTTCACTTTAATAACATCATTTCATAGTAGTAAATTTAATTGAAAATTGGTTCGATATAATGTTATTAGGGTGAATTCTAATAAAGTTTTAATTATTGGATTAGTAATGTAAAAATACCTTTCCTTAGATTTACTAAAACCTGTAATATCGCAAACTTAAATAAGTAGAAAATGAGGACTATGTTTACCATATTCAGCGAATAAATGTTTTGATTTGATAAAATGATTCAAGAGCAAGTTTTATATGTATAATACCTACATATTATAATACAGAAAACCATACAATTCTAAGATTTGTAATGTGGTGTTGTAAAAAAAGATATCCTTGTGAGCTTTATTCGCAAACACTGGCTAAACCTTACGAGATATATCAAATTAATATGCTACCGAATTATATCTTTAAAAGATTAATTAAAAAGTCTGCAAAGTATATATTTATCTCCAAAGGATAACCAGTATCCATTCTTATCTTTTACATAAATCTTCTACATTCTAGATCGTTTTTTACTATGTCTAATGTTACTATATAATTGAGAAACAGGATCACTCATAGACTCGCCACGAAATCTTTAAAACTGTTTGCCCGATTGAGTTGAAATCCACCATACATATTCCTTTCGCAACGACCACGTTCACGGAGAAGGTGTTTCCCTATATATTTACGGAATTGATATATATAAATGAAAAACAATCAACAGCTAGATGCTCAGCTTAACCATTCACCTGATTTAGTTTAAATTTGGCATACATGATCTTTTTGTGACGTAGACGCTCACTAAAAACCAATTTCCCTAATATTCTCACGAGATCGTTAGATGAGTAAACTTTTACTTAAATGATGGAATTCAGGCACAAAGGTCTCTTTATAAAAGCTTATCGTAACAACTCTTAATGGTCTCCAAAAACCTAAGAAATTCTTCAATATTTAAACGCAGTTCAAAGGTAGACAGATAGATGGATAGATAGGTATAGCGTATCTTATATGTTAGAGGATGTTGTTAACTACTTGTAATTGTTTTAGCAAGAGGAAAAATCAAGAAATATGCACCACTCCTAGCTGGTATTGGAGTGAAGGTGGTAGCAGTAATGGGACTTCTCTTTGGTGCCTTAACATTGATGGTGACAAAGGCTTTGGTGGTGGCTAAACTAGCATTCCTCGCTGCAGCTGCTCTTGGAGTGCATAAATATATAAGTGGAGAAGGCTTCAATAATATTAGCAAGGTTAGTTCATATTTATTTCCTCTTAGAATAGTAAATATGTTTTGGTTAACAAATTAAAAAAATATATACAATATTTAAGTGTATTGTAGTCTGGAAAATGGGTAAAATTACATCAAATCTCATACAAATATGAGACTTGTTTGAATTTCCCAAAAAAAATATGTGTGTCTCGGTTTGAAAGACATGAAATAAAAAGTTTATACTAAATGGGAGTAGAAATATACTCAAATTTAGTACTTCTCTAGGCAAACCAACGTAATTTTGATTTAAAAATTGTCAAAATCTTACTAAAAAGGACGTTAAGAAAAAGATTGTTATTTTTCTTATAAGAAAATTTCATCGTTAGAGTGTATTAACCAGTGTACATTACATGAAATGAAAAAAAGGTAAAAAATGTAAGCAGCAGCCTACTTAGGACCCACAGCTAGGTACAGGCCTCCTCACTCTTCAAACAGTGGGATTTTAGTGCAGATACCCATTATTTTCCCTTTCGGGAAACTACGCCAGATATTTTCGTCCGATATCACTCAGTGCCTGAAGACGAAGCTCTTCGAACAGTGCGTGTTGCTAGTGATGACCTACGGCTCCGAAACGTGGTCGCTGACTATGGGCCTCATTCGGAAGCTCAGAGTCACTCAGCGTGCGATGGAGAGGGCTATGATCGGAGTTTCTCTACGCCATCAAATCAGAAATGAGGAGATCCTTAGCAGAACCAAAGTCACCGACATAGCCCTATGAATCGCGAACCTGAAGTGGCAATGGGCGGGGCACCTGGTCCGACGGATCGATGGACATTGGGTGGCTCGATGGTGCTGGAATGGCGACCCTGCACCGGGTGGCGCAGTGTAGGGAGACCACAAGGTGGACCGAGGACATAAAGAGGGTTGTCGATAGCCGCTGGAGCCAGGTGGCGCAAAATCGGACCCTGATTACGTCATTACGTGAGACCTATGTCCAGCAGTGCTGGTCATCACGCTGCTCCACTGTGGGTTGGAGACTACACATACATCAGAATTACTACCGGGATAAGCAGGTTATCGGGATAACCCTCACGATGTTTTCTTTCACAAAGTAGAATGATGGTTTGAGAAGAACAATTAACTACACAGTTATATTTTTATAAATAGAAATTGCCCAGGAATCAAACCCGTGTCTAACCACTAGGTCAACCTTTTTTTACTGTGAAATAATAAATAGATGCTTTTTTGTAAACATACTATACAAAATATACCTTATTATGAAACTATATAGAAAATGTCCAACATTCTTAATATTTAAGTAAAACTTTTTTAGGGTAAAATTATTACGGATGAAACGCGTTAGCGTCACGAAAAATGCAGCGTCTTTTATGGTAATTCGTTTGAAGGTTATGGAGTTTTAAAATTTTAAAATAGCATTTGGTATTTTAATTTGCCTCTCGGTCATTTAATAATTTAATATAGTATTTGTCACGAAATAAAAATATTACATTAAATCTCTTTTCTAACTTTATAATATTGAGAAAAACACACGTGGCATTATTATTTACAATTTGTCGTTTGAGATTTGAATAAATTATTTGTATTTGTATTAATATTTTAACGACAATAAAACTCTGACTCTCTCTAAGTGTTGGAAATCTAAAGTTTGTATAATCTAATTAATTATAATTTCCTAGCAGGCATCAGGTTTTCAATCAGCCCCTCAGCAATGGTCCTCACCGACTGCTCCAGCTGCATCATATCCTTACGCAAGATCTGTAAACACACAAGAAGCGAACGATTTAGCATATAAAGCTCAAATACCATCATAAGGCCTACGATTATAGGTATAGGTAGTATTTATATACTAACCGACTTCAAAATACTTTATTTATTAAAAAGAAATCCCTTGTACAATGAGCATTGCATAAAAAGAATCATTATAATATTTACATATCGACGACCCCTAAGAGTTATTTTTTTAAGGTTTGGTTAGTTTTTAGTCTAATTTTGTCGCTAACAAATGCAACACCAAAAAAAACTCAACCTAATCTTAAAAGTCGCAATTTTTTAAGGTTAGGGTAGTTTTTCGTCGCTGGGTTATGGCACCACGACGTAAAAAATCTGAATATAATCTTAACAACCGTAATTTTTTAAGGTTAGGTTAGTTTTTAGACGTTTTTTGTCGCTAGCAAACGTCACTGCACAAATAAACTAATATAACCTTACCTTAAATATATTTCTTTTAGGTTAGTTTATTTATACTTTTTTTAGCTGGGAAACGCCACCGTATCAAAAGAAAACTAACCTTACGAAGTTACGTATAAAGAGTATATTTTTAAGGTTAGTTTACTATTTTAGTCTAATTTTGTACCATAAAAAGTCAACCTAACCTTAAAAGTAGTAATTTTTTTAAGTTACCTTAATTATTGACTCTTTTTTAGCTAGGAGACGCCACTATAGCAAAAAATACTAACCTAACCTTAAAAATTACGATTTTTAAGATTAGATTAGGATAGCTTTTGTTAGCCATTTTTTCTCACTAGGAAACGCCAATGCAGCAAAAAAAACTAACCTAAACTAACCTACGAAAAAGAGTCAGTTCAGATCATCATAGGCTTTTTTTTATTAATTAAATTTATAAAATTGGTATACATATAATAAACAATTACTGAACTTTTTTAATTAATTTATAAATAATGAACTATATTTAGTTAAAAGTTATTTGAAGTCGGTTAAAATTTAAGAAATAAAATCAATTTTTCTATGGAATTATAAAATAGGTATAGAAATGATTAAAATTGAGTTTTATGCTGAGATATTGATGTAGACATCCTTTTTTTTTGAACATTTTAATATAATTAAATAAACTAACGATTTATAGATATTTTATACGAAAAAAGTATATTGAGACGATATAAATAAACAATTCGAGTCAAAGATTATATTTTCAATAAAATTTTCCAATGATCTTTATTAATATTAGGTATTTTTAATATATTAAATATAATATATGAAAAATATCTTCAATGTAGATTTATTTTATAATATTTATAAAGTAATATTAGGTGCATTTTAAGCTTTAATGTTTCGATTTATAAATAAAATATATGAACGCTGAATTTTATGGTGCAAATAATTATTTTGATAATTTTTTTTTCAATATTTTAAAATATTTTAGAGTTATTTAATCATATATTTATAATTCTTTCTAATCTAAGATTATTTTAATTTATTACATCCTATTTATTAACTTTGATAAGCAAATTCGTTATAAATATAAAAGACCTTTGGAGGTAACAGGGTATAATTAAGAATATTTATGGGAGAAAATGAATTTTTTTTCTCTTATTTTCATTACTTAATATTGTTTACTTACTAATAACATTTTAATCTACTAAAAATACATTCGAAAGACTGCTTTAATTGAGATTGAGTTTATCTTTAAATGTGATATCTATTAAAAGAATTACTTAAAATAAATGCAGTAGAAAAATGCATTTTCATGTAAATATTTATATAAGCGTTAATAACTTTAAATCTTCTTTTCCTACTTAACACGTACGGGTTTATTCGTGTCATTTTATAAACCAAACTTATAAATAAAATTATCTATTATATAAATGAAAAAAGACTGTAATGCTAGTATTATTTTATTGATAGATATGCAATAAATGGTAAAAAATGTGTTTTCTTTTTATTTGATCAACACGATCCTGGGTTTCTCATTCGTAATTCATTTATGGATTTTTATTGAAATGAATACATCAATTTTCAGGTTTATGTTTAAATGAATCCATTTTGTTGAAACTGTTTTTCACTGATGACAGAAAATTTCTCATATTTATGTATATATACACCTATTCATTTTTAATGTAAATTGTATACTGTTTATTTAAAAAAATGATTTATGAATATATTCTTCATCTACAGTATATACTTTTCTTTAAGTCCGGGGTTTTTCTCAACTGTAGTTGAGGGGTGCCTCTCGAGGCACTACCTTCTTACCCGGACATCTTTCTCAGGCATCAATTTAATGCTTGGTAATCTATTATGTCCGCAAAGATACGGGCCGGTTCTCGCTGGCTACGCTAGCGAGTCCATCCAGGTCAATTCCGTGAGCTGCCCAATCCAGGTATCGCCACTGCTATTGTGTCGTCACCGTCATCAATGCCTACATCAGGAGGTGGTGATAGTAGGAGCTCACGAGGCAGGGGGCGCCGAGTGTTTGCTGCTCTTGGGCGCTGGTTGGCAATGCCGTGAAGATGTGTGTGTGTGGAGAGTTGTCCTCATGGCGGAACGCACTCCTCGCCAACTTCCGGAGGTCCAACAGCTCCACAGTGCGTGACCTGGTGTCACGGTGGATGACGTGATGTTTGATGTAACTCAGGACTCCTAATGTCATACGTAGACCGTGTCCGCCAGGTGCATCCCGCGATCATTGCGGCATCCCAAATAGCGTACTGAGGTCTGTCACTCTACGTCCTGCCCCCCGATGTTCTACTGGCGATGCGGGTCATGACGGCCGAACAAAATGGCCAACGTCTTGTCGACTTCCTTCTTCTATCTGTCCAGAATATCTGGCAGCAGATCTAGAAGACGTTGTAATTTGATAACGGCGTGTTGTTCAGTATAAGACGATGCGATGTAGGCGCTGTCCTCGGAGTAGAGCAACAACAGCATGTCCGTTTTCCTCTCGCCCAGAAGATGGTCGATGATAGGGATATCATCCGTGTACACCGCGTACAGGCTTGGTGACAAGCTGTTGCCTTGGAGAACTCCGTCATTTGCGGGGCTACGACTTCGCTTTCTCCACGATGTAGAAGCGGCGATCCTCCAAGAAGGACGCCACTATACACACGTAGGCAGACGGTAATGTTGTGTCCAAGAGCTTCGCCTGAAGGCCGGCATACCAGACACGGTCGAATACCTTGTCCATATATAACAAGACCCCCACGACGCATGTGCCGCTGTTCATCGTACTGGCGATGTGGTGTAATGTCCTCGCCAGCTGGACCGTCGATGGGTGACTGCTGCGAAAGCCGAAACACTCCTCGCGCATTGGGAGGTGTGGTAGTAGTCTTCGCAGCAGTAGACGCTCGAACAGCTTGACTACGTGCGGTAGTAGCGTAGTTGGGTTATAGCTTCCTGGGTATCTTCGGTCCATGCCGGGTTTGGGGAGACAATGCGGCAATTGGAACATATAATATAATGAAATTGTAATGATTATGGTAAAAAAAGATATCAGATTAGGTATTTTGTGGGCTCTTATCAGGACAGGGCGAGAAGGAACCGTCGTAACTTTAGATTCTAAGTCTTTAATATAATAATCAGTCGTTACATTGGAAATTATATACGACAAAAACTATTTTTGATGATTCATAAGCCTACTTCAACAAAAAGTTTTGATAAAAACAGCGCATTAGTTACCTATCTGTTCAAGTCCTCTTCTTAAAAAATCATCACTTCAACCCATGGACTTTCATTGCTGGACATTGATCTTCTCCAAGGTTTGCCTAAAGCACTTGTGCGGTTTGTAACCATTGGCTTCCGGCGACCCTTTTCGGGTCATCTATCCGCCTGGTGGGGGGTTTACCAACGCTGCGTTTTCCAGTACCCCAACGGTAACCCCAATATCCATCGGTTCGCCTAGTTATGTGACCTGCTCATCACCACTTCACCTCCGCGACCCTTAGAGCTATGTCGGTAAATCTTGTTCTTCTGCGAATCTCTTGGTTTCGGATTTGATTCTGAAGAGATACTCCGAGTATAGCTCGTTCCTTCGCCCGCTGTGTGATCCTGAGCTTTCTAATAATACGCATAGACGTCCTAATATTAGAACCAGGTGGCTCATAAAAGCTTCCCGCAAGCGGAGTAAGCGTGGTTAAAAGCGTTTATTTTTATGGACGTCCTCCTGCCTTCGTGAACTCCTAATCGGATTCATCCGGGACATCAGATAGCGCGAATATCTTCAGATATCTCATTTATATATCACACATATACGTTCAGTATGGTTTAGAGGATATTACGAGGTCTCGACACTCGCTGAATCCTACACTTCCAACCCTAGACTCGCCTCTAAAACCTTTCGGCAAGAATTCAAAGACAAAATAACATCAAAAGTTTACAATTTTTAAAAAGGCTCTGATGCTAGATTTTTTAAAACCTAATATTCGTGATTACTCTTTTGATTGGTTTCATTTTTCATTGAAATTAAATTACATTTTTCGTTGGGTGCATCGCTCTGCGGGGTACGGGCCTCGAGGCAGGGCCTCCTTGCCCGGGCATCTTTCCTCGGGCATTCAGTCAATGCCCGGTACTCTTTTTTGCCGGTATTTCATATGAGCTGGATCCCGACGCCAGCGAGTCCATCCTGGTCAATTCCGAGGGGCGTGTGTTCCGAGTGTTGCTGCTACCGCGTCTTCGCTATCACCTGCGGCTGGTGGTGGTGACAGCAGGAGCTCACGAGGCAGAGGACGCCCAGTGTTTGCCGTTCTTTGGTACTGGCTGGCAATGCCGTGGAAATGTGTATGCGGAGAGTTATCCGCCAGGCGGAACACACTCCTCGCAAACTGGCGGACGAATACCTCCACGTTGGGTGTCCTGGTATCACGATGGATAACGTCGTTCCTGTCGTACCGCAGAGATCCTACTATCAGACGTAGGCAGTTGTTCTGCTGGACCAAGTTACATTACATGAATACGTTAAATTACATATCGTATAAAACGTATTCAATTGAACAAGCGACGCCATCTGTTAGCAACTTTAAAATTACAATAAGAATACACACCTATCTGCAATTCAAACGTGATTTGTAGGCATATATTTTTTTTAATACAACAATAATAGAAAATAACTCATAACAATTAACATTTTCTGGGGTTTACTTTGTGTTGGGGTGAAGATTCATTCTTTTGACACGAGCTAAGGTTTAAAATAAAGAGAAATTTGTTATATTTAAAGAAATCCTGACAAACTTGGGTTCTTTTTATACAATAAATTTTAGCGGAGTAGTTTTAGCTATGATACAATTAAATCGTAAATGGGAATGAAAAACAAGGAGCTACACTCGTCTTAAAGTTACCAAAACATTAGAAAGTTATATGTTTTTCGTGACTGTAGTTTATATTTCTCCAAAAACAATATATTAAGGACTGGACACAATGATCCATTTCTACCAGAAATTATGAATTACGAATATTTGTAATAGATTTTTGTGAAAAGTAACAAATGAAGCTGAAATTACTAGTAATAAAAATACTATATGTAGCCTTTAATACATTAAATATCGTGTAATTCATTACATATCTCTTATAGCATATTTTAATCCTTTTATATTAATAATACTAAAAGATATCTATATGTCTATGAATATTAACTTTTTGTATATTTATCAAGATGGCTTAATATTGAAAAATTTCGGTATCGATTATCAATCAGTAATTTTGTCGCTGAAAAACATGTCATACTCGTTCTGTAACAATTTAGAAACTAAGCACCATTGACGTACAAACCCACTTTTATACTGGTTTTCAATGTATTTTGTGGGAAAAAAGATCGACACGCCATCTTCACTAACACATGTAGAAAATGTATCGCTACGATCGTGTATGTATACGCCTTTCACTTACCTACACAGGTATGGAGCTTGCCAGCACAGAGTTGCAATAGAGCCTCCTTATCAACTATTTTTCTGGTATAAATTCTGTACACAAATAACTTATGTATTAATTAAAATATTGAATAATATTTAACATTACTAAGTAACCAAGACTCTTTACGAAATACACGAATCTTATAGGAATTTGGATACAACTGTTCTTAGTGACTGACAATGGCGTATTACTGATTGTATAACAAGAATCGAGGGTGACGGATTGTCTTCAGATGTAACTGAAGAAATTTATTGTGATAACACTTTACTTGAAACTATCTAACATGTTTAAATAATATGATATTGTAATGATGATGGTAACGAAAAGTAAAACCAAAATACCCGACTGAGTTTTTTGTGGGCTCTTCCCAGATGAGGGCGCGAAGGAACCCTCGTAACTTTAGATTTTAAGTCGTTCTTGAGTACCATCATCAGACGTATATTAGAATTAGAGTGTGGAAAAGAACAAAAAAATATTTGACGATTCAAAAGTACTGTAATATGCCTACTTGAATAAAGATATTTTGATTTGATTATAATAAGCATTTAAAAGTGTATATAGTTTTCAATTATTATATTATTTAACCCTAAAATATACTCGTAAATGTATAAATATTTATTATAACCCATAAATTAGAGTCTGACAGTAACAATAAAGTAATTTTCAAGTCCAACGATGATTATCTTCAAAGAAATTTGTATTTCTTAGAAAAATTATTAATAAAGACAAATGTTATAAATTTTAATAATGACATGTAGTATGAAAATATTCATTTGATATCAGAATTCTTTAAAGTTATAAGTATCGTTGATTCATAAATTGCATTAAAGTAAAAAGATTAGTAATTAACTATTACAGTCAGTATAAATGAGCTGTAGTGTAAAATTAGCTTAGCAATATCATGATATATATTCATTTAGATATATTAATAATTGTATGAGTGCGATATTTATAATGAATCTAGATATGAAACCATGTTTTAAGATTTGAAGAATATCCTGGGTTCTTCTCAACTTTAGTTGAGGGCTGCGGGCCTCGAGGCAGTGCCTCCTTGCCCGGGCATCTTCCTCAGACATCAATTTGATGCCTGGAATTTTGTTGTGCCCGCTTTCATACGGGCTGGTTCCCGCTGGCTACGCTAGCGGGTCCATCCAGGTCAANCTTAGAAAATTATTAATAAAGACAAATGTTACAAATTTTAATAATGACATGTAGTATGAAAATATTCATTTGATATCGTAATTCTTTAAAGTTGTAAGTATCGTTGATTCATAAATTGTATTAAAGTAAAAAGATTAGTAATTAACTATTACAGTTAGTATAAATGAGCTGTAGTCTAAAAGTAGCTTAGTATAAAGCAACATAATGGTATACATTCATTTAGATATATTAATAATTGTATTAGTGCGATATTTATAATGAATCTAGATATGAAACCATGATATATTTACGTAACCATATTTATTTTTAATAAATGCATTTTTATTTATTTCAATATAATTTCTTTCATAATATGACACTATCTACAGCGTCGATCCCTGTCTAGATTGATTACAATCATTACATTAGTACCATATGTAAATCATTTATTATATTTAATATATTATTAATGAATTGAAAATAAAATGATTCTCCTCCATCGTTTTCGTTAGCCACATTCCAATGCTACCGACTTTCTCTACTACTACATTAACAATATCTCTGTGTGAGTGATACTTTCACTCCTTAGCATTTTGTAGTTTTATTTGACCACTTACTATTTATTTTTATTGCCTGCTTTGTTATACAACATGACTTGTAGTAAATGTGACTTACAATCGGTCACATTACAAATAATTAACTTAAACCACATTTTATTTTATTAAAAACAGCAAAATTACATAAGAAATAATGGAATCCACCTGATCATAAACATAACAATCATGACTTAGTCATGTTCCCCTTGGGAGGAATTTAGTAACAGACAAATGGATATAAATATTATATATGTATAAACATATACAATATTATTCCGAATTGTCGTTTTTGCTATTATAATAAATGTAAGACGTATAAAAAAAGCCAAGTTGTCGAAAAAATATTGATTAATTCAATAAAGTTTGTAAAAGAATTAAGTAAATCCTTAAATAAGTATTCTGAGCATTACAAACCATACGTTACCATAACTATATCTATATGTAAAATAATTCTAATACTTTATATATTTAAATAATTAAAAAGAAATATCAAAATTATAGTCGGCTTTTAACAAATTTTCAAAGTGAAGATTATTTTTATATACTAAAGCTTTGTATAAGTAAATGAAGAGTTCAAAAAATTCAACCTTAATACAGGCAGATAACTATAATAAAACAATGTTATATGACTTTATAACGTTGGCATATTGAAATCTTTTAGAAAAGTTAAAAAATGTTTGTATAATTACGTATTTAATGGTATTATTTGAATATGTTGAGAACCATTAGTATATATTATAATAATACGATGGGCCTCACTTTGACAGAAGCCAGATCAATTCCAAGTTGCTTAAAGTACATATTCCATATTTTAATTCACCGCCCAAGAATTCCCTGATGAAGAAACAATGAATTACTTCAACAGGTATCTACGCGAAACCAAATTGAATCAAACTTTGTTTTCTATGAGTGAAAATTCCTATCCCTAGCAGTGAGATACTAATGAACTTATTAAAACTAACACGTTCACAGTCCCCATTAATATTAATTATTGTTAGTAAGTAAGTAAGTAAGTAGCAGCCCATTAACGTCCCACTGCTGGGCACAGGCCTCCTCACTCCGAGGAGCGAGGGTTTTTAGAGCATAGACCCACCACGCTGCTCCAGTGCGGATTGGCAGGCATAGTACACAAGTGCACTCTCTATTCCTTCACTCTCATAGTCCGATGTGACGGGAATCCGACACGACCGGAGAGAGATCAGGCGCAGGACCGACGGCTTAACGTGCTCTCCGAGGCACGGGGGTGGATCACACCGCCAACTTCCCAACTTCGGGCAAATATTGAGAAAATCTTAATAGAAAACTCAATATTGATTTTTGAATTGGCCCGACCCGGGACTCGAACCCAGGACCTCATGTCTGTAGTCGAACATGCTAACCGCTAGACCAATGAGGCAGTTACAGTAATTATTGTTAACTAACAGAAAAATGCTATCGTTAAGGGAAAATTATTGATTTTCTAGCGGATATTTAAAAATGTTGTTGACTCTAACTGGAGTTACTGGACTTTTCAATTTGAAAATGCAAATTGAATTATTTAACTACTCACAAAAGTTTCGTTTAATTGTTGTAGTTTGTCGTTGAATTAACAAAAAAACGACGCTCCGGTTGTTATCATAAAATTATTTCACAGGGTAAAACTTTAAAGGTGGCATCCAGTTCTGCTTCCAAAGTAACTACATGATATAAAAAATCTAACAAAGGATACTCCTGGATGGATACTCAATAATACATGTATTATTGAGTATCCATGTTATTTTTATTCAATGAATTTGTTTTCTTCAACTAAAAATATACATACTTTTCTAAAATTTTGTACTACGTCATATTTACAAGAACGTAAATATGTACCGCTTTTTTGCTTATGAATAAAGTTTAATCCTTGTTAAGGTGCTACACAGGGGTAAGACTCTTTTTGGAGTCATGTACGTGCTGGTACAGGGACATTACGACTCCTGTTGGAGTCTCTTTACTGTGAAAGTGTTAATAGACAAGGATTTTTTTATTGCTAACATGTAACGCTTAACAGTGATCATAACCGATGGTAGGATATGCTACAGTCTAAGGTAGAAAGGTTTTAGCCTGGTAAGTGGCAATTTATCTCTTATGGTTTATACACAGCATCGCATCGAAATACTAATCACTTGACTGACGGTACGTCTTTGTTGCCAGGGTGGTAACTGACCAGACAAATTAGAAAATACAATTTCTTTAATTCGCTCTACCAGGAATCAAACCTGCGACTTTTCTAATAGCAAAGCTGCACCATCGAAGCCCTCCAAAATATTAAAAAAGCCTCCAAATTGATTTTTAAATTGTACCTCTATAATGATATTTATAAATGATTATTAATGTTGAAAATAAAACTATAATGCTTCATTTGTAAAGGAAGCAAATTAAATTATTCTGTCAGTCTCAAATATAAGATAGACTACATGAAATTATAGTCACAAAGGTATAAGGTAATGCCGAGTGCAAAAAAATTATAAAAAGGATATCCTTACATATAATGAAGAAGAGTTAATTAGGGATTTTATAGAATTCAGTTTTAGGAAGTCATAACAATGAATTAAAATTCGACATTTGTACAGATATTTCCATCGAATACAACTTTATTGTCGTAATAAGCTGTTAAATTCTCTAACACCTTTAAATTTCTCTTAACAATTTTACTGGCAAACATAGAAAATCTACTTAAACGTCTAATCCAAATTCGTTATAAATACAAAAAAATGGAAACTTCTTTACCACCTGCTCTGTCTTCTACCATCCACATATCAACATAACTTAAATAAAAGATTAGGTGATGGAAAAGCGACTTTATTTTCCCGTCTAATTGAGGTGAAAATTTCTTGAATTATCCACGGTGGTTATGCTGTTTTCCCATAGATTATCATTGCTATGTTGATCATTACGAGAAAGCGAAGAGAAAGGGGCCCAAATTCCGAGGCGGTGAAAGAAATTTTTTTTTCGTATTAATGGGCACAGGTGTTTATGTTGACTGTTTAAACAAATGTAAACGCATTTATCATCCATTAATTGTGAAAATTGATATTATATTAATTGGTATTATGATAAAAATAAAGTAATTCAACGATTTCTTGTATAAAATACTGTTTGTCTTTAGGCAGTTTCCTATCCCATGAGCAATGGGAGATATGGAAAAATTCATTCTTAATTAAACGCTCTCTGAAAATTGGATAAATCTTGTTTAAGAAACCACAATGTATTAGCCAGTTAGTAATAGTATTTTAGATACATACTTAGATTTATCAGCAGAGGATATTTCAATCGTATATCTTAAATATATAATATCTTAACATATTACAGGAAGTAGTAAAAACTTGTATCCTTCATTCTATAGCAACTTCTTTATTAAAAAGTTGAGATAGAAAACTCTTTAACACCAAAGTAAACTATATACGATTGCTATTTAGTTATACAATAACTACAAAATATATTTAAAGAATCGCTCTATTTATATGATACACAATTTCTTATTCAGTGTTAATAGTTAGGTTCTGGTTGTATTGTATTGAATTTATATACTTTATATACTCGTAATGTAGTGAAAATAAAGCATTTTATTACAATACTTGTCTTAATATAAAACTGTTTAGAAATAATCATAAAAAGCTCTGGGAATCATAAACAGTGGATGTAGTGTGGGATCTTGATGTGTCTTTTAAAAAGTTGCAATTCGTTTTTAGAAATACAAGTACACAGCGTTGAATTTATTCAGGCAGCCATTCTCAAACAAGTGAAACCCCCATTACATAAGATGGGCTGTGAATGTAGACGTTTCGTCAATGATTTCGCAACTAACCGGATGTCCGAGTGAAAGCTTGAACGCGGTGAAAGTATGCGAGGCGACGCACGACGTGGCCTTGTGGGTACTACGCCCGAGACTTGAACATTTACTCGATAACCAAAAAGCCAATGAGTTGCTTTGTAACGAATCAATCATTTATCCTATTACGTACTATTACTACAACAACATGAAATCAAATTTTAATTCAAGTATTCTCTATTCAAATAGGCTTTTAAAGCGTTATATCTATAACAGACAAACGAGCTGGCCGGTTACCTGATGGTAAGTGATCTCCGCTGCCCATGGATATCAGCAGCCCTAGAGGAGCACTCTTATACATTTGCATGTGGAAGTCTTAGGGGAACACCGCTGCTAGAACTTGGGAATCGACCAAAATCGACTAGAAATCACAGAGGGAACTAGTGTTTCGGCTGTGGTCACGTCTCTTGTAGGGCAGGTTGCTGACACTTCGATAACCAAACTTTGAATCCGGTCAAATGGAAGGAGTTGATATTGGGGTGCACTAGCCCATAGGTGGCAGCAGTATTCTAAATGTGGCTGAATTTGGGATTTATACAAAGTAACAGATTCTTGCCTGTGAAGAATCGTTTAGCTCTGTTGAGGCAAAGTTTTTTGGAAACGAGTTTGGCTTTGCCTTCCAAGTAACCACGGAATTAGACTTTATTCAAAAATTCGACTCCAACAATGCTTATGCTTTCAGACACTGCGAGGGAAGTGTTCTGGAAGCGGAGTGTGAGATCAAAGGCAGTTTTTTTCGCAGTGAATGCGCAAACCTGGGCCTTTGAGGGGTAGAAGTATACGATGCACTTTGTACCCCAGTCAATATACGACTGCTCCGTTCCTTGGGTTTCATCACATCCTATTTTGAAAAGAGTCGATGACTATTTTAAGGTATTCTATTAAGATAAGAGCAAATCATTAACCAAGTCCAAGTAATCTTTCGAATTTCTCTAATGTAGTGACTTCTGAAGTAGCTGGAATGGTGGTATTCTAGGTCCAAACAAAATTATTAACGAATATTCTTAAACCAAATTCCAAATACCCAAGCCAATGCACTTAAATAAAAACTTCTACAAGACTGTAAGAATATATTATTTTCAAGTCGAAAGTTCATTATTTAAACAGAAATCTGTCCAATTGCTTCTTAGAAAGGAATTGCTGAAATTGTTACCATTTCTCGTTTTGCTTTTTGGATACGAGAAAGTTTTCCTAATATCTTTCTTTCGTCAGTCACATGTGAAAAATACGCCACTTATCTCATGTAGTTAGGCTGTCAACGCCAACGTGTTTGTTAAACTTATCTATAGTTCAATTTATGAATAAAAATACACATTAGACAAGTTTCTAGACTTCATTTATTAAAAAAACTACATATATTTCACCTTCTAATAATACTTTTTCTTATTTCTCTATTTATTGTTTATAGTCATGTCTGCATAACTTTTTTTTTGGATTTGAGTTCTAACCTTTTAGAGTCTTAGTATCTCGGTATATTTTCATCTTTTACAAACAATTATGTTTCATTTAGTTGTTTGTAGCTTCCTTTATTATATTTTATAAATTTAGCTTGCTAATATCTTTTTTATATTCATATTATTTATGTTATTTTGTATGAAAACTTGTAAAGAATACATCTATATACACAACACGAAATATCTTTCTATTTGTGTCCATTATAGAATTTAAAACCGTCCAACCGATGTAAGAGAAATCATTATCATTAGAAAAGCAATATGGAAGATGGTAACTACTTAACTGACTCACTCGTTCCCTCATACCTCTAAAAATATATACCTGACACCCAATTTACGTTTACGAATATCGTTACATCACAAAATAATACGGTAACCGGTAACTATCCTGATAAAATTATAGGAAATAGCTTCTTTTACAGTACATATAAAATTTCTCACTTAAATAACCTTCAAATGGGATTACATCATAGTCAGAGAAAGTTGTCTTTTAACTCCAAAGATACCTACAAAGCACATGAAATTCATTTATATAATTACGAAGATTATATCCACTATTCTAAAACAATCATCTCTCTTACATGTTTTATATTAATAACCATGAATATTTTTAAATTTCATTACATCATTGGTACCACACCCATATTATATAATTACTCGGTGAAAGTCGGTTCTTGAACCCGGACCAAGTTAATACTCTTGTACGCTATATTACTGTACAACTTCATTAACATAAAGATGATAAAAAAAATACTTCGCAATATAACTAAGCGGATTGCGATATACATGTACCTTTAAAGGACTTTACTATATTATACAATCATTGGTCAAAATTGGATATTTTTTTTTAATTTTCATGTGAGTTTAGGTACGTGTAATTATGTATTATACCATCATTTTTGTATGCTGCAACACGTTTGGAGTCACAGATATTGCAACAATGTGTCTGTAGTATGAATCCACATTAAAATATAACATCAAATATATATTTGTAATAAAAATTACAATCAAATCAAAGTGACAATCAAAGACTTTTCAATCATCTAATATAGTCATTTTCTGCTATCATTTCTTTTATTTATTTTCATTTCCTTTTATGTCAACTTGTGGTGACAGAAGGTGTTTGTAAAAATGGGTAAGGTTAAGTGCTAAGAGTTGCGTACTAAAGACAAAAAGGAACTCGTCAAACAACTTGAAGAGTTGAAAACTGAGTTAACTAATCTACGTGTAGCGAAAGTTACCGGTGGTGTTGCATCAAAGTTGTCAAAAATACGTGTTGTGAGGAAAGCAATTGCATGTGTTTATATTGTGTACCACCAAAACATGAAGGTGAATTTAAGAAATCACTACAAGAACAAAACATATAAGCCACTTGACCTAAGACCTAATAAAACCCATGCTATGCGAAAGGCACTAACTAAACATAAGAAAGAAATCTCTATTTCCTCCACGTGTTTATGCAGTTAAAGCTTGAATTTCTAATTTACGATTGATGAATAAAAAGCAACATAAAAATATAAAATTACAACACTTTTTTAATAATCTGTTCTAAGAAGAATTTACAAAAAACTCAGTCAAACAAGCTTATATACAACAGTAATACAATATCATTCCAATGTATTAATTTTATGTTAGAGCAATTTATTTACTTCTATATCTCTTTTATATTATGCATTTATATATGCATTTATTATACGTATTGTATGGAATTATTGGAATATAAATTAGACTATATTGTAATAATTTGAGACCTAAATCAGTGAAAATCTGTAGAGAAAATCTAAACACACTATCAGTTTGAAACTACCTTTGGCCTTATGTTTTTGAATTGTCTTAATATTAAGATATAATATTATACAATTTTTTATTATACATACGTAGGATTGTGTTTATTATTATATTAAGGCCTTCAAAGTGTTCTAAGCACATGTTTCAGGTGCAATGACATCACATCTCAATGGCGTTACATCTCGAAGCGGTGAGAGTCGGTTCTTGAACTCGAACTAAGCCACTCTCACGGAAGTGAGACTTATGTTGATACGACATACTCATAATCGTTTTATAAATCTATAAATAAAACGTCAGCTTTCCTCTGATTTCTTTTTATAGAATTTTTCAAACAATCAAAACTGCAAAGATAGTTTCAATTACAGTAAAACTCCACTTTTATCTGACTCTTTCAGTCGAAGCCGTACCACGTTTTTGTAGAATACCTGCATAAAATTGCAACGTTTTATTGTTGAATGAGGGAACTGGAAGCCCAAGTTTTGCCAATTTTTCTTTCATTGCATACAGGTTGGTGCTAACGTATCAATGCCCAAAAAATCTTAATACACTGCAGAATTTATTGGTCTCCTTGTTAATCCGGCATAGTTTCTTCAACTATTGGACCCATTTTTTTAGAAATGTGCTTATTAAGAAAGTAAACTCAATAGCAAATTAAGAAGATACACCTTTTCCAAAAGACCTAATAAAAATTCTTAAATAACGTTGAAATTTTAGTTCCTGTATTTTATGTTATATTACAATATGTTTGTGTATGTGTGTGTGCGCGTGCAAATGTGTGTATATATGAGTGTCTGAGAGCGAAAATGATCACTTCCATCAAGGTCTCCAAAACCTTTAACGCAATTGATTTGAAATTGCTTTCACGACATTCACTCTTACTAAAAAGGCATTTCCTCATATTTTCACGGGATAAAAGTGGTTCTCTTTTTTTAATGGCTATCAGCGTAGGCAATAGCGAGTACTGATATAAAAACCAGTGTAATAATTAAGTTATGATACCCAAAGATTTGTATTAACAAAGCATACCAACTTATTGTACCATCAAACAGGTTAAGACCCCTTCTAGCATGTATCGATGTTCAAAAACAGTATAATCACCTACCACCAAAAGAAATAGCCAACTTATTTAACATAGAAAAAGAAATAAACCACTTAAATTTAACATCCAAGCAAACATCAGTAATGAACTTCGAAACGGAAGTCAAGAACAAACTTTCACGGCTAAACACAAATACCTTTCTATAACAAAAACTATAGCCCGTATTTCTATACACACAAGGCTTACAATAAAAACAAAACTTAACCCGTATTTATATAGCATTAAGGTTTAATTTAACCTAACTTTTTCTGTCCCGATTTTCCTATGTTGGTATGTATTTATGTATTTAGGATATACGTTGGAATTCAAGCCTACTAACATAGATTTGTATATTACAATGATGTCAAATCTGACGGGATTCTCTTGTTTAAAATTCGCTAAAAAACTTAAGACACTTACAATCTTAGTTATTGACAAGCTTGATTCACAAGTTTGTCATTTTAGAGAGTTTTATAAAGTAACAAACGCTATTTAATATATTTATATTGCCTACATTCAATAAGTCAAATCGTTTATGACATTATCATCTGTTTGTCCCCAAAATTAAAAAATACAAACCTTTTTAGATAATGGGGATTTCAGATATAAGTACATGAATAAATATTTTGCTATATTTATTTAATTTTGTTTACCCCGAGGCTTTATCTGCCTAAAATTATAAGCTGCAAACTTTCTCTAGTCAGTTAAAGTAAGTAAAATATAAATACCTATCTTTATAAGGTACGTAAAAAAATTACCAAGATATCAACTATACATTGTGTTTATTAAAAACTGAAATTGCTTATTAAATGTTTAGATATGTGTATGTATCAAAACAAATGAAAAGTTAATATTTACCATACTAACAATTTTTTTATAAAACTTCATTAAAAAAGCGAAAATGTAGCAGAAATAGAGAAAAGCAAAGTTTCTATTGCATTTTTAATAGTAATATAAATGTATTTGCTTCGAATGTATATATTTAAAAGCTAAATTTTTATCATAAACCTTGCTAGAGCAACGTGGACAACCCTGAACACGAGGTTGGAGACAATAGAGTAGGATGGAGGAGGACAACCCCTCTTCAAATGACATAATTATATTTTATAAATAAAGAAAGAATAGGACTATAATAACATTTCATGACACTGACATATTATTTAATAGATTGTAATATATTTGGCATAAGAATAGAATTAAACTTAATGGCACTGACATATTATTTAAAGCAATATAATTGACAAACTAAATATTTACCATGTATTTTCTAAGTTAAGACGAATTTTATAGAAGTGGAAAATAAAGGCTTTATTATTATTATACATTTAAATCAGCTTTAATAAAATGTTGCATACAAAATGTAATATAAGTAAAAATATTATTTTTTAAGATTAGACATCAACGCGTGTAAGGTTACTCTTTAAATTTTCCTGGAAGTATTTTAGGTATATGAAAAAAAATACATAAAAATGTGAAAAATTGAAAAAAAAACGTTCTAATGTACAGTAAAAATACGAGTTTGCTTATATTTTACTTTGTTTACTAATATAATAATATTTGACGAAATTTTCAGTTATTGATCATTTCAACGACGACTTTCTGACATTAAAAAAGCAATTTACAATCGTTTCATAGACACTTGTATTTTTTTTTGTTAATTTCTATCTCATCTTTAAAATAACTGTGCTACATCAAATAAAAATATATTACAAACAACTTTATAAATATAATTAGTTACAGATTGTTATATATAATCAGCTACAATCATTTTTTCTATAATTTATTCCTTTTTCAAAGCCCAAATTACAGTTTTTATTGATATATATTGCTTATAATGAAAATTAATTTATTTTGGAGTGATAAAAGATACATTTAATAAATTTCAAATACATTTGAGAAAGACAACGACAACCTTAGACTGGAATTCTATTTTCAATCTGTTTATTAATAAATTCTCGAATATATTACATAAAGCCATGAATAGTCGCAAGGAATTACTAGTTATATAAGAAATACTAAATAATAAACGGAATAACAACTAGTATTCAATAAATAAACATCGGCAAGTTGAGTTTTCGTCGATTACATACCTTACAGGTGTGCGCTCACTTTCTCAACTTTCATTTTTAGGAAGACATTCTACTTGAGTTTCTTGTTTAATTTTAAACTTTATATAGTAAAATATAAGGTTGTATTTAAAATGTGTCAAATGTATGTCAGTATTTGAGCATTTCATTTCGATTATGTAAGCACTCTTACTTCGGTAATAATTATACAGGATGTGACAGGTCCGAAAATATGTTTTGTCAATAACAAGACTCTTTCGTAACGTCTCTTTTGTTTGATGTCTGAATGAACAGTGTGGGGTCATTGACCTTTTCTTATATACAGGCATTTTTATTTATTTCTATGAGAGCAAATTATTCTATGAGACAATAAAGTCTATTAATTTTTGTCTCAATTAACACGTTCACTGCGCCATTATTTTCAAATAACTTTCAGCTGGTGCTATGGAGACCTAAAAGACCTCGTAACTAACCTACTCCTTCTTGCGTTAGGGATCTTATCAGTTTCCTAAAAATTCAGTTTTCAAGTTTCCAAGAGCATCATATTCCCAAATGCAAGAAATAAAAATAATTATACTACTGTGCATTAGGGATCTAATCCATCACTATTTTTTTATGTCCTTGAATTCACCTTTAAGTAGGAAGCAAATATGTATCTTTGTCTTACTCATACTAAAAGAACTTTACACGTTAGATCCCCTTGCAAGGAATGAAACATCATGATTAAAGTCCTGCACGACATCTGATACATCTCGTAATTCAGCGAACGTATTAAACACAAATGCCTGAGGAAGGTTCCAGGATTAGAGAACTATGACTGTTTTATGTTGTATTCTGGCATTAGAATTAGGGGGATGCAAATGGAAGTAATATACCTGATAAAAGATAATTGGCTTTTTAAGGATTTCTATTTAGAATGCATTTGGTGTGAAATATAAAAAATCAAAATATTCTTTATTCAAGTAGGCTCAAAGGGCACTGCTATGCAGAAACCATAAGAAGTATCATTCACTTGCCATTAAATGTAACCACAATCAAACACTAACCTTAATTAACTGATGTTTTCTTATGCAAAATCATTACTAACTAATATTAATTGATTTAAACCTTAAATCTTTAAACCTTAAATATTTTAATTTGATTATTAGTACCATCTAATAAAAGTTAAATAACAATTGAGTTATATTAACAATTATTTTCCATTTGAGAAATGAATAATAGGTCTATTTTTTATGCATCAAGAAACCCTTTTTAACAACCTAGCAATAATATAAATATTTAAAATAACTGGAAACATATTATTTTTATGAACTCTTCATCATTTTCTCATTATTTATGAAGTGTCGTTAGGCAAAAATACAATTAATAAAAATGTTAAATAATGCTAATATAACATTATGATACAGATAACAAAAGCTCTTATGTAAAAGCTTTTAGTTTCATCCCTTGCTTCCCATTATATCGATATAGTGGGCGATAGTCTGCCAATATTTAAAAACAAATTAAAAAATTCTTCTTCGCCCAATACTAGCTTCATCTTTCTCAGCTTCTTTTTACTTTATATTCTTTAGTGTTACTTTTGAATAATTAAATGTTTAAGTTAGTTGTTGTTGTAGTTTTAGTTTTAGTCATGTTTCTGTTTTTCACTCTTTGTAATACGTAATTTTTTCCTCACTTTAGTGTAATTTTATTATATAAGCGTGATGAGGCTACCAGTAAGTAAGTTACCTTCTAATTCTAAAACCACTTTTCTATAAGATTTAAATAAATAAAAATAAATAAATATATGCCATCGAAGACACACATAAAAAGTCTGTTTCTAATAAAAAAGAAAATATAGACTCGAACATGTTATCTATTCGATTTGTTACAAATTAAAATAACTGATTATTGCTTTCTTATGTTATGAAAGTAAACGGATTCAGGTCTTTTAAGTTTTGTTTCAAACAGTACTACTAACGCCATCTATACACGGCTTTGTACTAACATGCTAATCAGCGCCATCTATTAGCGTAACCATTAAGTACTACAAAAAAACGTATTTAACAGAACAAAATAAAACTATGCAGTACCGCCAGAGTGTGCTGTTTTTTTCTATTTTTATTCTCTCGAAAGTGTGAAAAGAAATCGACGAGTCATCTTCATTAATTTTCTTTCGCTTGAAATAAATGTTCCTTTTCACGTTACGTATTAAACGTTTTATAGAAAGAGTTTCTTTTATCGGTCTGATTGAAAATTATCAATGATTACGAAAGATTTTATTCGGTAATAACTGACTTTTTTATTACTCTTTTGAAGCAATTGCAGGGTAAGATAAGTAGCAACCCATCAACGTCCCACTGCTTGGCATAGGGCTGCTTACTCCTAGGAGAGAGTGTTTTTAGAGCATAGATCCGCCACGCTGCTCCACTGTGGATTGGCAGGCATAGTACACAAGTGCACTCTCTTTCCTTCACTCCCATATTCCGATGTGACGGGAATCTGACACGATCGGAGAGAGATCAGGCACAGGGCGTACGACATAATGTGCTCTCCGAGGCACGGGGGTGGATTACACCACCAACTTTGCAACTTCGGGCAAATATTGAGAAAACCTTAATAGAAAACTCAATATTATTTTTGAATTGATCCGACCCGGGACTCGAACCCAGGACCCATCCATGTCTGTAGTCAAACATGCTAACGAGACCAATGAGACAGTCATTGAAGCAATGTCTACTTGGAAATTAGATTAAAGAAATTTGAATATCTGGGTCATTGGTCTATTAGTCAGCTTGTTCGGCTATAGACATGAGGCCCTGTCCATGCCCATGAGGAGTTTTCTGTCAAGAAATTCTAAGTATTTGTTTAAAGTTGGCAAGTTAGCGGTGTACTTCACCCCCTGGCCTGGGAGACTACTATAACACGTTGCATGCAGATTACACGAAGCCTTCGTTTCTTTTTTCTTCGCTGGGAAATGCATTTGCTCACCCCTGCCACGAGGCAGGAAATGTAGGACTCACCGGTAAGGTCAGAATTCCCACTAAAACCCAGCGACACCCTCCTCACCCTGAACTGGGAGTATCAGAGGCTTGCGCATTTACCCCGACATTCCCGAATGAAACCGACTGAGGATGTACAAGGAGGAGACAAGAGCTTCCTCCTCCGAAGGGGAGCAGCATCTGCTGCAGCTTCCCGTACTCACTCCATTGTCTCCTACAAAGAAACGACGGAATCGCAGAAAGTGGCAACTGCATTCCATTCTATCTCACTGTCAAACATGGCGTCCACTATACTTGGCAGTGAGAGATCCGCTCCGATGAGGGACACCAGAGGATGTCGCTGTGGTCCCCAAGCCGGACACGCCTTTATGTCTGAAAAATATGTTTAACTTTCTCGGAGAGCACTCCCAAATGCAATCATCTCATAAAAAATCTTTTCAACTCCAAGGCTACTAATTTGTGGAACTTACACTTCTGAAATATAACGTAATCAAGGTCACTACATATTTTCAAGAATTTCATTAAATAACACTTTCTGCAGCCTCATTAGTTTAGTGGTTAGCATGTTTGACTACAGACATGAGATCCTGGGTTCGAGTCATGGGTCGGGCCAATTCAAAAATCTATATTGAGTTTTCTATTAACATTTTTCTTAATACATAGCCGAAGTTGGGATGTTGGCGGTGTGATCCACCCACGTGCCTCGGAGAGCACATTAAGCCGTCGGTCCTACGCCTGATCTCTCTCCAATCGTGCCAGATTCGCGACATAGGACCATGAGCGTGAAGGAATAGAGAGTACACTTGTGTACTGTGCCTACCAATCCGCAGTGGAGCAAAATGGTGGGTCTACGCTTTTAAAACCCTCTCGCATATGAGTGAAGAGGCCTATGCCCAGCAGTAGGACGTTAATGGGCTGCTACTTACCTAACTTATCTTATAAATACTTTTACTTATTTAAATTGAATTTATTACATATAATATCATTGTATTTAATAGTTTATTTATGAGGCAATGTATATGTATTAGAATGTAACTATGTATATATCTATGGAAAAATATCTCCCATTATGTTCTTCTATAACTACTCCTGTACCAAAGGTTGCCTGGTAGTGATACCAAGCGATAAGACCGCCCCTTGTCCTCTGCCATTTGTGTATTAGCTATATATACTTGTTTTCTTTTATAACATTGTGGTGAACCAAAACTAATAAAATAAAATAAATAAATCAATTTATATAAAAAGTGCTACGCAAGTCAGAAAAGTGTTGTTTATATTTATACAAATCTAAAACTTTAGATTTCAGAGACTTAGAGGGAGGGGAGAGATATTTAATGAATTTAATTGTCGTTAAAATATTAAGTGTCGAAAATTAATACAAATATATATTGAAATCTCAAATGATGAATTGTTAATAAAATTGCCACGTGTTATTTTTCAATATTAGAAATTATTAGTTAAATTTTGTTTTTCAATTTAAAATTCAGAAAAGGGAATTTAAGGAAACATTTTATAGCCAAATTAAAATGCCACGCGTTTGTGAATACTAAAACTAATTATTAAAACTTCATACGAATTAGCATAAGAAGCGCTGCATATTTTCGTGACGTTAATAATGCGCTTCATCCGTAAAAACTTTCATGCGCCTCAAAAAGAAGTTTTACCTCAAAAACATTTCCCATTTATTTTAATATCAGTTAATAACCGGAGCTACGCTATGTAAGAAAGAAGCGACTCGCTTTCTGGCTCCAAATTATGATGTGACAATTTTGATAAGCGTAATTGTAGTTTATTTGTTATCAAAATAACTGAACGAAAGGAAGATTTTGAAATTTTCGATAATGAAAACTTGTTTAAGAGTATATTTTGTGGATATTAAACGCGAACAAACCGTACCGCTCGGATATTTAACACTAAAGTGTTTTATCGTCGTTTTAGTTAAACTAGATATATGGATCTTAAAGCAATATTTCATGCTTATGTAACTTTACCACACCCCACGTTTTTTTAATCTCTGGTATCTTCCAAGATATCAATTTTAATTAATTGCTGAATAATGCAGTTTTTATCTACATGAAATATACAGCGCCTGTAATTTAATTGGATCAGAAATAATACTGTATTGTATAAAATAACTTATAAAAGATAAAAATGGTTATTTTTGATTATGCTTTAATTATAAATACATACTATCGCGAACTTAAAAGTGAAATAGAAAGAGGAAGGTATTTTAAATGTGAACTGGGGTAGCGATTTCATTTTACACTGTAATATGTAGTAGCAAGGTAAGTAGCTGCTGGGCACAGGCCTCCTCACTTATATGAGAGAGGGTTTTTAAAGGATAGACCCACCACGCTGATCCACTGCAGGTTAGCAGGCATAGTACACAAGAGTCAGGGCCCTTGCCGACAGGACCCTGATTCAAGCTTGGAAGGAGCTTCTCGAGTCTCCAAGTGCGGGTGCGATCACGGTGGAGGCGATCCGTCCTCGCCTAGAACAATGGTTAGAGAGGCGGCACGGATCGCTTACCTTTAGGCTGGTGCAAGTACTGACCGGACACGGATGTTTCGGAAAGTACTTGCATCAGATAGCACGACGGGAAGAGTCCTCTATCTGCCATCAGTGTGGTGCGCCTGCCGATACGGCGACCCACACTATGGCAGAATGTCCGGCTTGGGGACCACAGCGACATCCACTGATGTCCCTCATCGGAGCGGATCTCTCACTGCCAAGTGTAGTGGGCGCCATGCTTGACAGTGAGATAGGATGGAATGCAGTTGCCTCCTTCTGCGAAGCCGTCATTTCTCTGAAGGAGGCAATGGAGCGAGTACGAGAAGCTGCAGCGGATGCTGCTCCCCTAAGGAGGAGGAGGCTGGGTGGCAGGAGGCGTCTTTACGAACGCCTCTTGTCTCCTCCTTGAACATCCTCAGTCGGTTCACCCGGGAGTGTCAGAGTGAATGCGCAAGGGAGCCTCTGACACTCCACATTCAGGGTGAGGAGGGTGTCGCTGGGTTTTAGTGGGTATTCTGGCCTTGCCGGTGAGTCTCACACTCCCTGCCTAGGGGCAGGGGTGCGCAAATGCATTTCCCAGCGAGAAAAAAAAAAAGGCATAGTACACAAAAGCACTCTCTATTCTATCAGTCTCATAGTCTAATTCGACGGGAGACCGACACAATGGCGAGTGTATAAACATGTGTCGTAATTATTATTATTTCATGAATATAACAGATAATTCAAAGACCATAATAGAAGTTGTATATCCTATTAATATCCTTTACTTTAGGAATAAATATTTACATAATACGAACACGTCAAATGTATATTTAGAGCGTTACATATCCGAACGTGACGGCTCAGGCTCATTTCACACCCGGTAACTACACGTCGCGATTAAGTAGTTTTCAATTCAAATTGTAGAATTGATATCAGTAAAGTGAATGAAAATATAATTAGAATTTCAAATTTACAGCTCTTCATTATATAATATGAAAGTGTATAGATCAAAACTCATTTCTTGAAATAATGTGTCTGTCTATGTTTGTTCCATCTAATCTCTAAAACACCTTTATTGATTTTGACGAGACATTCACTGGTAAATAGCTGTTGTTATAAGGACTAACATTTAATCTAGAAAAAAGGCGTCTGTATTTACGGGAACAACTAATTTGTCATAAAACTTTAGTATGTATAACTAATGGGCAGACATAATTTTAATGCATTCATTTCGTTGTCTATTTTATAATTTGATTAATGTTACAAACAAATGTTCTGTTGTATTAAACAGATTTTTAATAAACTGATACCTAGTTAGTACGTTAAAATTGTTTTGACCGTTGAAGGTCGTTCCTGCATCTTTATATTTCATAGGATTTATTTTGAAATCTAAAATATAATCTGAACTTTTGTTCACAAGACTCATCAGTCATCATAACCTCACTTTAATATAAATCATTGATAACCCAAAATGATCACATTATAAAATGCGACAGCTATTTTTAAAGTTAGATGCTTATTAGTGATTGTTTGTCGCTCCGATTTCAGAAGATACACTTTAGAAGAAGATGCTGGATCATTTTAATACATATAACCAGCTTCATTTTAAGCAATACGGATTAAGAAAGAGTCGCAATACTACAGACGCGGGCGTATCCCTCATGACACATATTTTTGATGCTTGTAAAAGGTCCAAGAGCGCACTAGGAATATTTTGTGACCTTTCAAAGGCTTTTGATTGCTTAGAACAGAAAAAGAAAATTAATAAATAAATGTGAGAGATGGGGCACTTAATTTTTTGAGTTATTATCTTCAAGATAGACTTCAAAAGGTTTTCGTAAATGGCTTCGAGCCGACGAGATCAGCGCTAAGAATGGGTGTCCCACAAGGATCAATAATTGGCCCTTTTTTATTCCTGTTATATATAAACGATTCAGCTTACCATGTGAAAGGCAAAAGTATATAGTATATAGTTCTATTTGTTCTATTATTTAATTTTGACGATGTAAATAATGCCCTGTCACTCGTCTCACATTGGTTTTCAGTTAATAATTTAATATTAAACTCGGCAAAGATTAAGTATGTTGAATTCGCTTTGGCAAATGCAAAAGAAATTTGCATAAATAATCAATCTAATGATAGTCCCCTAAAGAAAGGCTTCAGTGGGGTGCCCATATTAAGGCTATATACGTGCCATATATCAATTATGACTTCGTGGTTCTCTAAGAGATAATTCCAAAGAAACATCAAGTCTTACAGTACCGTCGCAATACATATTTATTAATATTTTATATATCCGTAATAGTATTCAATAATACAGCAAAAAAACTTAAAATATAAGAAATAAAAACTAACCATGAAACCCTGAAAGTGAAGAAGGTTCAGAAATCATTCGTCGGGTTGAGCATACCCATTTTTAATAAGATACCATAATCAGTTTTAGATTTACCTCCGCATAATTTTAAGAATTATATTAAAACATATTTTTACTAAAGGCATATTATAATGTTGAAGATTATTTATGCGATAAAATTTTTGGACTTGATTCAAGTTGCACACAGATGCAAAATATTACACATTGTAACCTACAAAATCATATATTTAATAGAGTAGGTAAGTAGCAGACCATTAACGTCCCATTGATGGGCACAGGCCTCCTCACTCCGAGGAGCGAGGGTTTTTAGAGCATTGACCCGATGGCTTAACGTGCTGTCTGAGGCACGGGGGTGGATTACACCGTCAACTTCCCACCTTCGGGCAAATATACAGAAAATTTTAATAGAAAACTCAATATCGATTTCGAATTGGCCCGACCAGGGACTCTAACTCAGGACCTCAGGTCTGTAATCGAACATGCTAACCACTAGACCAACGAGGCAGTCAGTACTTAATAGAGTAACCGCTGAGTTTCTTTCCGGTCTTTTCTCAGCAGATTCAACTTACCGAACTGGTGGTAGATTTGTTACCAAAGGACAGACAGACCTACTTGAATAAAGAATATTTTTCATTATGATTATGTACTTTATTAAACACGATCTTGAAGTCGTCTTCTTTCTTATCGCAATTTGAGTGAATATTAGGAGTAATGTTGGTTAAATTTAATCTTAATTTAGCCTGACTCGGTATTATTTCAAATTCTGTATTTCGTTTTTATCATGAACAGTGGTGAAAATCTTCTTTTAGATGTGAACCAAACTTGCCTGCCAGTCATTAAGCCACCATTATGTCCCTAGGGATTAGCGTACCTTCCTTTGAATCACACTAGCTGCATGTCCTGCTTTCACGCCAAAACTACTGAACCGATTAAGATAAAATTTGATACACATTAATAATACAATTTATTTACTCTAGACATTAAGTCTAGAGTAAATAAAGGACATGGGCTACTTCTTATTGCGAAAAAAGTGTGGTAAGTGAAGGAAAAGTCTACTAACCTACTCCTATACCAAAGTTTGTCTGGTAGAGATCACTATCAAGCGATAAGAGCGCCTATTGTACTCTGTATTGTTTTAGCAGTATATCTGTTTTTATTTTGTAATACTTTGGTGTACAAAAGTAATAAATAAAAAAGAAAAGTCATCATTTTTAGACCTAGAAGCTTGGATAAAGGTGTAGAATAACAATCTTTACCAATATTATAAATGCAAAAGTAATTTCATCTGTTTGTCGGTCGTGATTTCACACCAAGACTAATGAACCTATTTTCATGAAATTTGGTGTTATAGACTAGAGTCTGAGAAAGGATAATTAAGCACTGCAAACAGCTTATTAAAGTATATATCTTATTTGTAACATAATTAACGTGATTTATTAACCATGAAAGGTTCAGCTTAAAATATATAAAAGCCTTTATGACTTCCCCATACTTTAGACCAAACATGAGTTCATATTGTTTTCATATTCCGTTACATCTTCCGGAAATGTAATTAAAATATTTGATTCAATTTTCTCTCGGACATTTCGTGTTCGCGTGTAGAGTCGATGAGTGCATGTCGTTTCAAAATTCAATTTAAATTTATCGAAAATCGACCAGAACCTTTATAGACATGCATAACAATCTTTATGAGGTATACGTAACGACTACACTATAACAGCTTTATGGTTAGTTGAAGAGATAATGGATAAAAAGGCAGTGAGTTGAATCAAGGATATGCTTAAGTTCTTTTATATAACTAGAGGGGAATTACCACACGCTGACGAAGTTAGAAGGATCAGGGTTCCAGCTAACAGAGCCTTGATCCAAAGATGGAAGGAAGACCTTGAGTCTCCAGTTGCCGGCAGAGACAATGTGGGAGCGATTCGCCCTTATCTGGAGATATAGCTGGGCAGAGGGCACGGTTCACTCCCTACGTAATTGGTACAGGTGCTTCCCAGCCACGGTTGCTTCGGCAAATACCAGTTCTAAACTGTAGGATGTGAAGCATCGTCCATTTGCTACGAGTGCGGTGCGCCTGTAGACACAGCGCACCACACGGTAGCAGAATGTCTAGCCTGGGGACCGCAGCGACATATTATGTCGTCGCTGATCGGCACCGACCTCTCACTGGCAGGTATTGTCGATGCAATACTCGTCATTAAGCAGGAGCAGACCATCATCTCGTTACAGGAAGCATGGCAAAGGGAGAAAGTGAATACCGCCGAGGCGCTCCAGTCCCGACGGAGGCGAGTAGGGACCAGAAGACGGAGATTCCTACAATCTCTCCCCTTATAGAGAATCTGTAAGCCGGCCTCATCCGGTGAGCCAGAGATGAATGCTCCAACGAACCTCTGGCTCCCCAAGCATGAATGACGACGGGCTCCGCTGGGTATTAGTGGGTATTCTGGCAATGCCAGCGAGTCCCACACTCCGTGCGTAAATGCATTTCCCAGCAACAAAAAAAAAGTTATTTTATATATCGACTGCCCTTACATATAAAGGGTCAAGTATATACTTTTTTAAGATAGTTTTTGTAAGACAGTTACAAAGACAATTTTTTTATTAATGTTTTAGTGATCTCGTAGTTGTGGAAAGTCTACTAACTCAGACTATAGATCTATTTTGGTTGACATAAAAGTTTTATTTCACTTAGAGATGAGGTATATTGCCTCTTACCAGATTAGCGCGCTTCCATCTTAGACTGTATCATCACTTAGCGTCATGTGAGATCACAGTCAAGCGCTAAACTGTCAGCAATAAAAAATTTAATTACTTCTTTTCAGATTATTAAATACACACTAACATTCATAATCTAATCAATATACAGATTTTACTTTACAACAATATATATCTAACTAATAAATTCAATTCTTAACGTCATTTACGTAGAATGTCCGACATTAATCAATTTAAAAATACTCTACAGGTTTTGGACAAATTCTGGATTTCAAGGAGGAAATGAAAGATTGTTAGCTTGATAGAAATAAAAACAGTATGTCTCTACTGTTATTATATATATCCGTGGATTATTGGTATCCTTGGAATATGACCTAACTCACTAGTCGCAGGCGCAGTTATAAGGGTCGCTATAATTTTCTTTTGAAATTGACATTTTTAAATTCGTGATATCTTTTGAATGGAAAGTCCTATTTTAAAAATTTTTAATATTTTGTACAGTTATTGAAACGGTCTCTCATAATATAATTTAAAGGATACAGATTAATACAAAGGTATATATAATATGGTTTGAACATCGTCGGCACTTTTAAAACTTTTAAAATGCAAAAAAATAGCTATAATGGTATAACTACAGTAGTTGGACATATGGCATCGCGCACTTTTTTGTAGATATCAATACTTTCTATAATATTGTAGAATATTTCTTTGTTCTATCATCAATAGTTTTCCCAGCGAAAGTGATGACAGATTTTATGTGAACAATTTTTTCACACCCTTTTTACATTAATGCATTTTTATTAGGGATCCCTCTTTTATTGAGTCGCTCTGTAAAAATGCAGCCATCAAATGGTTTTTATAATATTATTTTAGATATGGTTTTTAAACTCCAACTTTTAATAGATATATGGTCGATGGTAAGTGATGATACAGTCTAATATGAATGCACGCTAATCTGATAAGAGGCAATATACTTCTTATGGTCTCTACACATGATCGTATCAAAACACAGATCACCTTGTTTGGCGGTACGTCTTTGCTTGTAAGGTGGTAGCTAGTTACAGCCAAAGCCTCCCACTAATCCAGATTCAGACAAATTAGAAATAGTCATCTCCTAAATTCGCCCAACTCAAGATTGAATCTAGGACCTCTGCTAGCAAAGCGTGTACTCACAAAACACACAACTACAAACCAATAAATACGTAATTCATTTAAACAGCTAAGGATTAAATAGGCATCTCTGAACTTTGTTGTTATATCAGAAACTTTCTCGCAATATAAACCTAAACATAAATATTGCACAATGTCATAAAAGATTTTACTTGAGGGGTTATAATGATATAGTCTAGGTAAGAGGTGACTTACCTCTTATTGGTGTCCACGAAACATGGAGGCGAAGCTCTAAGTGTCTTCCATCAATCAGACCTGGACAATATCTCCCTATTAAGGTACCATCATCTTCTGAATGTCGTCTATCATAAGGGTAATTTGAATTGTCGATACACCAGCGTGGAACAAGGAATTAGGGCTTATTTATTAACCCTTAATTGAACGGAGTTTTTTGTAGCAAAAAACTAACAAACATATAAAAAATGTTGAGTGTTTCCATTATTCAAAATATATTTTCTACTAAATCTTTCACACGTTACCAACACTCAAATCAAAATGTCACGTATTTTTCTTTAAACTATTATAGTTCAGTGGATTTATAAAAAATAGTTGTTTTTACACTGGACACTATCGAATTAAGGGTTAAATCATATCCGGAAATTTTTGAGCCATGTAATATAAGTTGGAAATTTCACTGGTGAGGTGAACTCGCAGGTTTAAGCCGGGAAGGTTTTCAAAATAAGATACAATAGTAAGCTTTCTCCCGCCACATTGGGACAAGTTAGAAAATACAATTTAGGAAAAAATTTCCCTCCCGGGGATTCAATCCCATAACCTTTGTTGGTAAAGCGTCAAAGAACAACGCGCATGATGTGTAAAGAACATACATAAAGAAAATTACATCGATTTGATGACGATTCTATGTAAAAAAATATGATTATATAAAGCTCCATGCATATATCTAGATAGGAAATGATAAGTGCTTTTTTTGTAGAACTTTCTTAAGTATTATATCAAAAATTACCTCATGTAATTCGTTATAAAGTCATTTTTTTTAGTTAAAGACTGGTCATAATCTCTCTAGTTTTTCCGGTGATATATCGCAACACGCAAACAAGAATTACATAAGAACACTTTTAAGCTTACCTACTAGTATGTTTTACTATTATTAAACTCTCTAATATGTCTGGAATAAAGAGCATAGATAAATAAATATTAAGTAAACGTATATGCATTCATAATTACAAACAGGCTTTCTGTTAAATATATCAAACAGATTTTGAAGCTTAAACGTCAACTTGTTCATAAATAGATTTACTTTCAGCTTTTTATTTTAAATGAAGACCTTCTTTACAGATATTACGTTCAATAAATAAAAACGAAGCTTAGCTTAAAGATAAACTCGCTATAAGACTAATACAAACTCTAATAAAGAAATATCAACTTTATTTATATATATATAAGGTTAAACTTCAAATGACAAATTATAGGTTTATAAATGATATCACTCTTGGAGACTTTTAAAAGATAGACCGTTATAATAATGATAAAAAAGCTTTAATATTATATAATTACAAGCACACCTTTTTGACGTCGTTTGCGTTGAATTAGAACTCAAATTGTTTATCATTTCCTGTAAAGTTTCATCAAAATACTTGTAGTACATTTAGTATGGTAGATATAGTTTTCTTTATTTCAAAAAATACTAAGAAATAATTAAACTTTCGTATTCATATAACTAGCTGTTCCCCATGATGTTACCCGGGTAGTTCTTGATTCCTTTATGCCGTTATTAGTGTAAGTTTACGTCACGAATATATTATATATGATGAATGTCAAATCAAAAGGTGAATGGTAAAGAAAATCTCTTAATAAGTTTACATCCGTATCCGTGGGAATATGGGGCAACACATTCATAGTAAAAGTCTACGTTGCTAGAGGATAACGTATGCCAAATTTTAAGTCAACCTGGTGAATATTTTTGGAGATCTTATAATTAATGGTCTTTGCTTTATATCCGGATCCAGTGGGAATATGAGAGAACTCGTTCTTAGCGAACTTCTACGTCCTTTACGAGTCTATGTCCTTTATTACGCTGTAAACTATCTGTGCACCAAATTCCATTTAAATCGGCTCAGTAATTTTGGCGTGATAGGACAGAGATAGATTTTGTTTTAGTTTTTCTCGGGCAATAGTGAAAGATTCATCACTTACCACAATGTAAAATTAAAGATCTGTGCTTTACTTTACATTAAAATAAATTAATTTAAACAATGTTTTCCTAATGACAAAGTATTGTACATGTTATATATATCAAAGCCACGATTTATAACGTTTTTTGTCTGTTTATTCCTTCTGAAAATGTGTAAAGAATGGCATTTACTGACACATAGCTGTATATTTCTAAAGCTCTGTCTTTAGATGGAAGTTCTAATTATATATGTAAAATTAAATTGATCTACCTCGAAATATGGTTGATTTTCTAGTAAATGTTTAAATTTTTATCACTACAGTGGTTGATGATCAAAGCTAGGTTAAACAAGAATTTGTGTAAAGTAAAAGGTAAGTAGCAGCCAATTAACGTCCCACTGCTGGGCACAGGCCTCCTCACTTTGAGGAGTGAGGGTTTTTAGAGCATAGACCCAACACGTTGCTCCATTACTGTATGGCAGGCATAGTACACAAGTTCACTCTCTATTTCTTCACTCTCATAGTCCGATGTGACAGGAATCCGACACGACCGGAGAGAGATCAGGCGCAGAACCGACGGCTTAACGTGCTCTCCGAGGCACAGGGGTGGATCACACCGCCAACTTTCCAACTTCAGGCAAATATTGAGAAAATCTTAATAGAAAACTCAATATTGATTTTTGAATGGACCTGACCCGTGACTCGAACCTAAGACCTCATGTCTGTAGCCGAAAATGCTAACCACTAGACAAATGAGGCAGTTTGTGTGCAGAATTTGTTCAGAAGAATAATATTGCTTCTAATAATGATATACTAAAATTTTAGTTAATTTTTTATATCAATAATGATCAATATTAGATCTTTTTACGAACAGTATGCATTTGGAAGTTTAGCAACAACACAATCAGTTATTAGTCATCCATTTATTAAACCTTATTAACAGAATTATTGATGATCTTAATTTTTAGTTTAGAAAGATTCGAAAATTAGAAATATATCTGTAGCATCTACACCAATTCCCTCTACTGACTGCTTACGATAATAAACCAAATCGTTGGCTTGAACTGCAAAAATAAACCTTACCACTCAAATAGAAAGCACTAACTCGCGGAAGCGTACCAGAACTTTTTGCAATCAGCCTTCTATGAAAATATAATGGACGCGGTATACTCCGTACTAATCATTAAACTATGTGAGGCATATAAAAGCGAACGAAATACAATTCTTATCAAAGTAAAACCGCAATCGTTTGAATACGGACGCGTTCGACCAAAAAAAATGTACAAATTTTGGATAATCTCCTTACTTAGTGTAGCATCTGCATTGCCTAACCCAGATAATGTGGAGCAGAATTCAGTTGAACCGACACTGGAATCGACAGCAAGGGCTATGGGAAAGGACTGCCCAAATGGAATATTCAGTGCAACTTGTCTAAAAATTGAAGCGATATCTCTGCTTGAAAAGCTTAGCTCTAAAGATGAGCTGCGTTTGTTACCTGGAGTTAGTGTTGTTAAAGAAGCCAACGACAATGATAGCAAAGCTGAAGAATTTGCTGCCGAACTAGCTAGGGCTATGCCTTCTAAGCCAGATGAGAGGCTTGACAAATACCTTTTGTACAGACTTGGAAGTTATTTGGACAACCATTCAGTAAAGCTTAGGCTTTTGGATGATGGTGCTACTGAAGAAGCGAGGGCCCTGATGGGTGAAGCCAGGGGCAAAGGAGGTGGTCTCGGCGGTGGAAAGAAGGGTGGTATGGGTGGATTGCTCGCAGCAGGTCTTATGATGAAAGGTATGTTATAATTGTTTATAATATTGCGGCAATTTATAAAGTATTATTAGGATAGTTTGGTAATTTTGGTACATGTAAAATTAAGCTTTTAGGGAATAAATTTTTTCTATAAATGTTGTTCCTTGCGGTGATTTTTAACTGTATTCTAAAACAAAAGGTACATAGGTTACATAGGTTACACTTAATCTTACGTTTTTTGCTTCAATGATAAACTGGCAGATATTAATTATCGAAATACGTTTTAAACTTAAATTTTCGTGGTTTATCGACATATTGAAAACTGTTTTAACAGGTACATATCACTATGGCGATTTTGATTATTTTCTTTTGAATTACGCGTGTTCTATGCGACTGGGTCGAAATATTACCAAAATTCAAAAACTTCATCGTGGTATCGACCCGATAAAACAGTTTTCAATACTTTAAAATACGATCTACAGTTACGATTTTCTACGACATTAGTTTTTATTATTCTATTTATAATTTTTTTGGATAAAACGCTTACATAACATTCACACACATAATATATGTGACAGATTTATCTCGTCATATTGTTAATACAATATAAACATACCAGAAAACAACCCGTAACAGTCGCATAAGTTATCATTAATTTGGTTCTTCGTTCCCTATTTATATATAAGTATATTCAATAAAAAAATCATTTACGTTGACCTCAAAAAAAAAATGATTTACCTCTTTTTTCTCTAGATCTTTTTCTATTAATGTTATAAAAAAGCCTGTACATATTATTGCTGCTTGAGAATACCAAAGTTTGTGTAGTAAATGGTTCTTGGAAACATGTATTTTACCTAAAATATTTTAGTAAACTAAAAGATATTTACATGAACATAATTTACATTTACACATCGACATTCATTTCTTGCATCTAAATTGTTTTGTCATGTTTCCAGCTAGTCAATATATATATTATTCACAGACTTCCAGGCACTGCAAAATTTCACCAAAGTACTAAGCTAAAGAAAACAAATTAATATTAATTTCGTTCGTTTATTCATATTTCATAAAGATGCTTTGAAAATCAAGCAAGAAATCTGATATATAAAAGCTTTTTTGTATATATTTTGTATCTCTCAGAGTAGGTAGTAAAGTATTTGCATACTGAAGGACTACAACACATATTTCATATAAAAACCTGAACCTAAACTATCATCCATTACGAGATATATTTACGTAGAACTGACGACGGTGTCAATAACAAAGCCACACCCCTTTTTGTTATGTTTTTATAAATTAATCATTGTATTTTAATCCTTTATATACAGAATTCATTCGTTTTGCTAGCGGAGGTCCCGGGTTCCATCCCCGGTAGGACGAATTTAGGAAATTGTATTTTCTAATTTGTCTCAGTCTGGACTGGTGGGAGGCTTCGGCCGTGGCTAGTTACCACCCTACCAGCAAAAACGTTACCGCCAAACAAAGAGATTTGTGTTCCGGTACGATGCTGTGTAGAAACCGTAAGGGGTATATCGCCTCTTAACAGATTAGCGCGCTTCCATCTTAGACTGTATCATCACTTACCATCAGGTGAGATCACAGTCAAGCGCTAATCTGTCAGTAATAAAAAAAAAATTCTACATATGTTTCTCAATTCTTATTTATTTACTGCGATATTTTATAATTATATGTATCTTTTTCTTTGGTTTTTACTGTAATATAATCTAGATTTTATCAACAACTGACCGTTTCGTAATTATATTAAATAAACCAGTGTAAACCCTCTCAAAGATTAACAGAAGTAAATACATTTTTATTTCATTGTGTAATTAAGGGTTCTAATACTCCAATGGATAAATAAAAGCTTATAAACCGCTACATGTTAATAAAAGTGTCTGGAAATTTGTAAAAGTCGTTTACCAAATGATATTAATAATACTTAATAAGATCAAAGTGTCTGTAATACAAAATATGGACAAATGAAATGAAATGAATAAGCTTAACGCATTTGACGGGACATAAGTAAAGTAATTTCCTGCTGAAAAAATCTCTATGGCATAAAAACGATTGTAAAGTCTATACAAAATTGAATGAAAAATACTTCGTTATCAAGTCTGCTATTTGTCTATAAAATACTAGTAAATATTGAGCTTAACTTTTAGACTTTCTTGATTATTAGCGATAAAAAGCGCAAGAAAACTTTTCATAAGTTTGAACCTTATCACGTAGATATAAAATTAACTTTCATTAAATCTTTCCATCGTAAAGATCTTTTGATAGGGTCGAATCAGAGCATGGAAATAATAGAGAAAATGACATTTTTTAATGGGCTGTGTTTTTCTGTTTTCTATTTCCAGTTGTTAAATTACATGTTGTTAGTTGATGAATTAATACCACGGTTCTTTACTCTCGCATAATTTAGAGAAATCAAATGTAATTATCAATTATCTATTTCAAATCAGAAACACTGTATCTTCAGAAAAATTTCTACGATTGCAAAATGAAGGTATTACTTGATTTTGTTTGAAAACCTAAAGGATTTACTAATAAATCCCCCGAAGCTTCAATATCTGAAAATATATCATTGTAATATGCACGAATATATGCATTGTAAGGTTATTAAAACCCTTCAGTATCTTATCAATATTATTTTGCTGACAGTTTAAAACTTGACTCTAATCTCAATTTAAACTAGTCCAGACCGAGAAAGTTTGTTAATACTCTACAATAAGCCTGTTAAAAATCAGCTTTTTTATATAGGAATAAAGTATTTTGAAATAATTAAAATAGTCATTTTGTTATAATAAAATAAGAGCTTGTTAACAAAAATACCTGTTTACATTTATTAATTTTAAATAGTAATATTGTACGTAGACATTTTTATTGGATTCGTGGTTTCATGTCATAAAGTAATAGAGAAACAGTATCTTAATTAAGTGTCATAGCAACATATTTAAAAATAATAAATCTCTAGACACTAACGTCGGAGACCTAATCAAAATTTTCAGTAAAGAATATCTTGCTTCTTCATTACTTCATCATAACTAACCGTGAAGATTTCAAATGAAGTCCATAGAACCAATAAAAGAAAGTTTATAAATTTTGTGCATACGTCCATATATGTCGAAGTTATTGCTATACCCCGTGGCCTCCACCATAACTTAATTTCCTTTAGGCGACAAAATTTGATGGTACATAATATATCTATGGGCCTTATGCGGAAGCTCAGAGCCACTCAGAGTGCGATGGAGAGGGCTATTAGTTTCTCTACTATGCTCGGAGTTTCTCTACTTGATAGAATCAGAAATGAAGAGATCTGTAGTAGGACCAGAGTCACCGACATAGTCCTACGAATTGCGAACCTGAAGTGGCAATGGGCGGGGCACATAGTCCGAAGGACCGATGGACGTTGGGGCCGAAGGTGCTGGAGTGGCGACCCCGCACCAGACGGCGCAGTGTAGGCAGACTGTAGCCACTGGAGCCAGGCGGCGCAAGATCGGACCTAGTGGACGTCATTACGTGAGACCTATGTCCAGCAGTGGACGTCCATCGGTTGAAGCGACGACGACGACGACGAATATATACTTCAATAATTTCTAAAATGAGTAACCTATTTCAAGTTTTCAAGCGTATGAAACTTTAAAACGGGATCAAGAGAGCAATATGTCGATTGTTCGCTTGTTCTTCCTCCAGTCGTGTTTTGCATAATACTTTATTAGACCATAAGGATGAGAGAATAGACCGTACTTCCTTTTTTGCGTATAATTTCATTAATCTACGTGAGATTTGCTATTATCTCCCTAATTAGATAAAAGCATAAACAATGATCACAAGAGATTTGGGAGACACTATACAGTGTTGCTAACTGCCTCATTGGTCTAGTGGTTAGCATGTTCGACTACAGACATGAGGTCCTGCGTTCGATTCCCGGGTCGGGCCATTTCGAAATCGATATTGAGTTTTCTATTAAGATTTTCTCAATATTTGCCCGAAGTTGGGAAGTTGGCGATGTGATCCACCCCCGTGCCTCGGACAGCACGTTAAATCTAAAAACTACAACTAAAGCTCTAAAAACCCTCTCTCATATGAGCGAGGAGGCCTGTGCCCAGCAGTGGGACGTTAATGAGCTGCTACTTACCTTATACAGTGTTACTTTTAAAAAGTATAAGAGATATATCATTGATCTCTCAGATAATTGTCTCTATCGTATAGTAAACTTGAATTGATAAAGTCCAAACTATAACAATCTAATAAAAATATTGTCAAAGAAATAAGAGATGAGTTACGATGGCCCAATGGATAAACACGTAGATTCTTGTTAAGAAACTCACGTCCGAACCCTAGATTCTATTAAGTTCTCTTTATTAAACTCAAGTCTTTTTATTTATTAAACCAAAATATAAGTCTCTAATCCAGCTACATGGAAACTGTCAAGAAAAAGTCCAATGAAAGTAAACACAATAAAGTACAACTAGGCTTGTTATGGCCCAATGATTCTACAAGTTATTGATGACTATCGTTAGTTAAAATTTTGGCAATGCTTAGTTTTCCTTTTTACACCTGTTTGCTTAATATATATAATAATCTGGAGCAATTATGGGAATCGTATATCCTGCCTATCTGTAGTGGAACAATATTGGGATTCTAGTTCTAAGAGCTCTCATCCCTATTAGATAGAATGTGCCCAGCAGTGAGACGTTAATAGGTTGCTACATACCCTTGTTATTAAACTTACATTCTAAGAGAAATCAGTAGCAAAATCAAGAACTTTTAGAGACACAATACTTAAATGTTCTCTGTCAATGTATTTAATAAAAAGTGATTAAATAAGATTTTACTTTATAGTACCTAAACTTAATAACTTACTAAATATATTGCAAAAAAAATAAGAGGAACCATAATATTAAAGACTGGAAGTTCAATAATACTTTTGTTTTCGTTTGAATACGTGCTTTTTGTTAAAGACGATTACCTTTTATTTTTACAATTTAAAAACTTATCGGCCTAATAAATAAGATCTATCGAGTTTCACTGTTAATACAGGTGAAGTTTTAGTTTATATTTTAGGCGAAAGTTTGCTAGGATGTTAATAATTCTTTCATGCAAAAATTGTGTCATGTAATACCTTATGCCATCGGAATAGAAATGAAATACTAATAGTATAATACATACATAGCATCACGCCTCATTCCCGTAGGGGTAGGCAGAGACAACATCCTTCCACTTGCCACGATCCTTGCATATCTCCCTTGCTTCTTTCATTCTCATCAAACCTTTCATACAAGTTCGTCGGTTGAGAGTACTCTTGACCTGGCCGTTATTTAAAATGTCCTGGATTTGGTCCAGGATCATTCGCCTTGGTCTTCTTCTTCCAACTTTCGCATTCACTCTTGACTCATAAATCCTTTTTGTCAGTCTCCTTTCATTCATTCTCTCTACGTGCCCAAACCATCTAAGCATAACTTTCTCAATTTTAGTCACTACGTCTTCTTTGATACTACAACGTTCTCTTATCACACCATTTCTTACTCTGTCACTCAGTTTTAATCCACTCATGCTGCTCAACGCTCTCATCTCTACCGCATTTATTTTACTTTTGTGATTCTTCTGCCATACACAACTTTCACTACCATACATAAGTGTTGGCACCAACACTCCAGCATCCATAGTATAATTCCATTCGTAAACTAATTCCACGTAGTCAAAGTCTTGGACATCAGCTTGTGTATAATATTTTATTAATGTAATAAATATTATAATGTTTATCAATAAGGGATATAAATTAGTCAAGTGAAATTCCGTTCAAAATTAGACCAAAGTTTTCCAAATTAGAAGTGATTGTGACATCAGAAACAGACACAGAGAAAAAATGTATGTGTGTATACGTTTCAAACAATCGATACAAGAAATAAATACAAAATATAAGGTAAAGCCTAGATGATCGTGAATTAACAGATTCAATTCAGAAGGCGTGAAGTAAAGTTACATTATTTTGAATGTTAAATATATTTTCAAATAGAACTATGTATTTCTAACTTGATATTTCATAAGTTGACTCATTTTTAGGCAATCTACAGCTGGAGCCTAGTCTTGTTTAGTATTTTTTTTCTGTAATTATAATAATTGATATAGTACAGTAGTATAATAATGCTATGCTAAAAAATGCTATAAATATGCTAATAGATCATAATATACAACTGACTTTATAATATGGTAATAAAATAAGTCGAACAATAAGGTTTATATGTCCAATATAAAAAAAAAATTAAATGCGTACAAAGTACACATGTCAGAAATGAAACTTCTTTGGCAAAGTGATTTTTAAGTCATATTTATATTTATACAAATGTAAAACTTTAGATTTCCGAGACTTAGAGGGAGGGAAAAATGAAAATGTTAGGAATTTAATGAATTAAATTGCCATTGAAATATTAAAAGTGTTGAAAATGAATACAAATACTACGAAAGTTTATTAAAATCTGAAATGACGAATTGTAAATAAAAATGCCACGTGTTTTTTGTCAATATTAGAAATAATAATTAACTTTTGTTTTCCTATTTAAAATTTAGAAAAGAGAATTTATAAAATATTTTATAAAAAACAGTTTATTAAATTAATAAATGGCGAGTGGCAAATTAAAATACCACATGTTATTTGTAAATTTTAACGCTACATTACCTTCAAAAGAATTAGCATAAACGCTGCACATCTTCGTGACGCTAATCACGCGTTTCATCTGTTTACTATCATGAAAAAGTTTTACTTCAAAAATAAATTTAAATGAATTTATTAAACATTCTTGTACATCACAATTTTATAAAAAGCATGACAAGAAATGAAACCATGAAAGGAAGTCTTTGTGTGTAGTCTACCATGCTGAAGTAAAGCCGTAATGTAAGATTAAACAACATACCCTCTTATAAATGAGAAGACAAGCACTAAGCAATCGGGTTTAAACATTTTACGTTTAAATTTCCATCAAACCGTGAGTTTCTAGTATCCAGAGACAACAAGTGCCTTACCTGATGTTGTGTTTGGTTTTACTTATGGTTCTAACCAAATTACATCAGATTCTGTCATTTTAACAACTTACCTACTTACTTACTACTTCAGGCCCGTAGACAAGTCACTTTCCAAGATTGCTAACGCTTAAAAATATATGGGAAAGACGTTTTATATCGAAACTTATCGAAAAATGAAACGTCATTACCATTTTTTAAGCGTTAGCAATCTTTGAAAGTGACTTGTCTATGGACCCTGATTTGCAACTTGTTGATCTAATTGTGTGATCTTTGATTCTAACCATTTTATCAGACCTCTATTACATTTTAGGACAATGAAAATATTAACCGGTTGTTGTTTATTACATGAGTCAACAATGTTTTAAGACAGAAACAATATAAAACGTGAAAAAGTCTCCATTTTTACGAAAAAGAACTTTGGAACTAAATTAAATACTAATACCCCTTTTTATTACAATCAAATTGTATATAAAAACATATTTTCTTTTCACTTTTGTGCATTCTTAACTAAATTCTTATTACAAGACATAGCTATAAATTTTTAATATTTTGTCTATATAAAATATTAGTAATCGTGCACTTTCTATAATAAATTAACACAGTATTCTCATCAATACTGGTATGAACTCCTTCAATCACCTGTCATTAGATTAAAATGATGCTATTTATTAACGTAATACACTCCATATGTAAGAAAAATTATTGTACTTACTTATGTCGTTATATTTATGTATTACCCAATCTGTTCTTTAAAATGGATATATATTTTCTTTATCATCTTTTATTTAGTGGCTGGAAGCTTTGGTATCATCAATACTTTGTATGTCTTCCTACTTTCCATAAGCGCCAATATAAAATAGACGCCTTGTTATTTATCCAAATATTCAATTCAGTTTATAATATTTGAAAAAAATATATTAACGATTAAAAAATAATATAGAAGCCATTACAATTTACGTTTGATTGCTCTTAAAATTATATAGGCGTTCGCTATTAAAGCCAGTGAGAAATTCACTTTTATCAGATAACTGGACGATATGTCTCTATCGTATTGTATTGTATTGTATTGATTATATGCAAAGAAACGATATACATACATACATAGCGTCACGCCTCATTCCCATAGGTAGGCAGAGACCACGTCCTTCCATTTGCTACGATATTTGCATATCTCCTTCGCTTCTTTCATTCTCATTAAACCTTTCATACGAGTTCGTCGGTTTAGAGTACTCTTGACCTGGCCCTTATTTAAAATGTCCTGGATTTGGCCCAGGAAGGTTCGCCTTGCTATTCCCTTTCCAACTTTCGCATTCACTCTTGACTCATAAATCCTTTTTGTCAGTCTCCTTTCATTCATTTTCACTACGTGCCTGAACCATCTAAGCATACCTTTCTCGATTTTAGCCACTACGTCTTCTTTTATACCACAACGTTCTCTTATCATATAATACTCCCGGAATTGATTGATCCTCAGTTTCCTATTAAAGCTTGTTAAACTTTGTAGTTGAATTGATTAAATATCTTAATTTATTAATACTTAAAGTTATAAATTTGATAATCGCTTGGAAAAAAATTTAAAACAATAATGTTATGCTGTGCGACTATATAGGGTCTCAATAAGGTCTATATATTTATATATTATTACTTAAGAATTTTTAAATATTGTGATCTGTTTTGGCTGCTTTAATAAATAAAAAACAAAAATTACCGAATGAAATGTAGCCTAAGCTATCCTTGAATGGTATCTATCTGGTTGAGAAAAGAATTGTCTTAAAAACACATACTTCCATTGTTATTGTTCAATCTCTCTCCAATCGTGTCAGATTTCCGTCACATCGAGCTATAAGAATGAAGAAATAGAGAGTGCACTTGTGTGTGGTGGGTTTATGCTCTCTTTCTCCTATGATGAGAATTGGTCTGTGCCCCGCAGCAGAACCTAACGGGTTGTTACTTACCTTTTACTTCCATTTTATACTTTAGAGACTAGCTGAAGTAAAAGACTAACTGTAGCTCGAAATTTGGCTTTCTAATTAAAAAAATACGATATATTTAAAAACATTAGTATGAAGTAGCATTTTTAAGATCATCCATTGCTTTGAGTGAGCAAGAGGTTTTTGATCGTATAAATTTTAAATAATAGAAAATAATGGCGGTATTTATTTCTTTCAGGTACCCTCATGTCAATGGGAATGGGAGCGCTAGCTTTGTTAGCTGGGAAAGCCTTAATGACTGCTCTCATGTCACTTCTTCTCTCCGCAATCATCGGTCTCAAGTCTCTCTCAGGTGGTGGCAAATCAACAACCTACGAAATTGTATCCAAGCCCATATACAGTCACTCACACTCCCATTCCACGGCACATGAAGATGTGGGAGGCTACGGACATTCTGGTTATGGACGCAATTTAAACAGTAGGAGACGTTAAAATCATAAATAAATTTAATACTGCGACATGTTCCTTGTATGGTAGTGTAGATCGTAATGTGATTATAATGTTCTACAGTATCAAGCTACTTAACTTACTTACCATATTAAGTTTGCCCATATTTATAAATAATATAGCAGGTTTACTACATTAATGGTCTTCAGTTCAGAAATTCATCATTTCTCAGCTCGAGTTTTGTGTTAAAATGGGCAAAATGTATAAACTGTAACTATTTATAATTGATATTTGTTATTTAACTTTTACGCTTGGTCTTTATTCATCTTAAAAATATGTGATATATATTCGTTTTCCTTATTTCGTATCAATTAGATATATCTTTTTTAATTTACTCTTTATTTGAAACTATTTCATATTCTTCTATTTCTTATTTATTATGATATTTTTCATGTATTGTCCAATTATCTTTGCCTTCATTACTTATAATATCATTTTATCTTATTCGTCATTTACCTTTTTTACATTGCATTTCTATATATATTCGCTTTTTAACACTACAACTTCTGTTCTTTACTAAAATATTTATGAATTTATAAGCTCAATGCCTTTATTATATTACTTTAACAATCATTACATTGTATCATGTTACGTATCTAGTTTATTTGTTAATCTTTTATCTATATATTTTGTATTAAACGTTAATCTCACCTTCCTTATTCTTGCTAATTTCTATAAGCTTTCAATATTCTTAAACATGTAGAACATTAAAAAGCATTACATGATTATGTACAAATGTTAATTAATTTATATTATTGTGTTTGAGTGTTTGTTTGCTGTGTGTAATTTATTTTAATTTATTAACAGTACAAATTAAGTCGTACACTGCATTATTTCGTTCTTCCTTTTTATTTTTTGCTTCTTTGTTTGTTTCACTATTATTTTCCATTTTATTTTTCTATCTTTGTTTTTTAATTTCTATTATATTTTTAATTTGTTGATCTTTCTTGTTTTAGCATTCTCAATATATTGTATTTCGTATAGATTTTTAAACTGATATTTATTTGTATTTTGTTCGTATGTTATTATTTTAATTATATTTCCTTTTATAATGTTGCATTTATTTTAGTTTTTTATTTTATGTATTTTATTCCAGTATGTTTATACTTATATATTATATATTGAACTATTTTTCGGCCCGTCTGTGCTACTATACCAAAGGGTAATAATATATTTCATATGTATGTAAATGTTGTAATGTTTATTATATCCTTTATAAAGTCGCTATTAGTATATTGTTTTATTGTTATTATATTTATATTTATAGTATTTTTTAATGATGCTATTATAATTGTAAATATGTATTAATTTACTTGATATATTAAATTCATAAACTTTATTACTTTCGTTTGTGAAGTTTGTTTTTGTGATTATTTTTATTTGCAGCTTTATTTTTATGTGTTATGTATGCTACTGAAACTTTTGCACTAAAAATAAATACTAATTGGTAAAATGATTTCTTTTATTTCTTCTATCTTGAAGTATAACTAGAAAACAATAAATTTCTCACATAAATCATACATATCTTTATTCAATATGTTATCGAAGCATTTCTTAAGTATATCAACAGGAAAGGAAATTATTCTGAAAAGAAAAATATACGGTAAATATGAAAAGAAGGGCTCAAAAGTTCAATTGTATTTTAAAAAATATCTAATTTGTCTAACTAGTGTCAATCTAGTCCTTTAATGTTTATAGATAAATACTTCTAGACTCTTTCAATAACAATTTTCCAGTGTTTCACTTTAATAACACAAAAAAATATACAAATCTACCTATCTAAAGATGAAAATCAATTTCCAATATCTCTTTTTATTTAATAGTCAATTCCCATATTGTTCCTAGCAAAAAAATTATCCATTACTTTAAGAAACGATTGGATTCTTCACCAAAAAATGTAGGTGTATACAAGACACATTAAAATGTGTAAAAAAAATATTTATTTTCATAAACATAACACATATCAATCAGTTTCCAAGGTTAATTCGAGCTAATTGTGGTTTTTTTATACAGAATATTTCATTTTTTTAAGCTATAAGTACCATAAGTAATAGGACTATGATTTTTTAATAATTTACCAATTATAGTTTTTACACAGCAGTTCTTTTATACTTTTTTATAAAATCAAATTATAAATATATANTCTACCTATCTAAAGATGAAAATCAATTTCCAATATCTCTTTTTATTTAATAGTCAATTCCCATATTATTCCTAGCAAAAAAAATATCCATTACTTTAAGAAACGATTGGATTCTTCACCAAAAAATGTAGGTGTATACAAGACACATTAAAATATTTATTTTCATAAACATAACACATATCAATCAGTTTCCAAGGTTAATTCGAGGTAATTTTGTGGTTTTTTTTATACAGAATATTTCATTTTTTGAAGCTATAAGTACCATAAGTAATAGGACTATGATTTTTTAATAAAAAAAGAGTAATCCATTAGTATCCTGGTGGATATAAAGATACGAGGTAATCTACCACTTATAGTTTTTACACAGCAGTTCTTTTATACTTTATTATAAAATCAAATTATATATATATAATTCTATACACCCTAAATCTACCCTCTTACTTTTATACTATGTCTCCTTTTCGTATGAGAGCGCACTGCTGCTGTCTAGAAAGCATTAAGAAGTAAATTACCTCTTTCCCAGTATATTTGTACCAACTTTAACTATACCATTATTTCTAAGAGAAGAGATTACATTACACTGCTAATAAACATCTCATTGCCGGACACAGACCTCCTCACTCATAAGAGAGAGCGTTTTTAGAGCATAGGCCTACTGCGAGCAGGCTGCCATAGTTTACAGTTTACTCTCTATTCCTTCAGTTTCATTGTCCGATGAAGGCAATCCAACACCATCAAAGAGAGGTCAGGCGTAAGACCAATGGCTTAATGTGGTCATGGAGATGGCATGTAGCGAGAACGTGGGATGGAGCACACCGACAACTACACAACTTTGGGCAAATATTGAGAAAGTCTTAACAAAAAACTCGATATAAATTTTTGAAATCGGACTAGATCTTAAGACCTTATGCCTGTCTCTGATTCAGAAGTGGAAAGAGGACCTTGGGTCCCCAGCGGCGGGCGTGGCCACAGTGGAAGCGATTCGTTCTCACCTGGACCAATGGCTCTCCAGGAGGCACGGGACGCTTTGTTACAAACTGGTGCAGATTCTGACCGGGCATGGTTGTCTCGGAAAGTTCTTGCATCAAATCGGCCGAGAGGAGTCGCCAAACTGCCATGAGTGTGGTGCAGCTATTGTCTCAGCACACCACACAGTGGCAGAATGCGCAGCGTGGGGATTTCAGCGTCATCTCTTGGTGGCACTGATTGGCGGAGATCTCTCGCTACGGAGCATTATAGGCGCGATGCTCTCCTGTGAGAGGTGTTTGGTGGGAATGGCCTTCTTCTGTGAGACCGTAGTCTCGCTATAGGAGGCCCGCGACCGAGAGAGGGAGAATGCAGTAGATGCCCCCTCTCACCGCCGAAGAAGGCGGGATGGCGGCGGTGAGAGGCGGCGCATGTTTGCGCACCTGCTCCCGCTTCCGTGAATCCTCGTCGGACTCATCCGAGAAACCAAGTAGAAATGCGCAAGCTGATCCTCTGGTGTCTCACTCACGGATGGAGAGGGTTCCGCTGGGTTTTAGTGGGTATTGCCTGTAACCGAACATGATGACCACTAGACCAACGAAGCAGTTCACTCCATTGGATTTTCATTTAATATAATAGTAATTGTGTATTATAAACCTTATTTAGGCGCATGAGGGCAAATTTTTACAGATGAAACGGGTGATTAACATCACGAATATATGCAGCGTTTTTTATGTTAATCCGTTTGAAAATTAGGTAGTTTTAATATTTACAAATAGCATGTGGCATTTTAATTTGCCACTTGTCATTTAATCATTCAATATATTATTTTTCATAACATAGAAATATTTCATTAGTTCTCTTTTCTAAATTTTAAATTCAAAGATTACAAATTGACAAAAAAAATTGTGGCAATTTTATTTACAAAGTTACCCTCTAAGTCTCGGAAATCTAAAGTTTTAGATTTGTAAAAATATAAACAAGAATTAAAAATTAGTTTGCCAAAGAAGTTTCACTTCTGAAGTGTGTACTTTGTACGCACGCACTTTTAATTTTCTTAACTTACTATAAATCACATCATTAACTAACATTGGTACTGCGGTCCTATTACTGAAATTGTCTTTTTCCCTTTCCCTCTAATGCACGGAGAAAGTACCAAACTTTTTTAACTTATTTCAGTTTATACATACTATTTAACCTTTACTAACAGTACTCGTAGTTTAGAGGCTTGGTTTTGAGTTTTTTTTAATTGAGGTAGAAACTTCTGTGGTTATATCTTGACATACAAATGAGAAATAGCTTCTTTGGACGAATTCAGATCAAAATATTACTTTAAAATTAAGAATCTTATGTATATCAGTGGTACAAACATGTCTCGGTACTAAAGCAAGCATTTGACACTATATATAAAATAAGCAAATATAATTTCTTAAAACAAAGCCTTGCTGAGAAAAAGAATCCGGCACCAATAATAATGATCGAGTACTGAACACCTTATAATAATTTTAAAATATATGCGAGTCCGTTTGTATATTCCTGAAACGGATAGACCAATATTAACCTTATTTTCATGGTTAATTTAAGAAGATAAAATAAAGCTTTTACATTAATTCAAAGACGTCTTTTTGCAGCGGACAACTACAAACGAATAAACTTCCATCGGGTAAGAGAAACCCAATGTTCAGATGATTCGTGATAATTTCTTCCGCTAATACTTAAAGTTTTCCTTTGAAAGCATTAAATTGGATAGATAATGCATCTCTATGCTCCAATCAACGCCCATTTCGAATCGATAAGAATTATCTCAGTGAAATTTCGACTTTTCCATTAGTGCTCAGCAAGCACTCTATTTGCCGCTTGAAAGTATCGCGATTTCTATCGGATACAATCATTCGTTCGAACTTATTCGTTTTATATTTTCAAGCTCTGTTGCTTACTTTTTACGCTTTACTTGAAGGTATAAAACAAATTCCGATTGTATCAGGTCTATCAGTTCTTAGCTGTCGTCCAACGAAATGTTTTCCACTGGTTTATTCGGTACAATTAACTAGTGTTGTGAAAAGTGACACGATGCTCAAAAGAAAAGTGGATGTGACTATATTAGCAGTGATTTTGTGCGCCTTCAGACCTTTAAATGCTGAAGGAATTGATTCCAATGATCTATTTGAAGAAGCAAAGAATGCTTCTAATATTGATAGAAACGGACGATCCTTACAAAAAGAATGTAACAGCAGTCTAAGTGCAAAATGTCTTAAAATCCGGGTGTTATCCTTCTTAGAAGATATCAGTTCAAGAGATGAGCTTAATTTATTGCCTGGACTTAGTATAGTTAAAGAAAATCAGACGAATATTACTAGTCCTGAGGATATGGCTTCAGAACTTTCGCGTCAATTTCCAGGAAAACCTGAAGAGAAGTTAAATAGGTTTCTCTTGTACCGTTTGCAAAACTATCTCGATGGTCATTCGTTGAAGTATAAGTTACTAGATACGAAAACTTCAAAAGAGGCTTTGAATATGGCAAAAGGTGAAAGGCATAGAGAATTTGTTGGTAGAAAGAAAGATGGTGGTCTTGGTGGAAAAGGCGGTGGAGGAGCCCTGCTTGCTGCTGCATTGATGATGAAAGGTAAGGCTATTTATCAACTATGACTGAACTAATTTGATGATGTAATAACAATATTAGGAGTGACTAAATTTATAGAATGTTTTACAATTTCATTACCTACTATGAATGATACTACATTAGAGTAGTTGTATGTTTATAAGTTTTTGTACACATTACACATACAAAAAGAAGTGAAAAACTTAGAGTCTTTTCCATCATCATGCAATTTATGTTTACAGATTTCTTATACATTTAATAAAGTTTATGTATTTGTTTGCTCTGGTTAATCTCTGAATCAGCTTAACTGGTTTTTACGGAACCTTTATTAATAGATAAATGATTTTTTTTATAGCAGTTTTTTAAACTATAGTTTTTTTTTTTTAAAAAAAACAGTGCTCTTTAAGATAAGTTAGGTACGTCTCTAAATTATCTGCTGACAGTTATTTGATGTATGTTGGTATGGTTACTTGTAGAACAGGATACTCTCAATATAAAATAAAGGTTTTCGATAAATATAGTCTCGATTAATGTCACAAAGGAGACTTACTCAAAGTTTTTGTACAGCCAAAGAATACCACTGCCAAAGAATACCAGAAGCTTGGCTTACATTTGTACCTCAGAGATATTTTATGCTTAATTCGTAGTCACTAGCCAGTTTAGTATAAACATTTAGCAACAATAAGAAACAAGAGTAAATAGATTACACATTATTAAAAAAAATTGAATTGTTTATTAATTTTTCAGGTACACTAGCTGCTGCCGCATTAGGAGCATTAGCCCTTTTAGCTGGGAAGGCATTGATGACTGCTCTTATGTCACTTCTATTATCTGCACTGGTTGGTCTTAAAGGCAGTGGTGGTCATAAATCAACTACTTACGAAATCATCACAAAACCTGAAATCTCCCACCATCACTCACATAGTCATGAAGAGCATCACGAACAAGAACATGGTCACCACGGAGGATACAGACGCGCTTATGATACTGATTATAATAATTACAACAGTTATATGCCTTACGATACTAGTTATAAAGCAGACTAAGCTATATTATAAGGTTTGTAACAATTTTTTTCTGCAAAATTAACCCCAAAATGTCTCAAAATCAAAAGCAAATTTCTATCTGTCATTTGGTAATGACTCCACAGTGGATAAGCAAAAACGTCATTAGTTGCTCTTTTAAAATCAAATATCAGATGAATTACGATTTACACATTAATTGATTAATCTTATATGGAAGTAATGTATGTTATTACCAAGCATACCCAAAATATCACTTGACATCATTTTATTCCTTTTTAAACGTGAGAAGCAACATTTTTAATCAATTTTCATTAAAATAAACAAAAAGAAATTCATATAATTAAACAATATTCAATTCTTGCAATACACTGGATTGTGTTGGAAGGGGTGGGCGTTTTATAGAAACTATTTGAATAGAAGAATTACTTAGCTAGGGGTGGTTTGAAGTTCTATTTATGTCAGACCTTTTTTTTTACTGGGAAATGCTTTTATGCACAGTGTCAGGAATGTGGGACTTGGCGAATAAGAAGGCCTCGCAATACACACTAAAACCCAGCGGAACCCTCTTCATCCATGAATGAAGCACTAGAGGTACAACTTTCGCATTCATCCCTGGTGACAGATGTAACTAAAACTCGAGAAGGTATCATTTAATTATAACTAGACGAAAACTTCGGCCTTGGCTATTCATCACGCTGCCAACAAACACGTGTCAACAAGATGAATGTGCTTTGAGACAATGCTGTTAAGAATTGCTTTAGGAGGGAAATTGCCTTTTACCAAATTACAATATAAGACTCTATCTTTACCTATATCAGTACCATCGGGTGAGATCACAATCATACTATTGTATTGACAATAGAAATATGTTTTGCTTTTAAGAAGAGCGGTTTGTATAAACAGCATAATCAAGCATCTGCTATTGTATATATTGTAATTAATAAGGTTTATTAATAAATTACTATTATATTGTTATGTTAAGCTTATTTATTCATTAGTTATATTTTATGTTTATTTAATCTTGCCATTTCATTGTTGACATTAATTATTAATTGCAGAAATAGTTTGACGTGTTAAAGTTGTTTAAATGTGTAATGGGCACTTAGTTGTACTCCTTTTGATGTAACTTTTGGGCTTTGTTTACTTTTTGTGTATTTTCTTTTGTATTTTCTTTATTGCATGTTTCTTTTGATGCTTTATTTCACCAAGTTTTCCTTTCTTCTTTAGCAAATACTAACTACTTCTTCTAATACAACTTACCCACCGTCTTTACTCGCTTTTTTCATAAAAATATCAGCTTTTATAATATTTAAGAATGCATTATATTCTATGAAGCTATCATTATTTTTTAAATGCATGTCATCTATAGAATTTACGGCTTTTGAACTGTTTTCATTTATAGCTTGTTCCTCTTCATTTTTATATTTAAATTTAAATGTTTTTTTTCTTTTATTATACCTAGAGTCAATTTATCATTTAGTATATTATTAAATGATGTTTTTCACTTATTTATTTATTATTATTTTAATACCATTTTAGCATTTGTGTTATGCCTTCTAACCAAAGCTTTTGTTTCTTTTAATATATGTTTCGAAGCAGTATGTATAACTGTGATATAAAATACATACAATATTTCTTGTATTACCTCATTGTATGATGTTCATGGGTGTCCTTGTACTTTTTTATATACTCATATTTAAGTTATTTATATAATATATTCTGAAGATAAACCGAACAGTTTTATCTTTAAGGTTTTAATTTTAATTTTAAGTATTTAATAACTTTTTCATATATAAGTATTTTCTCAAATTAAATGACAAATAATAGGATCCATTTATCTATTATTATTATTAGGTTAACATTCTATGAGTTTTATTTATTTAATTAGTAAGTGAATAATAGATTATGCATATTTTATTTGTTGTAACTGTATTTCATTTGTTATCGAAAAGAATTTATGATTACATATTGATTACTTGTTTTATTTTTTTATCCCTTGGCTAAACAGTTTTCCTTTGTCTTTTGTTGCTTTCTTTGATTCTATACGTTATTAGAAATCTTAACAATCACATAGCCATTTACAAAAATTGAGGTGTATGTTTAGTCGTGCAAATTGTTGCATATTCAATAACATTCATTAAGATTTGATAATTTATGCCTCAAAAAAATCTACCTATTAGTATTTCATTATCCTATTTAAAGAAAATGCTTATAATAATCTCCCAATATAAAAATTCATTAGGAACATATAGATGTTAAAGTAACCAAGCTCAATACTTTAAGAGTAAATTCAATAAAACATACTCCTACACATACAAAATAAGCTTTCTTTACAACACCACCCTCTTCAACCGCAAAATCACTGTTTACTTGCTTGTTATAACAAAATTATGTGTTTTCACCTAAACATGGTGGCATTTGACCTAAAATCCTATAAACATGAATAAAATAAATAACGTTAACTCAGAACTATGTATTTCATTTGACTCTAACCTTTAAACAAATATGGATATGAATAAAACACTTATTAATCTCGTTTATTTATTTACTTTGATTAATGGTTTCGTTGTAAAGGATAATAATGATAAATATCAAATTACTGAAGATATTAATAGTGATAATGTATCAGAATCTAAATATGAAGAAAGTGATAATCCTGTAAATGTGTTTAACGGTGTATATACAGAATGTTTTTTTCAACTTTCGTATACATGCTTGCAAAGGAAGACGCTTTTGTATCTAAAAGAATTGAATAGACTAAAAGAAATATCAGTGATTGGAGATTACGTCAAGTTTGGTGAGTAAATTATATAAAAAATTTGGATTCAAAGACCTAACACTTTGTATGTTTGGTTAAACGCGCTAATCTCAAAAACTACCGGTTTAAATTTTAAAAAAGAAAAAAATTTAGATAGCATATTTACCGACGAAGAATGTAAGGTATATAACATTATATTACAACTAATAGGAGGGAAGCAAATATGAAAAATATTACTAAAACCGTGTAAATTTACTCCTTCAGATAGCTTCATGCGCTGCGTAAACGGTTAAAGTTACAAAATAATCATGTATGATGGAATTGTTCATCTTAGAAGAATCTCCTCCTAAAAAAATGTCCAAAACAATATAAATCTATCTTTTAAGATTGACTCACTAAAATCTTTATTATGGTATATTTTCTCTCTCATTTGGCGTTGAACGTATGTTTCAGTGAAATTAAATGGTAGTGAAAATTTTAACGACTACGAGGAGATATCCACGGGACAAAACACTGATGAATTAGCATACATGATTGATAAGGCAGTTGATAAGTTTTTTGATAACCATCTCATAAGATTCAGCGCTTTGGGCAAAGATGTCTTAGTACCCAATCAAGGTAAGTTTAAAACACTTTAGAAAGTGTTGCATATCACTGCTTTGGAACAATAATTAAACAATCCAAAATAGTCCATATTTTCTGGTATTAAACTCACATGCAAATAAGGATAAATGATGCTGTAACACGCTTAGATTATATTTCAAACGACTTCTTTAATGTGTTATATTAAATAATGTCGTTATTACAGCAATTACAGAATGAGAAACTTTGAACACATTTCATATGGATTTGTAACTTTGCTAAATTCTATATCATTCTTTCTTTATTTAACTTGTTGGTAGTGAAAGATGAAAGACTAATACCCTTAGATACGAGTAAAATTATCGCTTACGAGGTAAGTTAAATTGTTGCCATAATTTATGGGGACTTAGACTTAATTTTTTAATGGACAACAAAAGAAGTAGTAAGATTCTCATTTTTACAAGAAGTATATATCCTCGTCACAGTGACGCGACGTTTCCTAGTTACATACAATATTTTATCTGATATTTATATTTCAGTTGAAGAATTTGTGGGTAGAAAGAAACGCAAGGGAGGCGGTGGTGGAGGTGGTGGCCACGGGGGAGGAGATGACGGCGGTGGTGGTAAAAAAAAGTTCATGATGATGGCCATGATGTGCATGAAAATGAAGCTAATGATGGTAATTATACTGGATTTGCCCAATAGTATCACCCACGTAGTTAGCGAATCAGGATCTCTAGACAATTTACTTTCGAAGATTGCTAACGCTTAAAATATGTATGTAAAATTGCAGAATGACGTTTCTTATCGAAACTAATCGAAAAATTAAACGTCATTCTGCAAAAGTAACATATCTACGGGCCCAGTAGTGATTATGTTCATCAAAATGAGTCTTCTAATTTGATTTTAAGACCATCAGGTTTACAATTTTAAAGATATGGCATTTAATATATTACTGTAAATTAACTTAATGCAAATTTAAGAAGAGTATTATAAGTTTTGCACCTCAATAATGTAGTAAGACATGATAGACATGATTGTATGTAATTTTATTCTATTGCTCATCAATTTCGAAACTAACAGCTTTTAAATCCAAAGGTTGTCTGGATGAAATCGTTAATTAGCAACAAAACTGTTTTACATGTGTTTATTAGTTTTGTGTGTTCATTTGTTATTTCTTGATGTAGAAGTATACAAATAAAATACGAACGAATAATTGTATAATGCCATCTGTAGTAACCATGTTTTAATGCAGATAAATGAATAAACAACTAAGTTACTGAGTGGTATTTCGTTTATGTACGTGTTATTGTTTTACTATTGATGACACCATTCATATTTACTATTCTTATGAATACACGATAGACTAAAACCTTCTTGGTTAAAAACAGAATAAAATCAGTACCTTAACACAGAGTAGTGCATACTTCAAATGTGATATACTCGTATGCTGTCCTATATTTTTTTTTTAATTTTTACGTATTTTAGGATTTAATTATATCCCAACAAAATATTTTATTGGTGGTCTTTTTACACTCATTTTTATTCGCATCCATTACAATAATTAACAAGTTTTAGCTGGAAAATTACTGTATTTAATTTCCTTTTTCCACAGATGGTACCAGCAATGATGGGCATGATGGGAATGATGTCATTCAAGGGGATGATGTTTAGTATGATGTCGTTTATGATATCAAAGGTAAGTACCATTGAATTATAGAGATAAATAGAAACACGGTTGACTTATTATTACGTGAATCACGTTGCCTATGGATATTCACAATCAATAGAACTGCCAATGCCTTGCCAATTAATAGAGCAATAATTTTCTAAGTTCTGACCCACGTCCATTACTATTTTTAAAGATTTTAGATGTACATATACAATGAAATACAGCAACAAGTTCATACTCGTATTCTGTGAGGACATTCTTTGGTAAAGTCAGTACAATTGCAGACTTTAAAAAAACCACTTTAGAACATCGTGAAGGTTCTATGCTAATAACGCTGTGTCCTGTGAGCTCTCCTAACTGTGTCTATAGCCTGTGCCCAGCTATAGGATGTTAACATAGTTCTACTTCACATACAAAAAAAAGGGCCTACGTACGTCCTTAACGACCAGGTAGGTAACGACGTAAGTCTCTCCACGATGTCTGATAGGAGTTTAAGGTCAACCGTGTCCCAAGCTGAGGAGACGCCCTTGGAACAGCATTTTAAGTAGGGCTAGCCCTTTTAAGGGCAAGTCCTCAAATAAATAAGTGGCCATGCTTCTTAATAGATTGCCTCCATCTCCGGGTTAATCTGTAAAAGCCAATTGGGGTAACGACTAAAGACACTCAAACAAAAAAAAATTGTTTTGGTTACGTTACCACAAAAAGCTGCTATTGCGTAATTATACTCAATTTTGAATTAAGATAACTTATGAAATTAAGTTTGATAACTTTTCGATTACAGATGATGCTTTTGATGAAAATTCTGGAGAAGAAAGGAGGAGGCGCCGGCGGTGGAGGTGGTGATGGGGTATGAAGCATTATTCTTTTTATATTCGTCTTATTATATTGTTATTACGATAAAAAAAGTCTGTCTTATAGACACTTTCAACAACAAAAGCACCAGGAAACTTGTAAATATCACTAGAGATCTTGGCAAGTTAAACGTGTTAATCTTGTGTAGAAATGCTATGGTGGGTATAAGCCGCAAAATATTCTTCTCGAAAAAGAGCTATTTTGCTTTCAATATTGTGGTTTTAACTTCAACTATACATAGTTATATTTAAGATCAAGTTAAATGCAAGAGATAACGCCTGCAATTACTTTTATGGCAAACACACAAGTCATAGTTTTTAATCATTGCATTTGGAATGGTGCTATAATATCTCTCTAGTGTTATCTGTGATATTTCTTGTAAATTAAAAGCTATTTGATTAAAAAAGGGGAAAACAACGGTAGAGTGATCTTCATTTATCAGGCTTTTATGTTACTTTACTATGTTTGATATATATAATAACAAAGCTTAGCAATTCATACATTTTATATAAAAAGGAAAAATTCGATAGCTCGTTCTAAAGTCAACTGATAATAAAAATTCATACAACAATAAAAACTCCTTTCAACGAGTAAATTTTAACGGAAACAACAATTTCAATTGTCCTCATTAAACTCTTTAGTACCTACAATGATTTTTACTCATTATCATTGACAGATATCTGAGCTTAGACACAGTGAAGTGAAGTTGAATTTAACTAATGATTAGTAGATATAGTTTGTAATTACTCTGAATATATATTTTGTTTCTTTTAATATTACTCAGGGATGGGCAGCTGGTGGTGGCAGTGGTGGAGCCTGGATGCCAACAGGTATAATACCAATTTAAAAAATCAACTTCCAAAGGGACATAATGTGTAATAAAAGCCTTTCATCATCCAGGTCCGGATTACGGAGGAGGCGGAGGTGGCGGATACGATGCCAATGGCCAATGGCAAAGCCGATCCATGATTGAAGATGAAAAAGAAATTCTCAACAGGAATGATGACTTACCTATAATTTCATACGTTAAGCCAATAATTAGATATAATAGTAAAATTAGAGATATCCAACCGCTGTTAACACATAAAACTGAAAACGACATAACAAAACGTTATGAAAGCAAAGCAAAATCACGTAAGAAGAGAGGTATAATAGACGTGATTCAAAACGCTTACTTATATTGGGCAAATAAAGTATTAGGTATTGGAAAGAAAAGGTCTAACCATCCGAACTATAAAGTAGTGAACGGTATCAAATACGTTTATTATCCAGTTCGAAGTGTTAAAGTTAAATCACCAAAAGAACTTCAATCAAATGCTAAAGAAAATGAAACAAAAGCAATCGCTGATGATTTTAATAAAGGCGAAATTGTCGAAGTACCCGCAGAAAGTAGGATGATTCGAAAAAAGTTTCATAAAATGAAGGAAAACGTCAATGAAACGGTAGAAGAGAATCCATGGGAATGACTATATTATCTGATGAAATTCTATGTGTTGGAGAACATAGTTGCGCCAGACTTTAAATCTTTCTTATTTTTATAATATTGTATACAGTGATCTGTTTATTATGTAATAACTTATTTATTATTAGTATAGTAATCATTATTTTAAGTTTATATGCTAAGCGAATAAAATATTTATGACATATTTACATATTCTTTTCTTAATCCTTAGGCTAGATTTCGTACCTTTGGTTGATTCTTGTTGAGCTCCTTTAACATTATGTTAAATAAACTAGGATTATCATTTGAGGGTGTTTTATAAGATGTTAAGTGATGTACCAATAAAAAAACAGCTCAACGCGATTTCGAGACCTTAAAGCAATTTTTTGCAACAAACTAAAATTATCAACAAATTGCTTTAAAGGTCAATTTATGTTTTTTTTTTGTTCTGGGTTTCATTTGGTGGCTAATTTAACAAATTCAAGACAAAAATGTCTAATTTATAGAGAGAGACATACTGAGCATCATCATTTTCTATTTGAAGCACGTAATAACGATGCCAAGAGGATTTGGACAAGTCTAATTTTCGCTTGGTCATTAATTAAGAGTGAGAGAGCAAGCACTAAATTGCACACAAGATAAAAAGACATATAAACTAAGAGACTTATTACTATGATTTAAGCATCTTATTACTACAAGAAATCTCTTCCAGACAACCTTTATATTCAGAGAAGCTGACTAAAAGAAATAATAGGGCCAAACAATGCCAGAATCCGAAATATAATATACATAAATATATTTTAGTTTATATCTACATACCTACATATTATATCTACATTTATGGAAGGAATCTATAAATACATACACATAGATATAAAAATAAAACAATTTAGTGGCCAAAGTGTATACCATCTCCACATTCACATCCTCGGGGGATGTCAATTGCATTGGTCATTTAAATAACTTATTGTTATAATGGTCTGTGATTAAACTAGACATGTAGACTATTTTAACAGGTACATACCACGATGGCGTTTTTTAATTTTTAAGATATTTTGACCTGGTTGCATGGATCGTGGACACGACCTAACTGCTGTAGACGGATGTGCCAAGCTGTCAGGAGCAGAATCTGTCTATCCTACGTCTAATCCTTTTATTTCCAGCTTAATATCATCTCCTTTTTTCCATTCTCCTTACTAATCTTATGTGTCTGATATAATCTATAAAAGCGTCATCTATAAATACATGCTATAACTATCTCAATAGTTGTCGCTTCTAAATATGGTTATACTATAAGAGATGTCGTTATCATCTCTAAAATTAAAATTAATTCATTTTAAAAATATCAGCCGTATGTGTAGATTTCATATTTAAAATTATGAGTAAATTTTTTACGGATGAAACGCGTGGTCAACGTCACAAATATGTGCAGCGTTTTTATTCTGATTCGTTTAAAGATTAGGTAGTTTTAATATTTACAAATATCATGTGGCATTTTAACTTGCCCCTCCTCAATAATAATTTAATATACTATTTTTCATAAAATCTAAATATTTAATAAATTCTTTTTTCTAAATTGGTAATTCAAAAACAAAACTTAACTAATAATGTGTACTTTGTACGCACGCACTTTTATTTTTTTGTTTATTCAATAACTCATTTATTTACAATATTAAATGGTAATAATCATATTTGTTCAGAATTAAATTTCCTCCAATTTTGGACATGGTCAATTTTTTTCTAGGATTAGTAGGTTTCCAATGAAACCCCCAAGAGGATGTGATTTTCATTTAATCTAAAACTTTCTTTTACGATGTGTTGTTTGGAATTAATTGTCCTACACTTTTAGGCCATATCAAATGTTTCTTAAGAACGAAATATAATTCGATTTAGCATTTCGGCCCTTAGCCTTGTTTTTGTGCTAATATATATAGCATCACGCCTCACTCCCACAGTGATATTCAGAGACCACGTCCTTCCACTTGCCACAATCCATGCATATCTCCTTCACTTCTTTCATTCCCATTAAACCTTTCATACAAGTTCCTCGGTTTAGAACACTTGATCTGGCCATTATTCAAAATGTCCGGGATTTGGTCCAGGATCGTTTGCCTTCCAACTTTCCCATTTATAAATCCTTTGTATCAGTCTCCTTCCAATCATTCTCTCTACGTGCCCAAACCATCAGATCTCTTCTTTTATACCACAATATTCTAATTCAAAGGGGCTATTAACCGAGTTTATAATATTCAACTTGACATACAAGTAACAATGTATGTAACTTGAACTGCAATAAATGAGCTTATTCAATGATCAATATACTATCAATATTTTTATGGGATGACCACGAGAGCGCAATGCCTCACGTCAAAACATGGCCGGTTACACCGTAGAATAAACTGTTAGATTAAACGCGTAAGATAAATTTATTGTTAACTAACTGACCCAGCAAACTTCGAACCACCTCAGAATCAATGAATAAAAAAGCCGAATGATGATTGCAGAATGTTTCAAATTAAACGAAACTTAACCTGAACAAAAAGAATTGTTGGTTGTCAATGTCAAATACAAATGAAAAGAAAAAGTATCGTTTTAAATAAATTTTATTTCTGAGTGACAGGACGAACATCAATAGTTTGACACTCAAAACCAAAATAATAAAGAAAAACTTCACAATTTAATTTAATTTGATTTCCTAATAACGTTTAAATGTCATTGATTTTTAAACACCGAGACGTACATCAAACGTTTGGTATTTAAACCAAAAAAAAAATGAACGACAAAACTCCACTTTTAAATTTTATTACATTTCTGAACGACGTTTAAATTTCATTAATTTCTAACCTTCGAAACGTAAAAACAAAAAAAAATTAAGAAAATACTGCAATTTTAAATTCAATTACATTTCTGAACGACGTTTAAATTTCATTGATTTCTAAACGAACGCACGAACATCAAATGTTAGATAGACATTAAAAAAAATAAACAAAACTGCACTTTTAAATTTAATTTGATTTCTGAACGACGACTAAATTTAATTAATTTCTAAATGACGTGACGTACAACAAATGTTTGATAGATAGGACTCTACTATTTGATTCATATTCACTCACAGGACGAACATCGTTTGACACTCGAATTTAATTTAATTAGATGTCTGAACGACGTTCATATTTCATTGATTTTTAAACGACGAAACTTCAAATGTCATAAATGACATTAAAAGACAAAAAAATTAAAACACTGTATTTTAAATTTAATTTGATTTCTGAATGACAACTAAATTTAATTGATTTCTAAACGACGTGACGTACATCAAATGTTTGACACATTACATTTTGTTCATATTCACTCACCTTTTAAACCTTCCCTGGATTTCCACAAATAATTCAAACCCAAAATTCGTCTTCCGGGACACGCCGGCATCAACGACATCATCAGAAGGACCCTACCCTTGTCACCATTATACCGGCTATTCTCGAGCCGAATGGAATTGCACGTGATGATATATATGAAATAAAAAGAGTGAATGTACATCATATAACTTACGGACCCAAAACAAACTTGTTATAAATTCTAGTAGGCTGCATAAGATTAACAACTCATTTAAGGGTAATTGTATACGTTTCTATAATAAACTCCCACAAGACGTTCTAAAGATGTCAATTAATAAATTCAAAGTCTTTGTTAAAAGAAAGTTGATAGAAAAATCATATTATAAGTTGCAAGATTACCTAGACGATAGAAACGCTTGGGAGTGAACAAATTGCTCTAATTATAATTAAAATATAGTAAACTAATTTGTTATTGTAATGATGATGGTAAAAAAAAAAAACCCGACTGAGTTTGTTGTGGGTTCTTCTCGGATCAGGGCGCGAAGGAACCCTCGTAACTTTAGATTTTAAGCCGATCTTGAGTACCGTCATCAGATGTATATTAGAATCAGAGTGTGGAAAAAAAATATAATTTGACGATTCAAAAGTGCTGTAATATGCCTACTTGAATAAAGATATTTTTGATTTTGATTTTGATGGTAAGAGACCTGATGGTATGTCGTTGATGCGTTGGAAAAAAGGAAGGTCGTTAGTGTCGGATGCTACATGTGTTGATACGCTTGCACCATCTCACATTGACGCTACGTCCAAATCAGGGGGAGTAGTGGCGTCATTAACTGAAAACGCCAAGAGGCGCAAATATGAGAGCCTTGCTTTAGAATATATATTTGTGCCTTTTGGTGTGAAGACATTGCGACCGTGGGGTCCTGAGGCTAAAAGCTTTTTGAAAGAAATCTCATCTCACTTAGTTGATGTCACCCGTGACCCTAAGGCCGGGTGGTACTTCGGACAGCGTATAAGTATCGCTGTCCAAAGAGGTAACGCTGCCAGCCTTATGGGCACCCATCCATTTGCTTCTGATGACGAATTTTAGTTACTTTTATTTTGTCTGTAGTAATGTGAAGGTTCGATATAATGTTATCATGGTTAATTGTATATTTAAGTTGTATAATAATTTTACAAATAAATGAAAAAAAAGGAATATTAACCCAAAATTAGTCAAATCAGTGTAGGCATTCTCGAATTTTAGCGATAACGACGACTAGCAATTAATGTTTATATATAAAGATAGACTAGCTGATCTGCAAAACTACGTACAGTTTAATGAAGCATATAGTTTATGTGTATGTATATATATATATATATATATAGAATTTGTAAACGCTATAATATTTGCTTTCACTGGATAAAATCGTAAATTGAAGGTTATACTCGATATTATAGAATTGTTCGAAACCATGAATACTTTGATGTCCTCGCTGGTGATGCAAGTTGTCGCTTTCCTTGCAGAGGCCTCGAGTTCCATCCCCAGTAGGAAGAATAAAGAAACTGCATTTTCTAATTTGTCTGAGTCTGGACTGGTGGCTAGTTACCACCCTACCAGCAAAGACGTATATACAAGCTTACTTCTTGTGACTTGTCTTCTGGTACGACGCTCCGTAAAAGATCTAAATTTCTTCTTAGCAGATTAGCGTGCTTCCATCTTAGAGTCATTACTTATCAACAGTTATGAACACAATGAAGCGCTAATCTCACAGCGATTAAAAAAAAGGCTTTTGAATCGTCATAGTTCATCCTAAGGAGTCCTTATTAATTGAAAAACTTGCGTAATTTGCGAAAGCAAGTAATATAATGTTTATCCAAGCTAAACTCAATAACTACTAAAAGGATTTTTATAAAGGTTAGATAAATAAAAAGAGTAATTATTGAGGAAGGTTTATGTATATGATTTATCAAGGTTTCGCATGAATTCGTAGAATTATAACTATATATGCCGGCGGTGCGACAAATTCAAGCTGCCTGTGATTTTTCATCAAAAATGTTGCCTATTCTGTTAGGGATATTACAAAATTATATATGAGAGGATAATTTCTCTCATATAGATCTACAAAAAAGTCCATGGTGGAATATATCTACCTTTTAAGTATAACTGACCATTTCCAATCCATCTTCTAAGAAAATTGTCACGTACAATGCAGTGAGTGGAAAAATATACAAACAATTATAGTATTAATTCATATCAAGGTAAATAAGTCCCGTATCTTTTCATTTATATTATTATAATATTTAACACCATATATGTCCTTTGGGTTTCTAAAGAGACATTGGAATAATATTTTTAACGCTCACGATATTTCTTTAACAAATACATATACATTTTAATCGATCGTAATCCAAAGTTTTGATTGTTTTATAAAAAGTAAAATCGATTTCCATAATAAACTACATGAGAATATACATTTAAGGCTTTAAAATTTTGTTAACATATCACGCTGCATGCTGTAACATCATAAACTATATTTAAAAGAGTAACCGCTGAGTTTCTTGCTAGTTTCTTCTCAGCGAAATCAACTTTCCGAACCGGTGGTAGATTTCTTATCAACGGAAAGAGTACTGACCATTCAAAAGTGCGTTTTGAGTCTACTTGAATTAAGATTTTTTTCCCCACTCTCCTTGCAAAGCCTGGAGGAGTCGATCTCTCGCTCTCTCTCTCGCTCTCTCTCTCTCTCTCTCTCTCTCTCTCTTTCTCTCTAGGAACATAAGACGCAAGTACTGTGGCTTTGTAAGATTGATATAAAACAAACACTGCCTTTGTAATAAGCAATTAAAAGCATTGTATAATATACTGTTAAACGTATGCATATGCAAAATATTACCACCATATTACGCAAACAATACAATTTAACCTATGATTAATTATAAGGCTTCTTGTATCAGTGCACACAGCCTTCCGTTTGCGGTCAAAGACCCAGATCTTCACCTTGCTCTTGAACGTGGTTTGGCAAACCGCATAGTGTTGCTTAGTATTAATGTCGATAACTATTAAAGTGATATTTTTACATCGCCTCAAGGTTTTTCATTAATCTATCGCGTGTTGTATTACAGCCGGCTGTCTAGTAGGATTAAAGTGCTTGACAGAGCAGCCAAGGCCACTATGAATAAGCTCATAACTCGAGCTGTCGTATGTATAACGACTAATGTGAATATTGACAATATTTTAGTAGAAGCTCTCAAAACTTAATTTATAAAAACTTCTTCAAAATGTGAAATGCAGATAAGCTTCTTACTGCTACAAAAGTAGTCGGACTCATCGAAATCCATCTATGTAGGTACGAGTTAAATACGATGAACTACTTGGGGTCAACCATATTTAGATCACCGGATATAGATTTCACCGGATTTAGACCTGGGGGAGCCACCAGGGGAGTATTGTTTGTACTGCAAGTTCTGATGCACAAATGTAAAAAGAAGCAACAGGACGTCTATGTGCTTCATCAACTACGACAAAGCATTCGACCGGGTGCAGCATGACCTATTTGAAATACTTCTAAGGGATATCGACATGGACGGAAAAAACCTTATCATTATACTACAACCAGAAAGCTGCGGTAAGCATAGATGATGAAGTATCCAAAGAAGTGAGCATAAAGAAAGGAGTTCGAGAGGGCTGTATTAAGTATCCTACACTTTTTAACTTATATTCGGATTCAATCACAGTGGAATCATTGAAAGATCTGCACTTTCTCATCTCATCGACAATTTACGATACGCTGTTGATACAGTCCTAATAGCGTCCACCGAGCTACAAAAGTGTAGTAAAGAGGCTGGTCTCCCTATAAATATAAAGAAAACGAAGGTTGTGATAGTATCTCATATTGTTAATATCCAAAAATTGTGGAAGTTAGCCAAGTACTGGAGAGAGTGCAGAGGTATAAATATGTAGTCATTTGCCTGACTGAAGAATGGGACAGTGAAAGTGAAATCAAAACCCGAATAGAAGTCTTTTATAGTGCTCTTCAAGGGATGAAAAAAGAACTTACGCGAACATTCTGTATATTGTGACGGATAGCCTATACTATACGAATGCGAGTATAGGACGATTAAAACATTTGAGATGTGTGTGGATTTAAAGGAAACAAAATATTTAAGGAAAACATATAAATAATATGAAACTATTTATGCTGTTCATAAAACTTATAATAATTATTACAAAATATTAATATAGTCGTATTCTTTCTGGTTTTCTCATTCATTTATAATTATTTATTATAAATTTAAAACGCAGAATAATTTAGAGAGCGTATATGCCGATAAACCGTTGCTGCGGTTTGGCTGTACGAATATTAATGTATAAATTTGTATTTTTTGGTGAGTAAATTGATGAAAAAAACACGCTATCGATAAAAATGCAGGTATATTTTCTCGACACTTTAGTATCTCAATGGCGCGAAGTCCCTCTCTCTATCTACAGACAAACTAGTATCTCGCCGGTGTCCGTGTAAGCCGCATGTTGGCAGCACTACTGACCTCTATAACAAACTACTTCTTTTATCTGTGCAGTGACATTTGTGGAATTCGCGCCATATTGAGGTAAGCATTTTCGGTTTGTTCTATTTTTGAAATGAAAGTAGGTTCTTTTCGTGTACAGATTCGATAGTGAAAGTTATTTTTATTGCGATATTAACACGATCATTGAATAAAAAGACTCGAATCCACATATTACGTTTCTTTTAAGATTTTTTTTTCAAAATCAACAATTTATTAATGCGATAATTTTAGTAAATAAACTTTTTTTGAGTAACAACAATAAAGATATTTGGTAATAGTTATATTATATTTATGACTGGTGTTTTTTTTTTTATTTTTTGTTTTTTACTTATAAATTTTTTATCTGTAATATATGCATAAGTTATTTTAGTTCTAGAAAGATATATGCAGATGTATTAATAATAATTATGTAGTTTTGTTAATACATAACACATCACAAGGTAGAGAGTTTTTTATTTATTTTACTTGACTTGTTTTTGGTACATGTCTCACAATTTAAAAGATACTTATTAAAAAAGAAAGATCTGTTTTAAAGTTATGAAAGTATTAAATGTCCCAATATAGTTGTTTTGTACGACTTTTGATAAGTGAAAAACAATTGTGGATTGTCATAATTATACTTTGTTGATACTATTTCAGATTATGTTGGTATTTATTACAAAAGGTAAACAAACAGGTCATGAGTTCCAATGACTAATTGCGTTTCTTCTTCAGTCTGGGTGATTCCCCAGACATGGATAAAGATGGTTAATCAGTTAAATTATACGCTATAAGTATTACTGGGTAGTTCAGGGCTTTTAATCACAGAGTCTTAAACTCTCAAACTTGGCAAGAATGATTGCGCAAAGCCTCTTCCCACAATAAAAAAAGAAAACTATAATGCAGTTATGCAATTATACTTGTGTACACAAAATGTTGAGGAACATCACGTCTAATTAAATAAGAATATAATAAGTAGAATAATCTAATGGTATAGTATTCCACGAGCTAATGCAATGATATATAAATAGTAAAGAAAAAGAGTAGAACATTTAACGGATGGGCTATCTTTATAGCTTTGTCCACATTTTTGCGTAGAATTGGAAAATTCTAATTGAATCTTATATATTTTTTCCTATGAAGCATAAGTTTATGGTTTACTCTTATAGTAAATAGTAGGCTAATGTGGCAAACCTCTGTCCGAAGGTGCGGACCTAGGGCTAGGAGACTTGCTTTTGCGCATCTCCTACTGAATGGTCGTAAGAGGCGATATCCGGGGTCCCAGAGAGGAATGTCCTTACTGAACCTCTGGAGTTTCTTTTCAGGACATGGAGTGATCCGCTGAGAATAAATGGGTACTCTGTTATTCAGCGATTCTCAAACTACTTTGAAGTTCAAGGTATAATCAGCATGGGCGCCTAAATGTATGGGCAATGTGGCCCAAAGTTATTTACAAAGAGTTTTTGCTTTGCTGGTTAAGTGGTTACTAAATACGAGCCAAAATTAGTAAAGTTAGAATATACTATTTATTCAAAACTTTGATTTGGTAATCAACGTATACCTTCGCCAGTCCTATACTATAATTACAGATGATATCTTTTTATTTTTTGTTCAAATTCGCCTGTATCATAATAGGTCCGACTGTTTTTGAGTGAAAGAAAAAAAAGGCTAAAGGTGGTTGAAATAGAGGATTCAATTACGCTTTGAATTTTCTTTTCTCCAAATTAATTTCCGTATTAAACCGCCTTAGCTATATTCAAAAACTTCAGCAAACATTCAATGAAGTCACGTTAAACTCAAAATGGCCTTCTCGAAGATAATTGGAATAATAGATAGATAAAAGTTCAGACAAAACATAAAAAGTATCAAATGTTCAGTAAAAGGCAGTTATTACAACTAATATATACAGACACTTCAATTTTAGTCATTTGTATAGATATCGACTTCGTACAATGTAATTAATCAAAATACATACTCATTTTTCTAATATTTCTTAACAAAATTAGTTACAAAAACATACATTTGTCAAATTACAAATATATTACGACTTTCTCCGATTTTTTTCGAACACATGAAAATGAAATTAAGGTCTCTATATTATATTACATATCGAGGTTATAAACTTAATTATAAATAGATTAAATCTTTTCATTTAGTTTAAAATTCATGAAAAGAGACCTTGTATAAAAACATGAATTGCTCTTTAATGTTTACAAAAACACTTCAACTGTAAAAGCAAATGCAGACATGAAAGAAGAAACTTGTTTCTAATTTCTTTCTATTTAAAATGATTTTTAGAAACTCTTTCGTTTACATATTTAGGTTCGTTAAAAAGTTTGCGAAACGATAAAGTGAAATGTGTTATTGCTATCATTAAGATATACAAGTAAAGTCGAATATGTTTGGAGTCTACGTACATATTTGATATTGTTACTTTGTCTTTAAAAAAACCCCATAACTTTTAACCGGAAACCTTATTTAGAACACGTGAAAATTCCTTGAAATATGGCCGAAGATTTGGGGGAGCTGATGCATACATGAGGACTCCTGGGCATCCTCTGAAACAGGAAGTCATTTAAGTTCATCCAAAAAAGACATTACCTTGTTTTATATGAAATAAGTTATTCTTAAAGTCACAATGACAACGAAAATTTGTCTTCTTGAAACCCTAATGTGCCTTTATCAAGGATTAATACCCGATTTCAAGAAATTTCACTGATCTTTTCATGTTGCGGCCAGTTAAGGCCATTGTCTATAGCCAAAGGGTCCCCTAACCATGAAATGCTTTGGGGAATGTTATTGAAATCAGGATTAAAACTTCAAACTCGTTACTTTATTGACCACACTCTCCATTATTCTTTAGGGCAGTTTTTTTTCTATGAATCCGGGATGTTTAAACCTAGGAAGTTGGTAAAGTTAGACATATTTCTATCAACATAATATAACATGTATACCCGTAACCAAATCATCCCCCAATAAAATAGATTTTATATACGAGGTGTTAACTCCCTCCGAGTATGACGTAGTATCTATGCCAGGATTATATTCTCTCTTTGTTAAAATTTCTAGTTTTATATTAAACATTAATTCAAGAAACATACATCTACTATACAATATGTATGTACGAGTATATCCTCCTTTTTGCAGGGCATTGTATTTGTGGATTACTTGTTAATATTACTTTTTAAGTACTTAAACTAAATCAAGAAACAAATAAAATCTCCGAAATCAATGCTCAAACGAAGTAGAATCAATGTACGTGGAATGTACTTCCTCTGATTTAGACGTATCTCCTTGTTTCAGAATCATACTCTCATTTTTTACTAAGCTATTTAATAAGTATTTACCATTAATTAAAAAAATTAGAAAATCTTCAAAATTAATCCGTATATGAAGTAGAATTTAGGTAAGTCTATTTTTTTCGAGTTTGATGTAACTTAGTATACCAGGATTATATCCTTCTTTTTGCGTATGTATTTGTGGATTAATTACTGTCATTTGTATTGACTTATTTACTATTAATTTTAAAAAATCAATTCATCTACAAAACCGCATCACTTGACGTCAGGTTGTGAACTCCAGAAACAAGTCCAGCCACTTTCCATTCTTCTATCTGGAGATTAAGATTAAATGCGTTAATATAATTTCCTATTTCCTTTTTCCTTAAAATAATTATTTATTTGCATCTTTAATACTGATCGTATTTTAATATCAGCATCACCAACACACGTTTAGTTGATCAATATAAATTATGTCCATATAGAAAGTTTACTAACGGTTAGAAATGCCGCCTCTATAAAAATAGAAATTGGATAAATCTGTTTATAATATAACCAGTGTCATTATCATATAACTTATGACATTTTGTAAAATAACGGATGTGGGTATCTGGGAAGTTGTTTATTGACTCTATGTTTCATTAAATGTTGCATCATTTTTATTATAATATAGAAGTATAAAAAGAGGATGACAATATAAACTATTTAACGTGAATTTGGCATCACATAAGGCTTATTTCGAAGGCCTCGCTGGTGCAGTGGTGACAAGGAAGAAATTTAGGTGCTACGGTACGATGCTGTGTACATTCGTCCCGTCCTGCGTATATACTCGTAATTTACACCCACTACACCACTCCACTTAAAATCGAAATATGAATTTCTAGGAGTGCACTATAGCAAAGAGCTACGATCAGTTTCACTGTTAACGCTGAAAATACCAACTCACCACACTAAGTTCTTTGGGAATTCTTTTACGGTTACAGCAACCCGATTGTGGAATGCACTCCCAGCAAACATAAGACAAGCAAAATCATTAAAAAATTTCAAACATGACGTCACAGAACATTACCTCTCCCAAGTCACACTGTAAGAGATGATATTATTATAAAAGTATGTGTTCATACTCAATTTGTTAGTTTTTATATATGTATGTATATTTTTGTTATGTATTGTATTATATATGTACTTTATTTATTATTAGTATGTATGATCTCTTTATGCACCACCCAGCTACTTTTGCACAATTTCCTTCTCCTGAAGGTTGTCTGGAAGAAATCGTTGACTAGCGATAAGGCCGCCTTTTGTGCCTTTATTTGTATAAGTCTCTTGCATTCATAATTTGTTATTGTGTTTTAAGGTGTACAATAAAGAGTATTATTATTTCTATATTATTATTATTATTATTATAATTTTTCATCAGACCGGGATCGAAAGTTCGATAAAAATGTATATATAGTGTGAATTAAAGTTAGATATTGAAAGAATAGCTCGCTTAGACTACGTAACTAAGCAACAACTTGTTTACTCATTTATGTATGCATTCAAAAACATAATAAATCTCTGAAACTAAATATTTTAACGAAATTTTCCAGAGTCTTAAGAAGAATTAAGAATAATAATAAATTGCTAAATGTTTTGACATATAAAACAAGTGCGAATGCGTAATAAATTTGAGACGTGCGTACTAAATTACGTATTTATTTAATCGGAAAGCAATGTGACACTTGTCACTTAATATAGCACTGAAAGTAAGAACTTTCGATACAGGTATGATGAAATTGGCCTCTGCTCTGCTGCCTCATTGGTCTAGTGATTTGACTACAGACATGAGGTCCTGGGTTCAGTTCGGGCCAATTCGAAATCGATATTGAGTTTTCTATTAAGATTTTCTCAATATTTGCTCGAAGTTGGGAAAAATTTGGCGGTGTAATCCAACCCCGTGACTGTTAAACCGTCGGTCCTGCGCCTGATCTCTTTCCGGTCGTGTCGGATTGCCGTGACGTCGGACTATGAGAGTGAAGGAATAGAGAGTACAAGGGTACACTTGTGTGCTACACCTGCCAGTCCACAGTGGAGCAGCGTGGTGGGTCTATGCTCTAAAAACTCTCTCTCATATGAGTGAGGAGGCCTTACATATGATGAAATAATTCTTTCAGTATTAGATTGCCCATTCATTGAGGAAGGCTATAGAGAACAAATTTGGTTAGCATTAAAAGGCTTGTGAAGAACCAATGACTTTATTTTAGAACTTTTAAAGAGAAACAGTTCAGTCAAGCATTATTATTGCGAATCTTTAACCGTTTACGAAGCGCACGCAACGGAAGCTCTCAAAAGGAATATGCCCGATTTTGAAACATTCTTGTTGCATATATATCTTATTATAAACTGCCTCATTGGTGGTTAGCATGTTGGACTACAGACATGAGGTCCTGGTGATGATAACCGTATATAGTATATTTTTCTTCAAATACAGACATGAGGTCCTGGGTTCGAGTCCGGGGTCGGGCCAACTCAAAAATCAATATTGAGTGTTCTATTAAGGTTTTCTCAATATTTGCCAGAAGTTAGGAAGTTGGCGGTGTTATCCACCTCCGTACCTCGGAGAGCACGTTAAGCCGTCGGTCCTGCGCCTGATCTCTCTCCGGTCGTGTCGAATTCCCGTCACATCGGACTATGAGGGTGAAGGAATAGAGAGTGCACTTGTGTACTATGCCTGCCAATCCGCAGTGGAGCAGTGTGATGGGTCTATGCTCTAAAAACCGTCGCTCCTCAGAGTAAGGAGGCCTGTGCCCAGCAGTGGGACGTTAAAGGGCTGCTACTTACATATATCTTATATCCTTCCTTGATAAGTGGGCTATATACACTGAAAGAATTATTCAAATCGTACCATTAGTTTCTGAGATTAGCATGGTTAAGCAAACAAACTCTTACAAAAGAATACATTTCTGTTCGTATAATAGAGATTTATATATTACTTTTTTGGATGTCACTTGACAGGAAAGCAATATAATAAAAAAAAGGCATGAAATTCACCGTGACAAGTTTAAAGGGCGTATTTTATCGACTTTCTCTTGAACCGGTCAACCATAATATATGACGCAAAGGATGCCAAGGACTACCTTTTTTGATATCAACATCCAGGTCATAACGTCTACATTTGTAGAAAGTGTTTTTGACTCAATATAAGTGTGATTTAATATATTAGTATGTGAAAAAACTATAAAACAAAGATGTGAAAGAATTTGTATACTTGGGATCTAAATAAAGAAGAGATAGAACATGTGAAGATGATAGTGAATGGAGGGAATATGGTAAATTGTGATCTGCATGCCATTATGAATAGCCAGATGTCTCAAAGGGCCAGACTGGCTGTGCATGGAGGAGTGATGGTGTTAGCACTTATGCATGGTATTGAAAGTGGGGTCTGGCAGAAGAAGTAAGAAATAGTGTGATAACAGAACGTTGTGGTATAAAAGATATAGTGGCTAATATTGAGAAAGGTATGCTTAGATGGTTTGGGTACGTAGAGAAAATGAATGAAAGGAGACCGATAATAAGGATTTACGAGTCATGAGTGAATGGGAAAGTTGGAAGGGGAAGACCAAGGCGAACGTTCCTGGGCCAAATCCAGGACATTTTGTAGGACATAAGGGCCAGGTCAAGAATTTACTAAGCCGACGAACTTGTTTGAAAGGTTTAATGGGAATGAAAGAAGCGAAAGAGACATGCAAATATCTTGGCAAGTGGAAGGACGTGGTCTCTGTCTACCTCTATGGGAATGAGGCGTGATGTATGTATGTAGAAGAAATAATATTAAGGGATTAGAATCATTCCGTAAAAAACGGGATATTTGTAGTGATTTTTAGTTTAATGCAAGTTGTGTATAATTATAAGTGAATAACAGTTGCTAGTTCATGTGAGTAGGTGTTTTGATAATAAGTATATGTACCCTCGTTATTTATACAATTTAGCACTCTTCCTTGTAAAGCAACCGCACTATAAAGCAGCACGAAAGACTGTTTGCCACGATTGTTCTGCTCGTTAAAGTTACCTCGTATTGCATAACATTTCGTAATATTACACAATGTTTTAGTCATTTTAAGTGTTGTCACTATATTGCTTAATGTTTTAAAGTTATCAGTGTTGCCACCTAATAATGTATAGTCTAACATGTTGCTTGAAACATTTTTATGTCATATAGGACAGTACAAAATAAAGTTTATTGTTTCCGGTTATAATTTGAAACATGTTCACAATACAAATTAATATGATAAAGTTTATTTACATTAAATTCAACACAGATTAAATATAATTAATTAAGTTTTAATACTATGTATTACACATTATATTACTTAAAAATAGTCATTTCAGTTTTTAAATCTAAATACTTGATATATTGTGGATGTACGAGTATGTTATTTATTTTAAATCTTTATTAAATACTTTCTTTCATTTCTAGAGAGTCGAATTCACATTATCATTTGTCGTCTATAGACACCTTGACATTCAAAATGTTGAGAGAGAAGAATACCTAATAAACTATTCAAAGGTACTGCAGAATTAGTAGGTACAAACCGCAAGTCATCAGGTGTATATATATCCACACAGATAAGTCCGAGTAAGTCATCGTATAACGGTCAACCTCCAATGGTTTCAGCTTTCTACAACAAAAGTAAATTCCTTCAAGTTTTGCCAATAAAATATATCATGATACACGCATGTCTGTTTATTTTTTATCATATAATAACTGGTGCCTGTTGCTTCGTCTGCAAATAATAGCAGACATGTTTCTGAACTACCGACTTACATATTTAGAAATATAATGCAGGCTTTATCTTTGCCAAAATTTCTCAGCAGTAATATAAATAATCGTTATTTATTTGTTTCTTAATTACATAGGTTACAAACGGTTTCGAATACTCCTAGTTTGGGGGTCAAGGGATGACTGAATCCCAAACTAGGAGTACCCGTGTCTTGGGGGTCGGTTCTTTCCCGTTACATTATAGAAACTTTATATATTATTTTAAACTTAAATTTTCGTGGTTTATTAACATATTGACTATTTGAACGGGTACATATCACGATGGCGATTTTTAATTTTTNGATTCTGCCCTTGACAGCTTGACACAACCGACCACAGCAGTATCGTCGTGACCACGATCCATGCAACTGGGTCGAAATATCGGCAAAATTAAAAATTAAAAATCGCCATCGTTTATATATTATATAGTAAAACAAAACGAAGATAACTTACGTTACTTTAATAATATTTATAACTTATAATCGTGTTAATTTCAAATGGATGTGTACATATGTGTGTGCGAAAATGTGTGTGTGCGCGCGTGTGTGTGTGTGTGCGTGTGTGTTATGTATTTGGATAAGAAAAAAAACGGGAGAATATTATTTAATAATATTTACAATTATAGTTTTTTTTACAGATTAACGTAGTAATTGTTCGGTTTATTATTACATTTATTAATATATGTATGTCTATAAGTATTTATAATAAGGTAGGTTAGTACTTAAAAAAAATATTTCGGCCATATATTATTTTAATTACAAAAAAACCGCAATAAATATACTTGAGCCTTTTTTTATTGTTAAGTGTGTTAAAGGACTAATTTCTGTACAAAATTCTATCAACTAATTAATCGCCTTTAATTTATACTTTATAGACAAACAGATTTACTTTTGGCATTTAAAATATTCGTATAGACTTGCGTGTAACTGACTAATTAGAGTGTAATGAAAACTATCTTTTTTATAATAACATTAGATTTATTTGACATGCTTATTAGTAGTTATTTAGAAGCAGCCTATTAACGTCCTTTTTTACAGGGAGGGGAAATCTTCTAAAGATACCCGGCCTCTTGGGGAAAAGGCCAGGTGATGAAGGATTATACCCACTAAAACCCCCTCGGTGGCCCTCCTCGGCACATGTAGGGTGGCACCAAGATGTCCTTAGGAAATTTCGTCTGGTGCCGCCATTGTGCGATGACATACACATCCCGTGGTTTGACTGCAATGTACCTTCAGGCCACGTAAGCTACATTCCTCCCGGGGATGTTTACAACAGAGCAGTGCGGGTCCCCACTCTCACCGTTTGCAATCCCTCTTAGTAAAGCGTTGAACGACTGCTATGCAACCATGCTGCCCCTGCGTCTTCGTCTCCGTGAGGGCGGTCTCCTTTTTAACCAGGACGGTTTCGCAAAAGCAGACCACCGCCAGCCAAGCATCGGCATTAACAATCAAGCCTATTAACGTCCTAGCTTAATAAAGTCCTCATCAATCATAGGTTTTTTAAATTCTAGACCCACCACGCTGTTACAACGCGGGGTGACAGGTTACACATATCCCAGAATTATTTCATTGTACAAGTTTCTTCACCTATAAAACTTCCCTTTACAAAGAAAAAAATAATAAAAGCTTTATATAAAAGCTTCGTAGTCAGTAGCTTTTGCTTTCATAGCATTAGTCTCGGGTATGATTACCGCCTTAAAATAATTAGGAAATTGAATTTATGATGGGTTGATAAAAAGCAATGGGTTTACCACCAAAATAGTTTGATTTTCCAGGGAAATTGTTACGAACTTTAAAAATATCTTTAAAAGACTGTTACTTCATATTACACCCAGAGAAAGTATTTCAATTAAAAATTATGTAGATTGCTTGAAATACGAAAGATTTCAATTATATACTTACATATTTATCTAAAGATAGCCTTAAATAACTTTTTATAGTGCTTCTAACGCTTGCTTTTAAAGCTGTATACGTCAATTAACTAACTCCATTAGTTTTAATTACAGTTTTTAATAATCATCCTAAAAAAAACATGAAACTGTTACATATAAAGCTCAAGATACGCCTTAAAATTTCTAATCATCATTAAAAACCAATGTATTAGCGAAGTTTTTGTATCCCAACGCTATTTGAGTCGAGCTTTCGACCTTGGCATAGAAAGTTGAATGACAGGCAATAAATGAATTCATAATATAACGGACGAGAAAGGTAACTTATCAATCTCTTATTATATTATATGAGACGATATCAGTGTTATTTAATTAATAAATGAGCAAAGGACTTACATGATTAGCAAAGGTCCTAGATTTCATAATTGGGAAGCCAAATTTACTGTACAAGGATTCATTAGGCTGGGATTAGACTATTTATTATATTTCATCGACATTCTCTAAAGCATCACACAATTAGTGGTTCCCTTAGCCATGGAAACAATCTTCTTAACAGTCCCCTAAATATACATCCACAAAAAGTTTAAAGGAAATTGGAGATATCAGGGATAACTCCTTTTCAGACTTGAACTTTATATTTTAATAGTATATGCATGTGCTACTTGCAATCATCTTACCTTAAAATAAGTACCTCATTTTAAATTCCAATTCAAATTCAATTTATTCTCATAAAATCAGTCATAATCAATCTGAAGCAGACATGCAAATGTTAATAAGAGTTCAAATATTATATGTGACGGAGAATAAAAGAAAAGGAATCATAAAGCATAGGGGCGTAGGGTTCTCCACCGACATCGTCATTAATGGCATCCATAATTTCACTTCCGTACTGTGGGCGTTAATGGGTAATGTTGGTGCACTCAAACACTTTATTAATTAACTCAGATAATAATGTTCAGTCACTTAATGTTCTCGATATCAATGTACACAAACTCATTATTAAGGAACACGACATTTTCAATAGTCGACCGCTCTGGCGGAATGTCACCCGAGAACTGAACTGGAGATAAACGTGCCGGATTGTCACTATAGACTCTGCCCTACGTCGATAGATATTTGGCACCAGCGTTCCAAAGACTATTGCACACCGACACGGCGATCCACAGACTATTGAACTCCGATATATAGATTAATTTTAATGTTAATATTAATCATATTTAGGAAGAGGTCCATATAAGGTGGTATAAACTATTAAAATAATAATAGAGTAGAGACATTTTCCATTTTTTTTTTCAACTGCCTCATTGGTCTAGTGGTTAGCATATTCGACTACAGACATGAGGTCCTGGGTTCGAGTCCCAGGTCGGGCCAATTCGAAATCGATATTGAGTTTTCTATTAAGATTTTCTCAATATTTACCCGAAGTTGGGAAGTTGGCGGTGGGATCCACCCCCGTGCCTCGGAGAGCACGTTAAGCCGTGGGTCCTGCGCCTGATCTCTCTCCGGTCGTGTCGGATTTCTGTCACACCGGACTATGAGAGTGAAGGAATAGAGAGTGCACTTGTATACTATGCCTGCCAATCCACAGTTGAGCAGCGTGGTGGGTCTAAGCTCTTAAAACCCTCTCTCATATGAGGGAGGAGGCCTGTGCCCAGCAGTGGGACGTTAATGGACTGCTACTTTTCGATTAATCAGATGTGCAAATATTTTTGAAGGGTTTAAATGGCAGTTCTTGATTAAAGATGACAATTTATTTAAGATGCGTACCATTATACAGTACAAACTGTGTGAATATAGAGCTGTTTTCCAGTAAGACTAGCAGAGCCTATTGCTAGGCATAAAAACAGTTTTGACTAATACAATATAATAATCTCCAAAACTAGGATTGATAAATTTAGAAGGGTGGTGAATATAAGCTCTAAATTACCTCTCCTACAAATAAGGCCTGTGCCCAGAAATGGAACTTTAATTAAAAAAACTACATATCATATAAAATAGGTCGTTAGTTTATTATTTTTAAATAAGAGAGAACTTTATAAATAAACTAATTTGCAAACGAACGTAGCTTGAAAATGGTTGAAATTCCGACAAGAACTGTGACGGATGCAAATATGAAATATTCCCTAAAGACTGACAGGTGAATGGCTGTTCATTAATATTTATAATGAAATTCAATAGCTAATTAACAAGCTGACTTAACCCAAGATCACTAGATTTCACTTCAAACAAAGACGCGAATATATTTACTAAGCTTTTAGCTTACCCCATATACGCTTGAAAAAGCTTTCATTTAAAACTATTCATAGTTACGTAAGCTCTGTTTGTTTTAATCTAATACTTATTTCGTAGGACCAATCCTAAAAAATAATTTGTAGTTTAAAATTATCAGATTATAGTAGAAAAAAATGTGTAAGGCACAAAAAAAAGTTTAAAAAGGCTTTCTTATTGCTCATCATCAATTTCTTTTAATGTTAATAAATTATTTTTGTCACTACCCGCTTAAATCTAGGCATTCAATTTATTAGAATTCAGTCTTTATGAGATTACCATTAAAAAAATATTAACTATAATAGAAAATAATACTGTATAATATATAAACTTTCTATTAAATTCAAGTAATCACTCACGCTAAGTAAACATTAAGAACTTTCTAAATAAAAAATGATTAAACAAACTCGAAGCTTTGCTGGAGCTTAACATAATTATACTTTTGGAATATCCTATTCGCATATATTTAAAAGCTTTTCACAAAAGACTGCTAGTTGCTTGCTTGGATATAGACTCGTTAAAATAAATATTAGGGTTGTGCGAATATCGTTGGAATCGAAAATTGACATTCGATTCAAAATTCGAATCGAATATTGCCATTCGATTCGAAATTTGAGTCGAATAATTCGAATTTTCGAATTATCAACTGTTTCAATTTAAATATAATATCGAAACATTCGACATAGGAATAATATACTTTTCATTTAAAAAGCAATTACCCAGAGAATACAATTACTAATTAACAATATATATTAATATCTGCCGGTACCATAAAAAATCTGGATAGAAATATTGGCAAGAGATTCCGAAAAAAGTTTCCCCAGGGAGTCATTTCTTCCATATCTCTAGAATTTGCAAATTATTATGCAATAAAGTAGACGATAAAACGACAGATAATGTAAATCCGCATTCGAACTTATTCGAATTAAACCTATCTTCGGGTTTGAATAAAATGTATACAGATTTTAAATTTATACTTGAATATTGAACATAAGAAACCTTGGATTGAAAATGCTCCAAAATTCACTAATAATTTAATTGTATACGAATGATTTGGAAAAAACGATTTATCAGAAAAAAAACCAAAAATTTTCGAAAATTTTTGAATTGTTCGAAATTATTCGGAGAGCTCCGAACTATTCGTAAGTTCGATTTATTCGTCGTCGTCGTCGCCGTCGTCGTTTCAACCGATGGACGTCCACTGCTGGACATAGGTCTCACGTAATGACGTCCACAAGGCCCGATCTTGCGCCGCCTGGCTCCAGCGGCTATCGACGACCCTCTTTATGTCGTCGGTCCACCTTGTGGGGGGTCTCCCTACACTGCGCCGTCCGGTGCGGGGTCGCCACTCCAGCACCTTCGGCCCCCAACGTCCATCGGTCCTTCGGACTATGTGCCCCGCCCATTGCCACTTCAGGTTCGCGATTCGTAGGACTATGTCGGTGACTCTGGTTCTACTACGGATCTCTTCATTTCTGATTCGATCACGAAGATAAACTCCGAGCATAGCCCTCTCCATCGCACGCTGAGTGACTCTGAATTACGAATTATTCGCAGACCCCTAATAAATATTAGTTTGAAATTCACTGTTCTCGTATGAATTTCTTTTTATGGGCTTAGTGGTGAGTGAATTCTTGTTCAGAGAAGTCGCAAACCCCGTCGCAAGTCTTGAGAATCTGATGTAAAAAATATCTTCAAAACTAATACAACGTTTAAAACTTTAAGTGAAGGTTAACTCAATTATTTCCAACTTCCCATAACGTCTCGATAAATTAAATTAAATTGAATTAAAAACCTTTTATTCGATTCAGTCACACTTAACTACATACAACAATAATACAATAAACAAATATACTAGATACATTATAGATAAAATTTTATTATAGTTAAATGTGACACCGACTTGGGAGCACCGCTCAGCTACTAATGTGGGACTTTAGCCCAACGCTGGTTTTCAGCGGCGACCCTAAATATATCATATTATAAATAAATATACTATATACAGATAAATAAATAATAATAAACAATAAATGAGACATAAATAAATAAAATAAATGAGACGAGAACGTCAGTATCAGCCTTTGCTGTTGTATAAAATGATTACTTAAAATTTAAAGGGGATAGACGTGTAGGGGTAAATAAATAGTGGTTATACGATGAATATGGAAAGATGTTATATATTTCATATGGGATGGGCGGGCGAATAAAGTAATACGATTTGAACTTCAATTTAACAAAAAAATCCATAAAACATGTTTTTAATTTTCAATAATCGAATCAATATGAACTTAAGCAAAAGCCCACATACAGATAATTATATTTTTTTATGAATAAAGAAATAGAAAGTTTTAACTAAATTAAACAGTAAATAACTGCAATATCATGTACATTAATCATATTTGCAAAAAATAATACATATTCAATATAGATCAAAGTGTATACGTGTCAATATACCAGTAATTATATTGACTCAGATAAACTGGACTGGAATTGTGTTCTTTCGGCAGTCTCATAAAAGCAGTCGACGGGGAATGTTCAAACGTTGACGCATATAAGTGTTATTAATAAGTGTATATTTAAATATATATATATATATATATATATATAGCGATAAGTAAAGTGACTGTGTACTGTGACATTTTATAGTAATATCAATAACTGTTAGCTGTAATAAATAACATTATGAAAAGGAGTTCTTAAATGAAAAACATTCGAAGATTCAGCGTAATTGTATTACCATAACTGAGGTTATTGCCTCTTATTACTTGCCTGAAAAACTAGAAAAACTCTAATTTTGGTAAGGCATTTGTACGTTTACTCGTATATGCTAAATATAATTTTTTTCTTATTCTTTATTGACTTTGTTTATAAATTATGTAAGTAAAAGTAAGTAAGTAACACCCCATTAACGTCGACGACGAGGAGTGGCGGTTTTTAGAGCATAGATCCACCACTGCGGATTGGCAGGCATAGAATTACAAATTATACAAGTGCACTCTCAATTCCTTCTGTCTCATGGTCCGATGTGACGGGAATCCGACATGACCGAAGTGAGATCAGACGCAGGACCGACGGCTTAACGTGCTCTCCGAAGCACGAGGGTGGAACACACCGCGAACTTCCCAACTTCGGGCAAATATTGAGAAATTCTTAATAGAAAACACAATATTGATTTTGAATTGGCCCGACCCGGGACTAGAACCCAGGACCTCATGTCTGTAGTCGATCATGCTAACCACTAGAACAATGAGGCTGTTTTGAAGTATTATCATGTATATCAATGATATTACAAATACTTTTGTATATCAAGATAATGCAATTATACGTAATAATCTGATCGGTACAAAATCATTGGATTAGAATCCAATTTATAACAAGAAGATAGAAATATTTTTAAGCGATTTTAATTAAATGATGTTAGATTTCTTCTTTGATTAAGCTTGTTTGCAATTCACACGTGGTAGAAGTATAACCTTCAAAAACTTTGGCTTCAACATCATGAAACGGACGTAAAAGTTCGCTAAGTGGATAATTGTAGGTTTTAGTAATGATTTGATTTTAACTACCACTCTGCCTTGGTGATCATGAATAGGGCACAAAGCAGAGCACAAAAAGAACCTCGGCCATAACAAAATCTGTATAATGTTTCCAATCTCATTCTTTTCCAAGTTATTTCTTATCAATTTATACGTCTGTCTCTTTTTACTGTCGCTTTTACGTTTCAAATAACAACGATGACGAAGTTTACACTTCAAAAACAACTTCATTTAGAACTGTTAAATCTAAAAAGATGAAATAATATTTACTTTCAATCAATATTCTCATGTAATAAATGGAAAATCAATTAAATTTTATAGGATTAATTTGAAGGTACTTATTAACGTCCAGTAGTTAAGTTTATTGACGAAGTTAAATCGTTAAAGAAAGGTGTTAAATGTTCTATGTATAAAATGTACGCGGAATAACTCCGTATAACTAACTACATTTTACCATTCTTTTTTAAACTATAATGTTAATGTAAATATTATTAATAATATAAGGTGTGTCAATATGTTGGAGATCCATAATGTCTTACGATAAATATGTAAAGAAAATATGTCAATAAAGGTATTACCACATCTGTCAATCGCGACATTTTTTTTTTCATTTACGCTCCCCGACTGTGGCGTCGGGAGTGTGGGACTCGGCGAGGGGGAAGAACTCACAATACCCACTAAAACCCAGCGGGACCGTCGTCAACCATGAGTGGGCATTCCTCTCTGACCCCTCGGTTGTATTCGGCTCACAGATATTCTACAAGGGGAGGAGTTGCATGAACCTCCGCCTCCTGTTTCCTACTCCCCTTCGCCTGGGCCGAGTGTCTCAGCGGCATTTACCCTCTCCCTTTGTCGTGCCTCCTTAAGCGAGATGACAGTCTCGCAAAAAGAGGCAACCGCTCTCCAGGCCTGCTCACTGATGAGCATTACATCTATAATATTAGCCAGTGAGAGGTTTATGCCGATCAGCGACGTCATAATGAGTCGCTGAGAACCCCAGGCGGGACATTCAGCCACTGTGTGGTAAGCTGTTCCTAACGAGGCACCACACTCGTAACAGCTGGCCGACGGCTCACAGCCAACAGTTTGATACAGGTATTTACCGAAGCAACCATGACTGGTAAGCACCTGTACCAACCTGTAGGAGAGCGATCCGTGCTCTCTGCCCAGCCACTTATCCAGATGAGGGCGGATCGCCTCTACTATAGCCACACCCGCATACCCTTGTGCACTAACATACACTTGTGCACTAACTATACTATCTGTAGTTCTGATAACAGTTCTGCAGTTTCTCTACAAATCGGCTATAGAGAAACAGACGACTCCACACTATGGCTGAAATTTTGACATGAGAGGAATTAATAATTATAGTATCAAAGCATCTGTAACTGGCAATCAATGTGAAATTGCTGTAAACTGCCTCATTGTTCTAATAGTTAGGATGTTCGGCCACAGACATGAGGTCCTGGGTTCCAGTCCCGGGTCGGGCCAATTCAAAAATAGACATTGAGTTTTCTATTAAGATTTTCTCAATATTTGCTCGAAGTTGGGAAGTTGACAGTGTGATCCACCCCTGTGCCTTGGAGAGCACTTTAAGCCGTCGGTCCTGCGCCTGATCTCTCTCCTGTCGTGTCGGATTGCCGTCTTATCGCACTATGAAAGTGAAGGAATAGATAGTGCACCTGTGTACCTGCCAACTGCTTACTTCTATGCCTGCCAACCCGCAGTGGAGCAGCGTAGAGAATCTATGCTCTAACAACTCACTTTTGTATCATCGAGGAGGCCTGTGCCCAGCAGTGGGACGTTAATTGACTACTTGCCTTACCTATTAAATATATTTTTAAGAGTCATCTATCTCAAAAGATTCTAGTTAAGACGGTTGTTAGTCAAGTGAAACACGCTAACAAAACAAAATACACTTAATTCAATCGCTTTGGGCGGCTGTAGTACTTTTATTTTCACTTCACAACCGTGCGAGATCGAAGCCAAACCACTTTCACTCAACGAACTATAATTTGACGGTTAATAAAACGTCCGGCAGTTTTAAAGCTCCATGTGCTTATTAAGTGTCTACATTAATAGTTGTTTTCTGAACGAGACATAGTAATGTCATGTAAATCATTTCTTGAGATAAACGAGCAGCTGGTCTACCTGATATAAAAGGCTGATGCTAATAATGTGTTTCTGGCTGAAAACTAGTGCTGTTCCTGATAAGTTACCATTTTTTCGTTGGGAAATACTTTAAGGCAATATCCCTGACTCATGGGTCAGGAGTATAGGACTTCGTGAGGGAGGAGGCCTCGTAATATTCACTAAAACCCAACCAAAACCTCCTAATCCATGACTGTTGATAAGTTACCTGACTTTCTAGATCTAATTTCTTCAACTTGAATTTCTTAAATCGTTGTCGTCTTTTAAAAAGATAGAAGGCCTTTATGGACTCATGTTAAGTTAAAGATATTGAAACAGTTATTCTCATAACGTTAAAATTATATATAGTAAAAAGAAATCATAAATCTGACCAGAAAAAAGAAATACTGCTAAGAATTATTTGCAAAGACCCAATAACTTTATTAGTTAGGTTAGACCTTGGACTTTCTAAATTCCCGAAGCTATGGAACAAATGCCAGTCTTTATTTTGCTAGCGTACTATCTGGATTGGATTCCCGTCAAAACCCTTTATGTTTGATTTAAATTTCCCACGTCATTGTCATCTATTTTACTTTTAGAGGTTCTTGCCAGCTTTTATTTTACTAGCGATTTATCTGGATGGGATTCCCGACAAAACTCCTTGTTTTTGGTTTAAATTTCCCACGTCAATTTCATCTATTCTACTGCTAGAAGTCCTTGCCAGTCCTCATTTAGTTGGCGAACTATCTGGATTGGATTCCCGACAACCCCATTGATTTTGGTTTAAATTTCCCATGTCAATTTTATCTATTCTACTGATAGAAGTCCTTGCCAGTCTTTATTTAGCTGGCGAACTATCTGGATTGGATTCCCGACAACCCCATTGATTTTGGTTTAAATTTCCCTCAATTTCATCTATTCTACTGCTAGAAGTCCTTGCCAGTCCTTATTTAGTTGGCTAACTATCTGTATTGGATTCCCGACAACCCCATTGATTTTGGTTTAAATTACCCACGTCAATTTTATCTATTCTACTGAAAGAAGTCCTTGCCAGTCTTTATTTAGCTGGCGAACTATCTGGATCTATAGTTTTAGACTAAAATTTCCCACGTCATTGTCATTTAATCCAGAATAACTTTAATTGTAAAGATAAGCTCATTTACTTAAAAGTTAATTGTAATAGTCCTTCGTTGTATTTATGGAAAAAATCCGAATTGAATGTAGAAACTTCGTCAAGCATCTACTTGGTATTCTTTGATGGAAAATCCCAATAACAATCAGTTTGGCGGAAACCTAATAATGTATTCCTAAATCGACCAAGCTGAGTTCGAAAGTCTCTCTGACGTATTGATGTCGGCATTGCTCCGTTGGCAAAATTCTCACATCTTATTCACAGCAAGGCAAATTAAGAAATAAGATTAGGACTGAACTGGTAAGTGGATTCGATTATGACTAGTTACCAACCCATCAGAAAAGACGTCCCATCAAACAAAAACTTACTTTTTGGTAATATCTTTTACCATTTACTAGAATAATACCTTACCTATGATCTTATCATGTTCAAAAATCATAAAAATACACAGATCTTTATGTATATTTATTAAGCATTCAAATTAAAACAATTATTGTTCATATTGTTCATTTAAATATATTATGTACTATTACATTTAATTAATTATGACTTTTTATGCAACACGCAATTTATAACACGTTATAATTAGCATAGAGAAAGTAGAAATGTGATTTTCCCCAGTCACAGTGGTTTTATATTGATAATTTGACTATCTGATACGCATAACTTTGTCTGAGTGATATAGTACAGAGAGATAACAAATTGGACAATCATAAAAGGGGTTATTGTGAGTCTACTGTACAAGATAGAGTTTTTAAGAGAAATAATCTCATTACACATGATATATGCTTAACTTTACCCATTTAGACAGAGTGCGTAAAGGAATATATTTGCCCAGTTTTTGCAATATTATTCATTGGATCTATGCTTTTATTGATCGTAACTTGATCTAAGATAGACTGTAGCCTTCGTGCCTAAATAAAACTAAAAGCATTTTCAGTTGCAATTAGTAATTCCTGATATTAACTCTTTCAAACATATATTTCAACTTTATAATATTATTATAGGGATATAATTAACGTATGTTTTTGTCTGTACATGTGAGCATCGGCAGGTTTTATAAAATCGATAAACTGGCCAGTAAATTGAATATGCTAAGAGGTAAAAGCAGCCTACTGGTCCACTTTGAGGAAAATACGTTGAGCATATTGATTTTTTTTTCAATTTTACTTTAACTATACGATAAATGTATGTTTTGTTTCTTTGAACATATTCAAATTCAAAAATTGTTCATTCATGTAGTCTTTTACAGCATTTTTGGATAGTCAAATATAGTTTTCGTGTTATTTTCAATGTACAAATTACGTTGATATAAGAACGACTTAGAAGTTAAAATTACGAGGCTTCCTCGCCGCCTTGTTCTTAGAAGAATCCGAAACAATCTCATCGGGTATCACTTTTTTATCATTACCATTACAATATGATTTCAACTTTGGAATAATCTATTAACTCCTACGCTTGTTTATTCAAATTGTAGTACAATTTTTTATTAGCTTCCTTTAATGTTTTTTAATTTATTAAGTGATATTAGAACGTCGTAAAAAAATTAGACTATTATATGAGGTGCAATCACTATTTTTCTTTAAAGTGTCAGTATTTTTATTAGCATAAGCTATCATAATTAATTTATTCTGTTGATAACCTTGTAAAGATATACACGCGTCCCACTGCTGGGCACAGGCCTTTTTTTCATGGGGGGGGGGGGGAATCTTCTAAAGATACCCGACCCCTTGGGGGAAGGGCAGGTGATGTAGGATTATACCCACTAAAACCCCCTCGGTGGCCCTCCTCGACACATGTAAGATGGCACTAGGATGTCCGTACTTTCGTCTGGTGCCGCCATTGTGCAATGACATACTCATCCCGTGATCTGCACACTGCAGTGTACCTTAAGGGCACGTAAGCTACATTCTTTCCGGGGTTGTCTACAACAGAACGTAAAAGCAGACCACCACCGTCCAAGCGTTGGCATTCATCAGCATGGCTGCAACTACAGTTAGTGGAGAGAGATCTTCGCCAATAGGCTTATCAAGACCTAATTACTCATAGGAGAGGGGGATGGGGATAATAATGATATTTGGGGCCATATCTTTTTCTCTTATTGTATGATATAGCGGTTAAATGTAACATTATTTTACAGCAAATAATACAGTCTAAAATGGTGTTACACACATTATTAAAGATGAAAGTTATTTGATAATAACCACCGAAACCTTAGACTAAAATCTGACTTTGCGGCTTACTTATTGGGCGGCTTCGGTTGTGGCTAGTTTTCACCGTAGCTGCAAAACTGTGCTGATGCAATTTGCGTTCCAGTACGATGCTGTATAAAAGCCCTAAGAAGTAAATGACCTCTAACCAAGTTAATACCCTTTCATTTTGGACTATATCCTCAATTAAATCTGCTATTGCAGTCAAGCGCTAACCTATCAACCATATTAAAATATAAACCATACTGTCTTTCAAATCAGAATCAGTGAATATTAATGTAGCAGCCTATTAACGTCTAACTGCTGGGCACTGGCCTTCACATTACGGGAGGCAACCCCTGTATGCCATCACTATCACTGTGGGACAGACCAAGGCGACGCCACACTAGGCACACTTTAAGCGTATGCTGAACGCTTAAAGTGTGCCTAGTGTGGCACTCCGAAGAATAAAATCGGAATATATCTCAAAGTACAGCGAGCGCTGTAAGGTCGAAAGTTTTCAGAGGGGGGGATAGGGTGTCTGGCAGCTCCCAATTGAGCGATAGATAGATTGATTTTTGTGCAAGGGCGACATTGATACCTTCTGACCGAGTTCTCAGAAGCACTCGAGCAAGCACTTGACGCTACCGTGGGGGTTTTAGTTGGTAAATATCCCACATAACCCGATTTCCGTTCCCCAGATCTCGGGTATGTTTTGAACAAATTCCCCCGTCAAGAAAAAAAAGACCTTCACATTAATAGGAGAGGGGGTTTTTAAAGCACAGACTCACCCCGCTGCTCCACTTCAGTGCACAAGTGCACTCTCAATACCTTCAATCTCATAGCCCAAATGGGACACAAAACCGACACGACCGGACAGAGAGACCGGACCGTAGAGAGAGTTGATCAATAGAGTTTAATTCAAATTATTTCTTATAAAAAACGTTTTCCCAGAAAGATTTCTCACTACAAACTTATATCAGAAATCTCGTTATGATCTCCAACGCTACCTGACCCCGTTGATAAATAAATACAGATAAAACGAGGAAAATCTCTCCACTTAGCGGCAGAGTACTTAGAGTAGGCAAATAGTGCTTCTTATAAAACTTTGAACTAACTTTCATTGGTTAAGTAAACTTTGTATGTTAACGCAGAATTAAACGTTTGCAAATGTATCGTAGAAACAAATTTCAAATTAGAAACATGTTAAGAATTAATAGTCATAGTCGTGTTGGCGCCTCGCTATCGCCTCATTGGTTCATGGGTATGAATTATAGCGTCACTAATGGAGGTACTGGGTTCTTTTACCGGCAGAGTAAATTTAAGAAATCGCATGTTGTAATTTTTCGGATTTTGGATTGGTGGGAGGCTTCAGTCTTGGCTAGTCTAGTATTAAATTTGTGTTCCGGTGCGATGACGTATAGAAACCACAAGACTCAATAACCTCTTACCAAGTTGTTGCTCTTTCATCATAGACTCATTATCAAGTGAGATTACAGTCAAAGCTAACTTGATAACAAATAAAAAATCATATTAATTATCCTTACTAATATTATAAATGCGACAGTAACTATATCTATCTATCGCGCTTTTACACCAAAACTACTGAATCAATTTAAATAAAATTTAGTACACAGATAGTTTATAGCATGAAAAGAACATAGAAACTTATATATTTAGGCTGTCTGTATAATATAAAAAAATATTGCATTCTAAGTTTGTAAAAGTTTTGCCCCAAAGGATGTAAAATTACCATCATTAGTAATATTATAAATGCGAAAGCAACTGTCCGTCTCTCGCGCCTTTACGCCAAAACTACTGAACCAATTTAAATAAAATTTAGTAGACAGATAATCTAACACCTAAAACATATACTACTTTTGAATGCGACAAAAGAGTTGTAACAGTTGGATGTATCATCGTTTTTAGAGTTAGAAACTTGAGGCTCATTTCTTAGGCTGTTTATGTAATATAAATAAATATTGCATTCAAAATTTGTAAAAGACTTACCCTCAAGGGTGTAAAATAACAATCCTTACTAATATTATAAATGCGAATGTAACTCTGTCCTTCTGTCGCGTTTTTACGCCAAAACTACTAAACCGATTTCAATGAAATTTGGTATACAGATAGTCATATAAGTAAGCTTTCGTATATCACCGAATAAACAACCGAATACGTTAAAGCACATAATTTTAATCACTATTTAAATATTCACGTATATAGATATGCAAACTAGATAAAAATAAAATTAAACATAATGCAACAATGTCATAATGTAAAAAGTTTTGACTATCGTTGTTTCATAACAACTCTGGTAATAACAATTTATATTACGCAATTAAAAATTTTAATTACTATAATTAAATAATATAAGATGTAGTATTAACAGACAACTAGACCTACATTTTAATTTTATTTATAATATACATATGATGCGTATACATATTATGTTTACAATTTTAAAACCTTCTCTCGCTACTTCACTTTCGCCCATTTACTCTCTACTCTTTGTAGGGTTGGCACTTTATGCAACAATTTATATAAATTTGAGTTTACTAACTTCATTTTTGTCAATTTTAAAAAAAATTTGAAAGTCGTTATGTCACGCTTTGTATTTATTCCTAATTAAAACATATTTCATATTTTACCTCAAACTTTAATTTCTCATTTAAGGTATATATCTATTATCATAGGTATTTAGGTATTTGTGTGTGTGTCAGCATAAGAATCGAATATATGTATGCATTTCTGTATGTTTTAGTGTATAAGGATCAGCCCATTACCGTCCCACTGCTGGGTACAGGCATCCTCATAGGAGAGATGGTTTTTAGAGCATACTCGTAGACCCACAACTCAGTCTCTATTCCTTTAATTTCATTACCTACCATTTCTATACCATATAATATTCTTGGCTGGTAGATTCATTTAAGTTTATGTCAGTATTACTTGTTTCATGTTTGTAGTGTACGATAAAGAATATTCTGTCTATCTATTTTTAAAGGATTCGTTGAATCCGTAAACGTTATCGTATAAAATAAGGTGTAGTGACTAAAATTGAGAAAGGTATGCTTCGATGGTCTGAGCACCTGAAAAGAATGAATGAAAGAAGACTGACAAAAAGGATATATGAGTCAACAGTGAATGGGAATTGTTTGTAGAAGATCAAGGCGAACGTTCCTGGACCAAATCCAGGACATTATAAATAAGGGTCAGGTAAAGAAGCGAAGGAGATATACAAGGATCGTGGCAAGTAGGAGGAACTGGTCTTTGCCTACCTATGTACCTATGTACATACATAGGTACATAGGTAGGCAAAGACCAGTTCCTCCTATAAATACATATTTATAAAGTGTGTAGACCTCTTAGTAGGCGAATACCTGTGTTATAAGCTCTCGCTCTTTTATAAATAAAGTAACAAAATTAACAATACAAAAGTGCAATAAATTAATGTAAAAACAAACAAAAATACAAAAAGTGTTCGTGTATTAGTGAAACTTTATATGATATTAACCTGTATAATACAATTTTATTTTAGATATCATTGTATGTAAATATTTTATCGTATATGTTGTAAGTACAGTGTCATTGGGCCAATATGCTATTAACTAATAACAAATTAAAGAAAAATAGAATGTGCCTATAACAGTGTACACGTAGAGGACGTGAAACTTCTTTGATTTATATTATATTGAACGGTATAATATAATTTTGTGTCACATACATGTTGAGCCAATTAATGACCCGACAAACACTTTTATTTTAACGCACATTTATACCTACTGTCCCATTAGAAGTTTCACTTCGAAACGGCTACTAAAATTCTGTGCGTTTGTGTGTTTAAAGGGTCTTAGATTATATGTTATAAAAGTTGTCAGAATTTAAAGGGAAGCTTAGAAGGAAGATATAACGATTGATATTAGTTAACTGTCTGAATTGCGACTGAGATGCTATGATCATTTAATACGAAAACCGAAAGACTACATTGTTAAATAATATTTTCATATGAGTATAGGTTAGAAGTTTAGTGTGTTAGATAAATTACGTTCAAAACAAGCATATCCTCTATTGGCTGTATTATCTAAATAAATTGGTGATAACCAAAAAGTTTTTTGACCTACGACATAAATGTATTTAATTTTATTGATAATTATATTGAATAATATCAAATACAACGTTATTAATTACTTTCTTTACTACTATAATACCATATCACACTAATTCATGACCTTGAACTTAAAAATAAAACTTTAAGTAGGAATCGGATGCAGTGACAACCCTAACGCAATATCCAATTACCTATTAACATAATAACATTGAAAGCCCGTCATATTTAATTGACCATTAGCTGACAGAAGAAGTTGAGTTAACAAATTGTTTCTCATCACCACAACGTTGATGATTAACATTTAATGAAACCTATGTATAAATTTACATGTAAGAAATTCGCGGAGGTCACCATCTTTATACTTTCCAAATTTTGGTTGCAAATTAAGGGATATAGAGCGTGACCACTTACTATATGACATGATTTCATACAAAAAAGGAAGGCAGTAATCAATAGTTATCTTGTGACTTACAAGTTTTTGGAGCATACTTCCGTTTTTAATGTAACATTGATTATCAATTACTTTGCTGACAGACTTCGCTACGCTTGACTGTAGTCTCACCTCATGGTTAGTGATGTTACAGTCTAAAGTAACACTAACATCCTATTTTCATATATCTGAATATATGTATTGTATTTATTATTCTTACCACCTTTACATTCTTAACTTGAATATTACCTTTATCGAGTGACTTCTATAAAACATTTCACCAAATATTAGGTGAACTCTAACTGAACATCTATTAAACAATTCACTGAATATTACGTGAGATATTTATACATATATGGGTTTATTTCTGTGAAAAAAATCATCGAATATTATGCGAAACCTGCATAATTTCATTGGTGTAATTCGTACCTTTATTTCTTTAAAACTATTCAATAATATAAATCGAATTCTATTTAACTTAATCGGTTTATTTCTCCAAAACAATTAACTAAATCGTAGTGAAAATAATCCCTTGACATTAATAAGAAGAACTATATGAACCTTTATTAGCTTATTTCTATAAAAACCACTGAACATTAGATAAAGTCTGAATACTTTAAATGATTTATTTCTGTTAAACAATTCACCGAATATTAGGTTAACCATATATACCGGTATCGGTTTATTTGTCGAAAATAATTACAAAAACTGCCCTAACAGTAATAACGTGCTAAAAATAAGGAATAGAAATGGAGAGTAGTCTTTTATATAGGATTGTAATAACTGACGTCTAGATTTCGACAAGCTTTAGTCACAATCAATGCAAGTACTAGATTTAATGGTGAAAGTTTGTTAAAGATGTCATTGACATTAAGATTTTAACGAAAAAGGCGTCATAGCGGCAATTATTATTCGTAATATAGAATGGCTCAATGTTTTCGAACTGAATTGATAAATTCCTATATAAACTGTTCTATAAATATTATTCGCAATTTTCTCTCTCAAATTAGCATATTTTTGTTTAATTTAAGGTTAATATTGTTTTAAAATCATTTTCGTTTTCGTAATATATTTTGTTTAAATTAGAGTCCCTATATAGATATTAATAGATTCGTATATACAAAAATGTTGTTGACTATAGCATGTATATATTTGTATGATTGTCATTTCCGAGAATAAAGTTGATTGGTAAATAATAGAATGCCAATCATAGGATGTACTTTATAGCAAATAAAATACCAGCCGATGTCGTTTACTTGTCACAGTAGTGCACGTTTGTCAGTCGCAGACTTCGTTTAATGGATAGTGTAATATGTTTTGTAGCTCTTTATTGATAAATCAACTTATAACAAAGTGACAATAGCGAATATTCGGCCGTCCACGTCTGCGGACACTTCCGATATCCTAGATGGCCCAGGTCACCGTGCACATCTAGGTAGCTACCAAGACCCTTTAATATTTCTTTTTTTTTATTCGATGTGTGTAGTTGCTGTTAGCCCTACTGGCTTTTACAGCGTAACCGAGAGGGGTGGCGAGCGCAGAAGCTCTGCCGAGGGGTGGGCCCGTAGAAGGGCCCTGCTGCGTCGGGGGAAAACGTTGCTCTAAGAGCGCCTCCTGCGAGGCTAGGACCTAGGCTTAGAGCAACGTTTGCTGCTGCTGAAAAGACAATCGGACAGGTGCTTATACTTGACGCCCATGGGTCCGCGACTGGTTACCGCGGCCGGGGTGCGTCAGATAGCGGGGATCTCGTCTTCGCCGGCGAAGACGCTGTGTGTGTGTTTGTGTACGGGACATAGGCCGCCTCTTTCTAGGCGTGATGTTTAGCCTGATCCCATAAGAGGGACTCTTTATTTTTTTTTTTTTTCGAACTGTGTTTAGCTGTTAGCCCTACTGGCTTTTACAGCGTAACCGGGAGGAAACTCTTTATTTCAGGTCTCATGTTTATATGTCGGTTACGCGATAGAATTACGATAGCGCGGGTTAATATACGGGTGGCGCCATCTAATGCGCGATGCAGTGACTAGTATAGTCTGTTACAATAGCCAATTTGGTAACCACGTTTCTGCTGAACAACAGTTCGTTGGCGATACATAATCCTCGTCTGGTGACAAGTAGCCGGCGGAGCGTTGAGTAAAGAATCTGGTGGCATTTTCATTTATCCTGAACCGGCAAATCTTCGCAAGAGTGAGCTGCCGAAGGGGCTCACAAATATATATGTCACATTTATTGTGTTTTAAATAACTTGCAATTTTTTATTGATTATGTCTCGGCGTACTGAAAATATTACTCTAAACACAAAAGAGTTAAATACACGTGAAAAACATTGTTTTATCGTGTATACATACCTCAAAAATCTAAATAAAATGTTGCATATTTAAAGCTTATCATCGTAATAGACTTAATACAGATTTGTTTGGACGTAATACGAAATACAAATGCACGAACCGCGCCCATATTTTCTCTTTTTCTTCTCAGTTGAATACAAATAGCTTATTTTATTGCGAAAGTCATTTTTAAATGTAATGATACAGCTTTGTCTCGTCAAGGAAAACCGAAATAAGCCGTTAAAATCCCATTTTAAGGTTTTAAACGCGTATTCAGTACGCGTATCTCATAACATTAGTGTAACAAGGTTTGAATCTCAAATAGTTTGTATTTATTATAATTGAGTCGTTCTTAACTTTCTTTGTTTAATAGTGAGTCTGAATGTTTATTGGTTAAATCTGTAAGTAGGAAACCTTCTGCAGTCAAAATATATTTTAATTATATAAGTTTTACAGTTAGTTAAGATGACTGTGGAGGCGATCCATCCTCTCCTGGAACAATGGTGCAGGTTCTAACCGGACACGGCTGATCGGAAAGTTACTGCACCGAATTGGCCGTGAAGAGTTACCCGCCTGCCATGTGTGTGGTGGCGCTGTTGACTCAGCCTACCACACTTTATCAGAATGTGCAACCTGGGTACCTCCACCAGAAGAAATTGACTTCTATCACAATGTAGAGGATAGGAAACTCTCATATTTATTCGAGTTTGCCAAAAACCATTTTGAATACTCCAATATTCTTATGCTCCCAAAGACCTCGATTTATAACAGAAGCAACAAGTTTATGGAAACATATACGGTAAAAAAACGCATACCAGGTTGTTAACGGGTTATTTAACAATGTCATGTGATCTTTTACAATCGAATAATGAATAATAGACGAGACAAAACAGCTTTGTGATACCGTTATATTAATAGCGTTATCAAGTGTAGTAACTGAATAATTAACTAGACATCAAAATTTTGCAAATCATTTCAATACAAAGTCTTTAGAAGTTTTCAGAATAAAGGCTTTATTTAAGATGTCACTATCTTGTGTAATGAGAGGAGATGGTCATCGGCAGCACGAGTAGGAGGCTTTGAAAGCCAGACGTTTTGTCCTTTTTCATGATAAAATTTTGAGGACTTTCCTCCTCTTTCTAAACTCGTAAAAAGCTTGATCCTGGATGCTAGAATACATTATTTTCAAGAGCTTTTTTGCCCACCAGCGTTACTCATGTCCAATATAAATGCATGCAGCAATTCCAAGAAACAAAACATAGGAATGAATGAAAATGGGTATGATTATCTGTTCATACAGGCATTAATGAAGAAGTTTAAAATAAAGGTTTAATAAATTTACTAGAGAAATTCTTCGCAATCTTAGTTGTTTTGACGGTGCGAGATATTCCCATGACTGCAACACTAATAGGAAAAATAACATATGTAGGTAATTCTTATTTAGATTGAACGTAGATTGATTAAACTGATCAGAAATGATTAATGAAACTTATGAGAAAATATGGGACGTGCAAGCGGAATTTAGAGAAAAACGGGACGTACGGATCAGGTCTTTTCTTTACGCTGTATAACTCAAAAATATTTGGCTGAACACCAAAAAGTTTATTGCGCTTTTATAGATTTAGAAAAGGCCTATGATTGAATAGTGAGGAATCAGATGTGGTCATCGTTACCTACGTATGGGGTGAGCGATAATCTAATTCAGGCATTGAAGTCTCTCTATGAGGGTTCTAGTGCTTGTGTTAGAATAAATGGGGCATACAGGGAGTGGTGTCCTGTCGAAAGAGGTCTTCGACAAGGATGTGTTGCGTCACCATGGGCTGTTCAACCTCGTCGCTTCAACCGATGGACGTCCACTGCTGGACATAGGTCTCACGAAATGATGCCCACAAGACCCGATCTTGTGCCGCCTGGCTCCAGCGGCTACCGGCGATCCTCCTTATATCGTCGGTCCACCTTGTGGGGGGTCTTCCTACACTGCGTCGTCCAGTGCGGGGTCGCCATTCCAGCACTTCAACCTATTCATGGATAAATGTTTGACGGATTTAAAAGAAAGTATGTATGGGTTAAGAATGAATTAATTACTCATCAAGTGTTTACTCTACGCTGATGATCAAGTAATACTTGCGTCATCCGCTAATGAGCTACAGGAGATGCTAAATATTATGAATGAAGCTTTGAAAAGGAAAGGAATGGAAATGAACGTAAACATAACGAAAGTTATGCTTTTTGAGCCAGATGAATCCATGATGAATGACAATATTTTGATATATGGGGAACAAGTGGAAGAGGTGAAAGAATTTGTATTCTTGGGATCTAAATTTACAAAAGATGGAACATATGAAAGTGATATTGAAAGGAGGGGAATATGGTAAATGGTGCTCTACATGCCTTTATGAATAGTCAGACGGTGTCTCAAAAGGCCAAACAGGGTGTACATAGAGGAGTGTTGGTGCCAACACTTATGTATGGTAGTGAAAGTTGAGTATATCAGAAGAAGCATAAAAGTAAAATAAATGTGGTAGAGATGAGAGCGTTGAGAAGTAAGAATGGGTTGAAATTGAGTGACAAAATAAGAAATACTGTGATAAGGGAACGATGTGGTATAAAAGAAGATGTAGTGACTAAGATTGAGAAAGGTATGCTTAGATGATGTGGGCACGTAGAGTAAATGAATGAAATGAGATTGACAAAAAGGATTTATGGGTCAAGAGTGAATGGGAAAGTTAGAAGGGGAAAACCAAAGCGAAAGTTCCTGGACCAAATCCAGGACATTATAAACAAGGGCCAGGTCTAGAGTACCCTAAATCGATGAACTTGTGTGAAAGGTTTAATGAGAATGGGAGAAGCAAAGGAGACATGCAAGGAACGTAGCAAGTGGAAATACGTGGTCTCTGCCTACCCCTATGGGAATAAGGCGTGTATGGAGCTATGTATGTGTGTAGATTGTTCCCAAATAAAATACCAATATCACTTGTACATGCACCAATAGTTGGTAATTTCCATGTCGCAGCGATGACGTGTGATGACATGACAATGACATGTTTTACCATAACTCACACACAACAAAGCGAAGTTTTTCGGAAGCACCAATCATCTTGTGAGAAGTGTATTAATCAATTGCAGCGGAATTCGAAGCCGCCAAATCCGTTCCGCTTTCCTACGCGTGCCGACTTCATTATACACTCGCTAGAAATGAAAGCGAACTGATAATTATTCTTTGTGCGTAGACTCCTGTAGAAGATATATTGATCTATTTGTGCTTCATAGTCGCTCTATTTATAAATTCCAAAAGAAATTAACCAGTTCAGCTAATTAGCAGTGAGTGAGGTAGATATAAGGTGCACAGACGCAGGTGTACTCTTTACGCCTACCCCCTTATAGTTTGATATATTTTCGCATGTCCGGATTGAAATCAAAGGTAGAACCGAGGGCTTTATTTGTAATGCATTTTTCCCTGGCATACTTGAAATTTTTTCGTAGAAAACCCCAATGTTTTCACTCTATAGCTTCTCATGAACCTTATGAACTATATTCGAAATGACTTATAACTAGCTTAAGGCAATGAAAAAGGTATCTGTATAATTTTGAATTCTAAAGTCATCTCCAAATATTCTTTGTAAATTCTCTTATAGAATTAGTAAAGAATCCCTAAGACGGTGAAGCAGTAATTAAATACTTCATAAACTTTATTCGTTTAGAATGATTAATTCAAGTGGTAGACAAATCTATTATAATATCTCTTCACACATCATTTTTCCATAAACTGTATTATCACTATGAATTTTCGTAAAACAAATTTTAAATAGCCTTATTCATATTCATTAAATGATGTAATATTATAGGCTCAAAAGCTACGCTATAACAGTTTGTAATTAGAAATAAACAACGTTCGTTACTCGGAATGTAATATAAAATATTATGCAAATGACTTAATGTTCTAGTCACTACATTTTAATTATAATAAGAAAGGCTAGTATACGTTTATCACGTTTACATAAAGTTTACTTTATGTAACACGATGCTTTGAATGTCGTTATCTATTACAGTTTATTCAGAAAACGTGAAGTCATTATATTTGATTGATTTTGAGTACTTTATCGACGCAGAAATGATTTATCAGTATCACAAAATATAATATAACTCCCGAGGAAAGTTAAGTTAAAAACAAAAAAAGATTCATCGTATCGTACAGTAATATAGTTTATTTAATATTGTATCTATGTCATAACAAAAGAACAAGGCTTTCTTTTTGTTCTGAATTAAACATGTAACATATTTAAAGATTTCATTCGATACACCGCCTCATAGATAGACACATTTGCTATAAATAAATTATTTCACAAATTGGTGTTTTCATTTGAGGGCCCCATAAACTTTCACAAATTTTAACGTATGCAATAAACAAGTTTAACCAGATCTATGGAATGCAGTAAAATAACTTTTACCTTTAAACCTAGCACTGTTAAATTTATTGTGATTTATTGTTTACAAGACAAAAAGATTTACGCGAGATTTAGATATCTATATTGCGCAAAAGTTTGTGGACTGCAACAAAGCTCACATGGAATAAGACAATTTTTACAATATTATATAAACAACAAAAGTAACTTAAAATTTGTTTTATCATAATTATATTTTCTCTTTTCAGATGTAATGTCAACAACTCGCAATCAAAATTTATGCCTGAGATTGAGATAGCTGGCACACTTTCAACAATATAATTGAAAAAGAACGAAATATGGACTTAATACGCCTTTCAACTATGTTCAGCAATATTCTATATTATTAAGCAGTTAATTTTATGAGACCAAAACTGTTTACCTTAGTAATGATCTGACGATGGCAAGAGGACATTACAATGTTACAGCCCAAAGGCGAGAAGGAGTTAGAATAAAATTAAGCATAGTAAAAATAATTATATTAATATTAGTTTCTAATTTTATAATCGCTGAATGTAGTCAAAATGATACAGAAGAAAATGCCACAAGAGTCGAAAACGAAGTACCTGATAAGATAAAGTTGATAGAAGCTATTTCTGGTCGAGGATTCTTTAGTGACGTGTATCACAATGGAACTTTTAGAACTGGTAATAATTTATGGGATAATATATTAAATAAGTGCACATTGAAACCAACAGTGAGTTGTTTACAAAGTAATTTCTATACGTATTTAGATGACAGTTTAGATTTTAATGGTGATGTGAAAGTGTCTAGTGGTTTCTGTTTTAAAAAGAACAATGTGGATATGAAGAAATATAGTAAAGAGGCGAATATCATATACCTCACTGGTAGCAAAGGTAAAGAAGATCGTGAAAGATCGTTTGAAGAAGAAAATGAAATCAACGATGATGAGGAGTCTGGTAAGTTTAAAATATCAGAATTTAACTTATTAATTACTTATATGCAATTAATTACTAGTGTAGCTTATAACCATTTTTTTAGTAAATGCATTTAAGTTATTAAGCAATGCACATTATATATTATTGTCATATTCATAAATACCAATAGAAAAGCTATTGATACCACAGGTGTTGCCGATTCTGAGATAGACAGATCCCTTCTCTCACAAGACGATCAATTTCCTGATCCACTCTAGCCTTAATCGCACATGGTACAGGACGAGCTTTTAATTTCGGTGATGCATTGGACTTTAAATGAATTGCAACAGCATCCCTTTTATATTCACCCAAAGCTTCTTCGAAAATATCTTTATGTTTGATAATAATCCTGTCTATATTTCTAAAGTCAGTTTCTGACATATAATTAATATATAACGTTATTTCCAATGCCAGTCCCATCCCAACAGATTAGGGTCATTCCCTTGAGCTACAATTACGTTCAAATTGCATTCTATATGCCTAAATTGAACCTATAAATACCTAATGTAAATAAAATAATGAAAAGATAAAGAAATCTTTATCTTTTCATAAGAAAAGTTATACCAAGTGGGTAGATTGCTTATAAACTGACATGTATTAGTAACGTATGGCTACCTAGCACATTAAATGGTTTCCGACAATTTTGTCGTATTATTGTCGTTATTTGAAAGAGTTCAGTCGATTATAATACTCAGTTGAAAATTTCTGATATTAATTCTAAGCATAAAAGTAATGTCATGCGTCATAGCGAAGGGAGTCTGTTTTTTACTATTTTTATATGTGGATAATGAGTGTACAGGACGAGCTGGTTCGTTATGGGGTCGCTGTTTAATCTTAACTAGTTTCTACATGAATCGAAGCTTAATGTTATAAGTCTAAGACTGGTCTACTTTAAGGGAAAAGTGCATCCAATCACGTGCGTCATAACGAGTTGAAAACCAGGACGATACTTAAACAGTTTTTCTATGAGTCACTGTATTAACAAAACGTTAAACGTCTGTTTTAAAAAGAGGGGGTTAAGTAGTTTTCACACAGTAGTAAAATATAATTAAAGACTAAATGGAGTATTAAAGTGGTGATAATATGAAGGGGCTTATATACAAAACTTTTATAAGAGGCAAGGCAAATATTTCTGCTACAGTCTCGTTATATATTGATTCATCATTTTTACGCCTGTTTGAAGCTCTAAATCTTCTTGAAAGATGATAGTTATAATCTTGGCTATCTATATGTTCATCGCTTCAAGTGTAACCATCTCTTTTAGACGTGGTATGACAGGGAGTAAAGATACATGTTTTATATTTCTATTGTAATGAAATATGTATATACGTGACGTGTCCTTGAAACTTTACACTCACTTTTCGTTATAAGCATCTAAGGTATAAGATCTGCTGCTTGTTATAGGAATTGTGTGAAAACAACTCAATATACTACTTTTTTTACGTCTTTCTATTACTTAAATATGAACTGAAAGCCAAATTGTTCATTAAATTGTATCGTGAAAATCTTGAGTGCTATTATTTTATAATGATTGAATTTAAATTGGTTCAGCATTCTAAATTTTGTCACTGTAATTATCTGTGATGATCTGGACCTGCCTATGAATTTACTGCTAAAATATCAGACATTTTTAATTGAAGTATATTAAAATTTCTATATAATTAGGTGTGGCTTGTTAGGTCAACTTATAATGCTGTGCCAATATCATAGAAACTTTCGCAATTTATTTTCACTGAAATGTCATACTTCGTGGTTTCAAATATTTGCTCGGCCGAAGTTCAAACCCAGGATTTACGCTTTGGAAGCCGTTTCAATATACGTTAGCAACGACGAATGACCACTTCAAACATTTTACGAGTGAACTTGTCAATGGACACAGATTTCTAAGCCACCTCGCTTACGGATGTGACCCGAATGAACTAAAATGTACTATTGTTTGTGTAAATATATTTGTACGCATTCACTTTCTTCTGTATTTCATTATTTAGTTATGTATCCCTTACTGTACACTGTTTTGTCGGCAATGAATGCTTTATTATTCAAGTCAACATCAAACATATTTTAAACCAGCTTCATAAAAATATATAAGGTACTCGATTGTATTTTTTTCTGTATATTCGCTGACGGACTCATCTAGAGAAGTATTTACCCAATTAACTTCAATGTTGTCATAAACATTCCTTGGCATCCGAAATTATGTAGGAGGCACTGCGGAGAATATGTGTATTGCATTAATGGTTGCAAAAGAAGAAACAAAATATTACACATTGTAACTTACAACGTAGACCGTTAAGAATGTTGTGGTATAAAAGAAGAAGTAGTGATTAAAAATGAGAAAGATATGCTTAGATGGTTTGGGCACATAGATAATGAATAAAAGGAGACTGACAAAAAGGATTTATGAGTCAAAAGTGAGTGGGAAAGTTGTAAGGGGAAGACCAAGGCGAACGTTCCTGGACCAAATCCAGGACATTTTAAATAACGGCCAGGTCAAGAGTACTCTAAACCGACGAACATGTATGAAAGGTTAAATGAGAATAAAAGAAGCGAAGGAGATATGCAAGGATCGTGGCAAGTGGAAGGATGTTGTCTCTGCCTACCCCTATGGGAATGAGGCGTGATGCTATGTATGTATGTAAGAAATCTAGCAAATTATATTTAAAAGAGTAACCGCTGTGTTTCTTGCCGGTTTCATCTCAGCCGAATCAACCTTTCGACCGATGTTATATTTGTTACCAACGGACAGACTACTGACGATTCATAAGTGCTTTTTTGAGCTAACTTCAATAAGCAACATTTAGATATTGATTTTGTACTGCTTTTTTACTGTGTTTTTGTACTGATGGAATCTAGTTTACTCTCTCAGAAAAATTTCTTATATGTGAGCTTTTCTAATACCTTTTTGTTTATTCCTGACACTTTAGCGCTTAATTGCGATCATACCTGATTGTGTGATAATATATTCTAGTACGGAATTTGTTAAAAGACATTTCACCTCTTATAGTTTCTACACAGCATTCTACAGGAACACAAATATCTTTTTCGGGTGGTACGTCTTTGCTGGTAGAGTGGTGACTAGCTACGACAGAAGCCTCCCACCAGACTCAAACAAATCAGTAACCTACTGTAGAATTAAAAATCTATATTGTGCTAATCATAACTGAGGTTAAAGACACTTCTAGAGTTGACTAGAAATGTGTTGCGAGTTTAAATTAAACATATATGACAATCAAGCGTTATAATGTGTAATATTTTGCTTCTGTGTGCCTTTTGTAAAAGGATGTTTTTGAATTATTTTGTGGAAGCAAATCCAATATTGATTACGGTATCTAATTAAAAATACGTATCTTGAAGCTGTGAAATGATTTCTGATTCTTCTTCACCCTAAAATAAGGTATTACAAGATTTTTTTTTTGTGTATTGAAATTGTGTGATTCGTTTCTTTTTGTGTGATTTAATATCGTAATGTGAGAATTGATTCTGTCAATTTTTCTATAAATGAGATTCTAATTGATATATTAGTCTTTTATATATGTCATAAAGTCATTTATATCACTGTTCGTTTAATGCTAAAAGCTCTCGATGAAATAAAACAAGGAAACATTTCCCATTCCTTCGAACATTTATACGAAATCTAACGTGCTAAGTCAAGGTGAAAGTAAACTTAAATACGAAGCATAACAGATAACAACTCTTATGTCAAACTAATAAGAGTCATAATTGAATAACATTTTTAAATAACTTAAATCGCTAACATAACACTATGTAATTACTTTACATGTATATCAAATTTTAAGTCTTACTACATTGATATAAAGATGTTATTTGTATAATTTTAAATGGTGTTGTAAAATATTTGGTAATGGAACTATCGGAAACCTGTTATTAGTATTTGTGTGATACAAAGGTAAGAGGTAATCACTTTCTTCGAGCTAACCTGCTGTTTTTCAATTTCTACAACTAGATTGTGGAAATATAAAGTTAAAAAAAGTAAGTAGCAGCCCATTAACGTGCCACTGCTGGGCTCAGGCCTCCTCACTCGCATGAGAGAGGGTTTTTAGTGCACTCTCTAATCCTTCACTCTCATAGTCCGATGTGACGGGAATCCGACACGACCGGAAAGAGATTAGGCGCAGGACCGACGGCTTAACGTGCTCTCCGAGGCACGGGGGTGGATCACACCGCCAACTTTCCAACTTCGGGCAAATACTGAGAAAATCTTAATAGAAAACTCAATATTGATATTTGAATTGGTCCGACCCGGGACTCGAGCCCAGGATCTCATGACTGTAGTCGAACATGCTAACCACTAGACTAATGAGGCAGTTAAAATCAAATCTTTTTTAAGTTGTAGTTGAAGACACAAGATGTCAATTCAGTTTATTGAAACTTAAAGCCATTTATTAAAGGAATATTATATAAACAATCATTCAAGTTAATCATCTATTGAAAGATCACGTAAAAAGCAATACTTTTTACATAAATATACAGTCCAAATACATTTTTTTAACTAGTAGTTGAATTATTTGATGTTAATACAGTTTTAAATCCATTTATTAAACGTATCATTTATTAACAGTCACTAATATTAAAATCTCGTTCTCATTAGTATTTAATATCAGATTTGTTTCAAGTTTTGTATGTATTATAGATTTCAATTCTTTAAATATCTGTATACATATAAATAAATTTCATAAATTGTTTCGACTTATTTCAATTATAAACTTCCATCCATTAAAAAGGCACTTATTAGACCTCTTGACTCACTCACATTCGATTATTGACACGTTCATTTAATTACCCACTCGTTCGCTCAATCACTGACTTAATCATTCTCAGTCATCACGAAATCTTTAGAACTATTCACGATTGACATGAAATTTAACAATATGACTATTGTCTCAATATCTATATTGCGTAAAGAATCATTAAATATTGACAGGTCACTGCGTATACATATTCAAAAACTTGTACCTTCATTTAAATATTGACTATTTAAATTTTAATTTAATAAAAAGTAAAATTATTACAAATTCGAGAAGACTGCATAAAATTGACAATTTATTCAAGGGTTACAAAGATGACACTTAATAAGTTTAAATATTTTATTTATAGAAAGCTTATTAAGAAACGTTGCGTACATTTATTTAAAAGGATTGGGAAATGTCTATGAAGACTTAAAGAGAATAATCCATGTAATAGACCACTTAGAAACGAAATATTCCTTGGTGGCAAAGTAAACGCGAAAAAAACCCTGGTGGAGTGGACTGGAGGAGAACGAGAGAGAGCGAAATATAATTGAGACCCTTCCGATGTTGAACCTAAATATTCTGAATGACCCACTTTCTTTGTATATAAAGCATATAAGTTAAATAGCAGCTTTATAGACGTAACAGCATGCAGTGACACGTTGCTTAACAATGTGAAAGAATGGAAAGTTAAGCCGGACTTCACGGTCTTGTCGAATCACTGAGCTATATTATTTCATCTAGAATGTAAAAAGCATTCCAAGAAGTGACTAGACTATCTACGAGAAAAATAACCCGTCGAAAGCAAATTGGAAATCATATCCACATTGCAAGTAGAATTGAACCTAGAACACTTAACCAAGGAATGTATAGAAGAAGCCACCACACCAGATGATATGGATAATATTATCGAAGAAGATAAAAATTTCTTTGAAAAAGCATGAAAAACAATCAGTTCAGAAACAGAAAAGAAAATCCAATCGTAGCAAAGTTAAAAGCTAATAAATAGTGCACAAAAGAACTTTCTCAGTAAAACTAGACGTTAAAAGACTACGTCGCAAGACTTTTGTTGTTAATGCATATAAAACTGCTCTGGAAGAATACAAAAATAGCATAATGAACACTTTATTAAACAGCTGGGAAGAGTTCTACTCAAAATACCAAAAAGAGACGTTATGGCAAAGTGGAAATATGGTCATAAGGGAAATACGTAAAATCAGTAGAGGATAAACTGCTGCATTGAGCTTACAAAGCATAAATTATTTCACCTGAAGATTCAGGTAATCTATTAGCAGAAACTGTTTACCCTGAAGACGATACTGGAATGGATAATTTGGAATATAAAGAAATAAGGAAACCTACCGCAGACCTAAAGAACAAGACCTGAATCAAACACCCTCCATCATAAAATATTTGTTAACAGGGACTTAAAAAAGGTACCTGGAGGGGACGACCTTACAGCAGATATTTGTTACGAAGCTTTCCTAAATAACTCTAGTATATTTCCGCAAATATATTTAAACTTCGGTCATTTCCCAAAGCAATGCAAGCAAGCTACTATAAAAATAGTACCTAAACCATTATACATCGAAATCCTACAGACCGATCAGCCTTTACATGGAAAGGTTTTAGAAAATATTCGTTCAAATAGGATTTTATGGCAACTCAGAAGTACAAAGAGACTGGACGTGGGACAATACGACTTCGTTTAATTATTATTTAATCAACTAGAATGGGTTATGTGTAACAATTTGCGATGATAACACCAAAGACTTATTGATAGAGTATATTAAAACTGTCACTAAAATAGCACGAAAAAGTATCGAATCAAAATACAAATAGATAGATATAATAAAATTTACACATAATAAGCAAAAATTTTATTACAACAATTCACAATATAACATAAGTTTAGATAATGCTACATTGTAAATATATATTAAGGTTAGTTTTGATACAGTATAATAAGTTTAGAACGGGTTAAAATGATCTATCTATCTATACCCTTGCTATTGTCACATGTCAGTTGGGGTCTGCTCTCCGAGTATTTAAACCCCATTTGCCTCTATCGAGTGCCATTTCTGGGCAGACACCCATTGACTTAATGTCTGTTTTAATGGTGCTCATCCAAGTTGTGGGGGGGGCGACCACGGCTTTTCTTTCCTTCAATTGCATTTAATGCAGACTTAGTCATGTGGCCTTCATCCCTTCTCCTTACATGTCCAAACCAACGCAATCGACTTTCGCACCTTTTTTTCCCGTATAGGCGCCACTTTAAATGTTCCTCGTTTATAGTCAATCCGGATCCTGTCCATTCTCGAGACGCCCCCGGCCCATCTGAGCATACGCATTAAACGAATGGGTTAAAACGATGCCGAACAATAAATACCGTTGGCATATGACAGATGTTTAAATAGAAAAACAAATCGAAATAGATTACATTTAAAATAATATTGTAATGATGGGAAGAAACATAACAGGGCACAAAGGTGTTCTCGTAACTTTAGGTTGTAAGTCGTTCTTTTAATACATCATCAGTGGTATATTGGAAATAATATACGGGAAAAACTATATTTGACGATAAAAAAGTGCTGTTAAAACTGAATTTGAATAAATACGGATTGCTTAATGTTCCTACCGTATCAGAAACTACGCGGGCTACGTAAGCCATATCATTTAGCATAATTCTAACGTAGAACAATAGGTGTGTTCAAAGGTTTTTGGAGCGTTAACTACGAGACTAGCGCACAAACCAATTTTTTGAGCCACCTCTCAATTTGTTATTATAATAAAGATCCCCACACACTAACAGTCTACCGGCCGTTATTGACTTGTCAGTTAATCACATACGAACTACTATTACCGTTTTCATTGCAAAAGGACTAACTGCCTAAAAGTTCAAATCATTGGAATTTTTTTTTAAATAGATGTACTTTTAAGTCAATAAAATTATTTTAAACTATACCTAATCCTAATATTCAAGTGTATTTTTGGAACGTAGGGATTAAGCTCGTGGAATTTCTGAAATCCCGAGCTTAGGTACCTCCTACAAACATAAAGAAAAGCTTGATTCAAAGTCGCATGATGAAACTACAGGTATAAAGTTTATTTGTGATTGTTTTGTAACTCAGTCAGTATTGTTCTCAATACTTTAAAGTCATTACGTTTTGGTATCAAAGCATTTGAACCTGTTGTCATGTTCAAATGTATTATAATATTTGAACTACTACATTTAGTAAAGGTTATAAGGTAAGTGTTCAAAATAAAAGTTAAAACCACTTGACAGTAGTACATGTCATTTCATAATGTCACAATATTTTTACATAGTTTATAATAAAGTGGTATCCTGTTCTTCTTAATATCTTATATCTTTTAAACTACTCAACTGATTTCAATGAGAATTTCAGCAATAGATAGATTGATTCAAGAGAAAGTTTTATATATATAATACATATATATTATAGTAGATAAATGCAGAACAATTATAGACGAACATATTTTTGAATGTGTATCAAACCAAGCTGGTACAGAACTGTAAATATTAAAAAAGACTTTAAAAAGTCTGTAATAGTTTACATATTATCTCTAAAGAATAACCCACAGTAACCATTTTTATCTTTTATATATAAAAAAATTGCTTTATAAATGTAAACTTAATAATATGTCAACTTTTAAAAACTTAATATAGCTTAAAAACGAGGGTTTCTTCCTCGCCCTGTTCTGAGAAGAGCTCATTACAAACTCACTGGGGTGTCTCTTTCTCTTCTCTTTGACAATGTTATTTTAATGTATTCCAGTATATTACAGTAATCCATTCCCACTCCCACGCTTTTCTATCGTCCAAGTAATTCTTGAACTGCATCATTGGGCTAGTAGTGAGTGTTGGGGAGGGATTCAGGATCAGACGAATCCCTCCGGGTTTAGTAAACTGTATGTGGTTCAGGTGCTTCGATCTTGCGGGTTTGGATCTTCGGCTCTTCGGAGTTCGGAGTTTCGACCGTTGTTTAGGCTTGGGTCGTCATGTTTGTGGTTCGGTTCGGGTTCACTTCCAAGTTCTTCAAAGTTCTAGTTGTTGATGTTCACAAGTCGCGTTTAGTAGAGGAGAAGGCGAAATGTGTCATCTAAACTCTGGGAAAGGCCTTTATACAACTCTCCTACTCGGCACGTACACATACGTCGTGACGAGCAGGACAGAGGGTGATCGCGGGGGTTGAGGTAGGTGTGGGAGGGTGATCGCCGGCGGTTGACCAATTAGAATTAGTCGACGCCGGCGACGCACTAGGCTCGGTGCTCCCGTCCGCAACAGTTAGCATGTTCAACTACAGACATGAGGCCCTGGGTTATTGCCCCGGATCAGCCGATTCAAAATCGATATTGAGTTTTCTATTAAGATTTTCTCAATATTTGCTCGAAGTTGGAAAGTTGACAGTGCAATCCACCCCCGTGCCTCGGAGAGCACAATAAGCCGTCGGTCCTGCGCCTAAGCTCTCTCCAGTCGTGTCGAATTGCCGTCATATCGGACTATAATAGTGAAAGAATAATGTGCACTCAGTACTATCCCTGCCAACCCGCATTAACGCATCTTGGTGGGTCTATGTGTATGTTCTAAAAATATCACCTATGAGTGAGAAAGCCTGTGCCCAACAGTAGGACGTTAATCCTTTAAATTATAGGAAGGTTTTTAGTTTTATTAAATGACATCTCTAGAACGTCTTCCAGGAGTTTGTTATAGAAACGCATACGAGTACAGTTACCATTAAATTAATTTTTAATTTTATGGGGCCTAGTACAGTTTATAAAAAAAAATATTTCTATTACTTAACTCTTAGATTGTTCGGCCGCGTTTTTTATTACTCTTCGTAATTTTCAACAGAAATTAGCGTCGGCTGCCCTGCCCCGCACGGACGTTTTTGCGTCGATTGCCCCGCGGTTCAAATGATGCCAACGTGGCTCTTGGGGGGCTTAAATCTTCACGAAAGATTACCAAATGTTGTAATTTTTATGTTTGCTAATAGTTAAACTATACATTGTTATCTTCAGTTTATTACATTAAGACTCTGGTATAGCGGCATGTTGCGCTAGTCTTTGAGATAGTGAAAACAGACCATCTTGTATTTATAGTCTCATATCTTAAAAATTAAAAGTTACCTTAAGGGTTTTCATTGTTATACACTCACAAACATTCATACATAGCATCACGCCTCATTCCCATACGGGTAGGCAGAGACCACGTTCTTCCACTTGCCACGATCCTAGCATATCTCTTTCGCTTCTTTCATTCTCATTAAACCTTTCATACAAGTTTGTCGGTTGAATGTACTCTTGACCTGGCCGTTGTTAAAATGTCTTGGATTTGGTCTAGGCCTCAGTCTTCCCCTTTCGACTTTTGCATTCACTCTTGACTCAAAATCCTTTTTGTCAGTCTCCTTTCATTCATTTCCTCTCAGCCGTGTACACCCCGTTTATTCTGACAGAAGCACTAGAACTCTCATAGAGAACCTTCAATGCATGAATCAGATTACCTCTCACCCCATACGTAGAACATACGTTGAACACAGCTCATTCCTCGCCACTCGATCATAATTAAACACTCACAGTTTATAAAATGCCATAAAAAAAACTTAACGACCTTCAACGCGACACACGCACCGTTAATAACGGTCACTTTGTAATTGATTTATTTTTGTCTGGTGTTATCTCTACCCATATTTTGTTACTGTGGTTACCGAGAAACGAAATAGATAAAACACATTATGACTAAAAGAAAAGAGATGATTATATTTTTGATTGCCATAATTGAGACAGAACTATCATATCATATCAACCAGTTGAGTTAGGTTACTCGTATATGAGGTGCATTCACTTTTCATCGTAAAAGAGTCAATATTTTTATTTGTGTACAATAAATATTCAAATATATATAGGGAATGAATTATTTTGACTGCTCTGAATTTCTCTTTTGGGTCCATGTTATAAACCGCACTAACGGCCCTTTTCTGCAGTAAAATATTGCTTCTATATCAGCAGCATTGCCACAAAGTAGAATACAATATGATATAATACTTTGAAAATGAATAAATTACACAATATATTATCAATTACTTAGTAAGCGATAGTCATATAAAACAGTAAAAAAGATGTAAACGGTGCCGTTATATACATACAATGATGATATCTCCACTTCTGTTTCCTACATTGTTTCACCTTTACTAATTTCACTCGTGATTACGCACGTAAACTTTCCAATGTTTTAATATATTCCATCTAAATATTTACTTTTAACTTTCTATCGATTTCAAATAAAAAAATACTTTATTCAATAAGCCATCTATTTGCCTTTGAATCGTCAAATATAGTTTTTTTCACATATTATTTCCATTGTACTTCTGATGATGAAATTAAAGAGCTATTTAGAATTTAATGTTACAAGGGTTCCTTTGTAGTCTGTCCTGAAAAGAATCCGTGAAGAACTCAGTCTGGTGTCACTACTAAAGGTTATCTGGATTACATTTAAATGTATTATAATGTTGACTCACAAGGAAGTCTCGTTAATAGGTTTTTACTTATCTTATAATTTATTTATTTATTTTATTTTGGACAGCCAACAGCAGCTTAATGTCTACATTAAATGACATACTTTATTATATCTTATTACATAGATAAACAAACTACAATATGTATTTATATACAGTTTTGTTAACACCTGCGTTAAATAAATAATCGTTATATTTCAATCAATTTACAGAAAACTTTTACGAATCATATACATAAAACTTTCTTAAAAATCACTCTACTTTTAAGTGAAAATGTCATGGAAATCTGTTCAATAGTTTTGAGTTTTAAAGACAGGGAATTTTCATATATCTATCTAAACTGTTTTGATTATTTTTCTAGGTATAGTCCTACTTGAGACATGAGATCATATTAATTTATAACAGAAAAAAATAATTATTGTATTTTTATTTGACATCGAGAGAAGTATGACTTTTCCTGTCAAATCTCCACCACCTTTGCCTGTTCGCAAAAAGCTCATAACTGCAGAACTGACATTAATGTGGATTAAAGGAATTGATAGAATAATGGAAGGTTTAATACTTATTACCGATATATTATTTGTCTAAGATTTGAGTAAACTGCTGAAAATATAATAAGAATTGTGGAAAGTATCTGAAAGTCAAGTAATCTAGGAGCTTTCGCTGAAAACCCTGCCTCATTTCTTATTATTATATATTTAATAACAACGTGTACAACTCTTGATGTCGAATTAAAATTGACTCTATTCTATCTCCTAAATCCTCCAGACAAAAAAGAGCAAAACGTGCCATATATCAATTCGGATCTCGCATTTCCTAAAAATAAAATATCGTAGAAACTTCAATTTTCAATTACCGTCGCACAATATACTGAATAACATTTTATATATCCTTTATAATATTCATTTATACAGCTAGAAGAGTAAACACACAATTTTAACACAATAAATAAAAACAAACTTGTTGTGCCAGTGCAATATTCTAAAATAAAGAAGATTCAGAAATCATTTGTCGGGTTATATAAATATGTTAAAAACGTCCTATTACAAAAGGAATATTATAATGTTGAACATTATTTGAACGATAAAGATGTTTGGACTTGCTTCAAGTTGCACGTGGAAGCTAAACACATTGTAACTTACAAAAACTGTATGAAAAGGAACAACAGTTTAATTTCTTGCAGGCTTTTTCTCAGCGGAATCAACTATCCGAAACGATAGTAGATGTATTACCAACGGACATACCACTGACGATTCAAAAGTGCTTTAAAAGCCTCCTTTAATAAAGAATATTTTAATTCATTTGATTTACGTCAGACAGATAAAACAATAGTGACAATTAATAGGATTATGACAGGGAAATGCTGGGAGCATGCGACACGTTTTGGAATATATTATTTACATTTTGGTTAAAGCAGCTATATCAAAAGAAAGAAAACTGGGTAGAAAAAAATGTATCGAATACTTAATTTGTGTGGTCGCTGACTATGGGCCTCATACGAAAGGTCAGTGTCACTCAGCGTGCGATGGAGAGAGCTATGCAATGAGGAGATCCGTAGCAGAAGCAAAGTCACCGATATTGCCTTACGAATCGCGAACCTGAAGTGGCAATGGGCGGGGCACATAGTGCGACGGACCGATAGACGTTGGGGCCCAAAAGTGCTGGAGTGGCGACCCCGCACCGGGCGGCGCAGTGTAGGTAGACTCCATAAAAGGTGGACCGATGACATAAAGAGGGTCGCCGGTAACCGCTGGAGCCAGGCGGCGCAAGATCTGGCCTTGTGATCATCATTTCTTGATACCTATGTCCAGCAGTGGACGGATTGGCTGAAGCGACCACTAGTTAATTTCTCATTGTGAGGTAGAAGTACTTCTGTTCGACTCCACTGAGGGTTAATTTTGGAAATCATGTTTCCTAATCTATCAGAAGATATCGCGATGAGTCAATAGTTAACACCCCCTCAAACCCTCTTGCGGGTGGAATTTCACAAAATCCGTTCTTCACTCACCTCCTCTCGGCAAAGGGAATATTCCTACCAAATTTCAAGTCTCTACGTCTTATGATTCCAGAAAAATTGCAATGAGTCAATAGTTAACACCCCCTCAAACCCTCTTGCAGGTGGAATTTCACAAAATCCCTTCTTCACTCACCTCCTCTCGGCAAAGGGAATATTCCTACCAAATTTCAAGTCTCTATGTCTTATGATTTCAGAAAAATTGCAATGAGTCAATAGTTAACACCCCCTCAAACCCTCTTGCGGGTGGAATTTCACAAAATCCGTTCTTCCCTCACCTCTACTCAGCAAAAGGAATATTCCTACCAAATTACAAGTCTCTATGTCTTATGGTTCCAGAGATATCGTGATGAGTCAATAGAACCTGGATATCTCTTTTATATATAAAGATACAGTTAAGGAAAAAAACCGCCGCTACAGAAAATATTAGTAAATGATAACTTCTTCTTTATATTATATTCATTAGACATGTTTTCTTGTCCTATTAGACGAAAAAACTAGTTTTTTTTAAAAAATTCAAATGAGTTTAAAAGAATAGATTATATACACGCCAGCATATTTAGCGGAACATAAAAAAAATTACAAAGGTTTGATATCAGTATCATAACCTTATACGATACAGATATAATTTTTTTTTTTATATTCCGCTAAATATGCCGGTATGTATATATAATATATTTTTAAAATTATATTAAATATGTTTTATTCATATTATAGCTATTGGATTTAAAAAAAATAGGAGGGCTATCTTTTTGTCAAAAAAAGCGAACTAATTTTCCCGAAAAATATCCCGGGGCTATACATAAATTTTTTTCTATATAAAAATAAAAATAAAAAACTAGTTTTTTCGTCTTAGAATACAAGAAAAATATCATATGAATTACAAAATAACTAGAAAGTATCATTTACTTTTATTTTCTGTGTCTGTCTCAACTGTATATTAAATATGTAATATAATAAATTGAAACCCATTGGGGTACAATTGAGGGCTGACAATTTTGAGTACTGTAACAAATAATAATACTTAAAGAAAAAGATTCTAACAGGTTTATAAAATAACAAATTAAAAACATATTCACTGCGAAAAAAACCGCCATCGACCTCTCACTCCACTTCCAGAACACTTCCCTCACAATGTCCAAAAGCATTAGCATTCTTGGAGTCGACGTTTCGAATGAAGTCGAATTTCATGATCATTTGGTAAGTAAAACGAAACTCGCTTCCAAAAACTTGGGGTGCTTAACTGAGCTAAACGATTCTTCACAGCCAAAAATCGCTTACTCTTATATTATCGTATAAAGCCCAAATTTGGCCACACTTAAAATACTGCTGCTACCTTTGGGCTGGTGCACCCCAGTATCAACTCCTTCCATTTGACCGGATTCAAAGTCGGGCAACTCGAATTGTCGGCAACCGCTAACTGACCAACAATCTGGAGACTCTAGTCCACAGAAGAACCATTAGTCCCCTCTGTGTCTCCTATAGAGTCTATAATGGGGAGTGTGCAGAGGAACTGTTTAAGTTGGTACCACCGTCACAATTCTTCGACCGACCATCTCGTCGTAGAAATAAATTCCACCCACACACTTTGGTCGAATGGCACTCGTCAACAAATCGGTTTGGACCAAAATGTGGAACCAACTTCCAGCAGCAGTGTTCCCCTAAGACTTCCACAGGCAAACGTTTAAGAGGCAATTGAACTTCCACCTCCTCGGCCGGCAGCTCCCCTAGTGCTGCAGGTGTCCATGGGCGGCGGTGATGACTTACCGTCAGGTGACCCGCCAGCTCGTTTACCTGTTATAATTATTAAAAAAAAAAATACTTTTTACTAGTAATAGTTTCATTTTAACCTTCAAAAATGTGTTTTTACTACATTTGAGGTCATTAACCCCGTTTACCCGACCGCTGATTTAAATGTCGCTAACCTATCTACAAAAAATACTTATATTATCAAAATATTAGATTGATAATTAAAGATAATACCTACATAGGAAATAGGCACGGTTTTTTTTTATTCCCAGGCTCTCTACATAGATCTAATTGATGTCTAATTGACAGCATAAGATATATATGTGCGAACAAATTTATTAGTATATTGATAAACAAATAATAACCACTCTAATGGTGAGATTGAGGAAATCGATTCACGTCTCACGCCTAAGTACTTCCGAATAGATAAAAGACTTTCCACATTGTCTCTTTCCGACAAAGATACAATAGGCTAACAAACACGGGGCTATATGTAGATAATATTAATTGATATTTATGTCTGTAAAATTTGTATTACATCTTGAATTACTTATTCTATATGTGTATTGCTTCGTACCAGTTGTTTTGGGTTCGATATGATGATTAGATTGAAATGTAAATAGAGAGAGATTACATTTTATTGGTCTAGTGGTTAGCATGTTCTCTATTAAGTTTTATATTAAGATTTTCTCAATATTTGCTCGAAGTTGGGAAGTTGGCGGTTTGATCCAGCCCCGTGCCTCGGAGAGCACGTTAAGCCGTTCGTTCTGCGCCTGACCTATCTCCGGTCGTGTCGGATTCCTGTCAGATCGGACTATGAGAGTGAAGGAATAGAAAGTACACTTGTGTACTATACCTGCCAATCCGCAGTTGATCAGCATGGTGGGTCTATCCTCTAAAAACCCTCGCTCCTCGGAGTGAGGAGGGCTGTGCCCAGCAGTGGGACGTTAAAAGGGCTACTAATTACTACATTTTATTGTTAACCACAGATAAACCAAAAAGATATGTAATAAAGATATTATTCAAGTAAAGCACAGTTAGAAGATTTTATTAGTAGCTACTACTATAACTAGTTAACACATTATCTTAGTTAATAGGCAACATAAAAATGGTCGTATTGTAGTAAAAAGGAAGCAAAATGAAGATTGAAGTTTCTAATGTTTAGATCTTGCAAAGACAGTTATAATACAAAAAATAAAAACAAACTTGTTATGCCATAGACGGACTGATGACGATTCAAAAGATCCTAGTCGAATAAAGAAGATTTTTATTGTATTTTTACTTTTACAGAAACACCGTTAGAAGAAGTAACAGATGCTCTATATAACAAAGGGGTCAAGTTTCTAATGACACATGACATGAGGCTGGCATTGCCAGAAATGGTGTTCGGTGGTGCTATTCTTAAAGTTTCACCACGTGCTTTGACGAAAACTGGCGCCCTTGTACATATAGACTTGGCACCGCAAGAAGTGGAGAATGGACAAGGAAGAATATTTTTTCATAAAATGAGTAAGCATATATTTTTTCATAAAATGAGTAAAAATCAGTCAGTTCCCAATATAACTTATGACATACACATAGTGTAAGCAGATTTAACTTAAGTGTCACTTACATGTCCCTTGTTGATTGGAATCGCTAAAAATATCAAAAACTTGGAAAGTACCAAATAATTTTGCCGCCAAAACGATCTACATAACTTAAGATCACCTGTTAGACTGACAAACGTTTGGTATGCAACGAGTAAGCGTTCCGCGGGCTTTTATTAGTTTATGACTCATTTTTATTCTGTGTATAATATTTGTCTAATTCTAATAATGATCTAATTAGACTATATATATAAAATTACTATACTAACCCATATAAAATGAAAGGAAAATATAAATACTAAACATTTGTAAAAGTCGCAATTACCTAGCTTAAAATACAAAATGTAAAAAAAGCATTTATATATATTTATGACACAAAATAATACTGTACATTGGGACAGTTTTTCCTTAAATATAGTTTTTTTGTCGTGCATATTAGTAACATACAATTATCATTACAAAAGTGAAACGTTCGACATATTATTCTATGTTTGATTTAATAGGACTGTAACATACTGTTTCTTAGAAGTTTTTTATATGAGCTCAGGGCATAGTTTGATTAATAGAAAATCAAATTAAATTAACTTAAGAGAGAAATAAGGACAAGGACACGACTGTTCAGGATAACAATTTGAATTTAATTTCATTGATAAAAAGCTTCATAATATAATGTCTAAATCAGATCAACCATCTAATTTTAAGGCATTTTTCAATAAAACTAACTTCAAACTGTTCTACTTCAAACAGTCGTACTTTTGTAGGTCGGACTTTCTTAATAGAAAACCTATGGTATATTATTAGTGTAATGTACCACTAATGTTAAATAAATTTCATGATCATTTCAGAGAAGTATATAAAGAAGAAATTGGTAATGGCAGCACTGGCTATCATTTTAGTGATAAAGCTAATCGCGTTGAAACTAGTGTTTGTTTTACCAATTGTACTCGGCGTGACTACTGCCAAGAAGATGTTCCTCAAGATCCTGCTCTTCCTGTTCCCTGCTCTTAGTCACATATTCAAATTATGCTCTTGGTACCACCAGAATTACCACACTACTAAATATCATCACCATCATCATCTGATCACCCACCATCATAAGGTTGGTGCTAATTTATATCACTATCAAGAAATAATAATAAGTTAAATTATTTTTAAGACAGTTTGAGAACATTTAATATTAAAAGCAATAGGTGAAAATGTTTTGTTCATTTTCACTTTTACCGATTTGGACAAAGCAGCTTATATAGAAACTTAATTTGGTTTTGCATAAAAGGTCATTATATTAGTATAAATGGACATTTATACTTACGAAATATATCGAAATATATAGAAATCGTGTATTCAAGAAAGCCTTTTATTAGTAATTTGTGAAGACACGACTGTAAGAGGGATTAAAGAAAAGAGCAATTCTATTTATAACGTTACAGTATATATTTAACATGATATAAAATGAAGAGAGTTCTTTTAACAGAAATATCATTTTTTTTTTTTGATTGATTCATCATTTTCTACAACTATGTCCTTGTATGCTAAACCTTTTCTAATTGCTACATTATCTAAGGTACCACATTCGCATCATCAACATATTTACGGCCCTCCAGCGCACGGTTCAGTGGTTGTGAAGCAACATGGGGAAGCTCCACCGGCTTCGTTTGATCACTACCCTCAAGACTGGGAGTTGTCCGGTCCAGGACTTGGAAGCGAGTGAGTTTTTGGAGTGTAAACTTTGAAAGTTGATGAAACGAAAAGCGACAGTAAAAATACAGAAAGTGTTTGTTATGTTCGTGGTTCTCCTTGTGCCCTGCTTCGTACCCCCTCCAATCGTGTTCACCTTGGCATTTTAGTAGTTAAAATGAAATCGTTACCAAAACCTACGATTATCCTATTGCTCGAAATTTTACATTGGTCTCATGATCTTGAAGTCAACATTTTAGCAGGTGTCACTTCTACCATGTGTGAATTGTACACAAGATTTTTTCCTATGTTATTTTTTTTAAATATAGGACATCTACATTTGTTTCGGATATTAAAGAGTTCATTCTAAGCTAGAGAAGTAGAATTAGTACTTTAGATCCTAAGGATATTACAATTACTGACCGAAACCAAAATCAAAATATTCTGTTTAAGTGAGTTCGAAACGCTCTTTTGAATAACCTGTATTCTGTCTTTTGGTAACAAATCAACCACCGGCTTGGAAATTGATTCTACTATTAAGAGACCAGCAAGAAACTCAGCATTGACCCCTTTAAACGGTATTTGCTGAAAATCAGCGATGTATGTTTCAACTTTTTCAGGGTTGTGCCGCGCATACATGGCACCAGACAATGTAATGTTTGGCACAATTTTGAAATAAACGTTTTTTCTTTCTACTTTCTTTCTTTCTTTAAATATTGTTATGTAGTTTACAATGTCTTTAGCTCCTGTGTGCAATTGTAATCAAGTCTAAACATCTTTGTCGCTTAAACAATTTTTTGGCATATTGCATAAAATTTTTTGAAGGCTTTCGAGTATCTTATTAAAAATGCGTATGCTCAATCCGACAAATAATTTCTGAACCGTCTACAGCCTAAAATATGGCATTGCAAGTTTGTATTTATTCCTTGTATTGAAATTCACTGACACTGACTACAAATGTGTAAATAGAATTTTTGTGCGTAGTACAATAAAAGATACAAAAGTTGGTCTTCAATTTCTTGGTGTCTGTGAAGTAACTCAGATTCTCCCTGAAAACCAGCGTCGCAGCTTGCTGTGGCTTCAAGCTATTTGCTTCACAGATATATGTTACTTTTTCGTTTTTATACTATTTGTTATAAAAATTTGTTATAAAAAGCAAATAAATTTTTTATCTATTTATATTAATATGTTTAAAATAAGTTGGTGGTCATAATTACTAGTACCAACAGCATATATCCAGAAGAGTTACTTTAAAGGATTACTACAGAGTTTGTTATTGCAATTTAATATGTTGTTTGTAAGGTATTTCTTTGAAATAGTTTTTATCATTTGTCTTAGCATTTAAATTGTTTTCCAGAGGTCATTTTGACGCATACATATCAAAGAAAAAGTTTTGTATGCATATAATTTAGGAATTGTTTATCCGCTAATGATAAACTTTATATATATCATTTTTATGTGAGTATGTAAGTCACCGAAATCCTAAACAGATGGACCGATTTTCTTGATTTTTTTAATGTGACTTCAGGTGGATTCGAGAATAATTTAGATTTACGTTTCGATCCGGTTTCCCTCTTATTCTAACCACCTACCTAGACACTTAGACTCTGAAAGTTTATAATTTTTGCAACGATATGTTCTAACTTAGGGTATAGCTTTCATTTCAATTTTAAATATTTCTTTTATCTTTAAGTGTACGCTGAAAGACATAAAAGTGTGTTTGTTTTACAGGTACTTGTCCGACATTCACCGCAACGCTATAGCCACCTTCAAACCCCATGAGAATGATGGCAACGACATAAACTCTTGGGGTCTCGGTCTACCACCAGGTACAATGTATATCTTTAACTAACCCAGTTATACCTGCTACGGTTTGGTCCTTTAATTATTTAGTAACAACAAAGAATTGGTTAAAAGTAGCATAAAAATTTCATGTCCATTTATTTTTCATATAAATAAAGGTTGTTTTGTAACTAAGCGTAACTAAATGAAACTTTCTTTTTGACGAAGTTCAACACTTCATTTTTACATTGATAAGAGCTGCCTGATAAAATTCTATAAACTTTTTTTCATATTACATCATATTACATCAACAATGTTATCAATTATTATTAAAAAATTGGTATCTTTAGTTCGTCCATCCTAGCAATCTTAACCTTCATCTCTTATAAGGGATAGAACAAATTTGATGGCTATAAAAAACAGTAGAGACCTTAGAAGATAGAAATACACTATCATGGACGTTATTTAAAAACTTTTTATAAGGAACAATTCCGTAATATATGATTTTTTCATAACTTGACTATTTACGCAGCGCAAACAACAACGCTTTTCAAAAGGAGTATTTTTTCCCATTTTTGCAACATTTTACATCATTGCTCCGCTTCTATTGGTCGTAACGTGGTGATTTGAAGTCTATAATATTTCTTGATAAATGGGCTATCTAATACTAAAATATTTTTTCAATTTAAACCAGTAGTTCCCTAGATTAGCACGTTGAAACAAACAAATAGTTCAGATTTACAATGCTAGTGTAAATTGTTTGATGAAAGGTTTTTTTTATTTCAGGGCCTTCGTTAAATACTGGAGAGTACGCTAGTGCTAATAGTCCGGTTCCCAGCTCTGTTCCAGGCCCTAATCCCAATACTGGGCAAAAAATTGTTGTTAATCACGCGGGAAGGTATGTAACTCTAAACAACCTCAAAGATTGTTTAAAGTGCAAATACTCGCTTCGCAATTAGGTTTTTTATTGTTGACAGGTTAGCGCGTGATTGTGATCACTGATGATAAAATGTAAGATGGAGACGCGCTAATCTGGTAAGAGGCGATTTACTTCTTATGGTTTCTACACAGCATCGTACTGGAACACAAATCTCTTTGTTGAGCGGTACGTCTTTGCTGGTAAGGTCATAACTAGCCACGGTAGAAGACTTTGCAGAAGCAAACAAAGTTGTATTCCCCGCTTCCATCTTAGACTGTATCACTACTTCACATCAGGTGTGATCAGAGTCAAGCGCGATCCTATCAGTACACAAGCAAAGTCTTTGTGAAACTTCTTTGGCTATGTAATTTTTAAGCCTTGTTTATATTCATACAAATCTAAAACTAGATTTTCAACCTTGGAGGGAGATAAAAGAAAGATATATTAGGAATTTAATTGTCATTGAAATAGCGGCGAAAATGAATACAAATAATTTATTGAATCCTCAGTGCCTGAAGACCAAAGTCTTCAAACAGTGCGTGTTGCCAGTGATCACCTACAGTTCTGAGACTGGCCTCATGCGAAAGCTCAGAGTCACTCAACGTGCGATGGAGAGGGCTATGCTCAGAGTTTCACTACGTGATCGAATCAGAAATGAAAAGATCCGTAGTCGAACCCAAGTCACCGACATAGTCCTACGAATCGTGAACCTGAAGTGGAAATGGGCGGGGCACATAGTCCGGAGGACCGATGTAAGTTGGGAGCCGAAGGTGCTGGAGTTGCGACCCCGCACCGGACGGCGCATTATAGGCAGGCACCCCACAAGCGGCGCTAGATCAGGCCTTGTGGACGTCATTACGTGAGACCTATGTCCAGCACTGGACGTCCATCGGTTGAAGCGACGACGACGACGACGAATTTATTGAAATCTCAAATGACGAATTGTAAATAAAATTCCACGTGTTTTTGTCACTATTAGAAATTATTAATTAAATTTTGTTTTTGAATTTAAAATTTAGAAATGAAATTTTATTTATAATAATTTATGAAAAATAGTAAAATTAACTTATTAAATGACAAGTCGGTGACTCTAGTTCTACTACGGATCTCTTCATTTCTGATTCGATCACGTAGAGAAACTCCGAGCATAGCCCTCTCCATCGCACGCTGAGTGACTCTGAGCTTCCGCATGAGGCCCATAGTCAGCGACCATGTCTCAGAACCGTAGGTCATCACTGGCAACACGCACNGCTGGAGTGGCGACCCCGCACCGGACGGCGCAGTGTAGGGAGACCCCCCACAAGGTGGACCGACGACATAAAGAGGGTCGCCGGTAGCCGCTGGAGCCAGGCGGTGCAAGATCGGGCCTTGTGGACGTCATAACGTGAGACCTATGTCCAGCAGTGGACGTCCATCGGTTGAAGCGACGACGACGAGCGACGAAATGACGAGTGACATATAAAAAATGCTACATAAAAAACGCTGCACATCTCTGTGACGCGAAAATTTTATGCGCCTAAAGAAGTTTCACTTAATGATATTTAAATGTTATGTTAATCTTAATATTTTATTTTGTCAATGATTATATGTGTTGTGTTATCTTATTATTTATATTATTTTCAGACCAATGGGACCACCCAATCCATATTATCGCAATAAAAAAGCGGGAGTACGGGATCCAGCGCAAACAGAAAAAGACGCATTGGTAAACACTAATATATAATATCAATACATACAAATGTAAAACCAATATGACGTTAATGTACTGCTGCTAACCAATTTTTATTTTTTATGGGAAAGCAATTTGTACCCGGTAAATTCAGCATCTATTTTAATTTAAGGAGATATCACTATATATACAAACGTTCCTCTTTCTATTATTGTGTGTATATAATCTGTGGTGAGCGAATATATCGAACTTACGAATTATTCGTTCCGAATCGAATATAAATATTCGATTTGAAATTCGAATCGAATAATTCAAAAGTTCCCGAATAATTAGATTTTTTTCCGAACTATTCATAAACTATTGCATTATTAGTGTGCTTTCGAGTATTTCAATTGAGTTTTTTATGTTCAATATTCAAATATAATTTTTTTTAGACAGAGTCTTATATTATAGTGTTGCCAAATTAGGCCAGCTTGGCATACTGGCTTCCCTTGAGGTGGCTGATCCCTACATTGGTCATTGGTCTAGTGGTTAGTATGTTCGACTACAGACATGAGGTCCTGGGTTCGAGTCCCGGGCCGGGGCAATTCAAATGTCAATATTGAGTTTTTTGTTAAGATTTTCTCAATATTTGCCCGAAGTTGGGAAGTAGGCGGCGTGATCCACCCCCGGGCCTCGGAGAGCACTTTAAGCAGTCGGCCCTGCGCCTGACCTCTCTCCGGTCGTATCGGATTCCCGTCACATCGGACTATGAGAGTGAAGGAATAGAGCGTGGTGGGTCTATGCTCTAAAAACCCTCTCTATATGAGGGAGGAGGCCTGTGCTCAACAGTGGGACGTTAATGGACTGCTACTTACTTACTTTTTTATACTATTGTTCAAATATAAATTTAACAGTTTTTAGAGTGGCTCTAATTTTCAGATTCTTCGTTATTATATTACATACGTTGAATTATTTAAAACACAATACAAACTAAGAACTGTCACTAGGCGAATATTCCTTCATTCTCCCATTTTATATTTCTTATACCAAACGCCCCACCCAAAAAATAATAAATTTACCAATCACAGACGTCGTGAAGACGACGACTAAACAGAAGTGTTTATTAAATTTCTGAATTTCTGGAATAGCGTTAAACCGGATGTAGTCCATGTAAACGTTTCACTAATATAATTACAAAGACCTCAGCATAATAAACAAATAAAGTAATTGAATAGCAATCTACAAATAAAATAATAATGATCGCTAACACAGTCTATATACATTTTATTCAAACAATGAAATATATTTACACAAGTAGAACAATTACTATAGTTTTTATTATTATTTTAAAAAGAATGAAATGACAGAAATTATATCGTAAGAAATACGGTATTCTAAAAAATACAACATTACAAAATTTGCTACAATTTTTTGTTAAAAAATGTATACGAAACTCAATCGGGTGATAATGAAGATCGCTTATCAGATACAACAATCTTTCACTTTCAGCCTAAGTATAAGGAGTTCCTAAATATCTTCTATTCTTGCCATCACCAAATAAGTGGATTTTGTTGAGAAGTTATTGAACCACAGTTCAAATACATCACCATTTCCTGCGATATTTCATTATGCAGCTTCTTTCGAATTATTCGATTCGATTCGAATGATATTCGCACACCCCTAATATGAATCCATTGCTAGAGTTCGAAACCATAAGTAAATAGATTGGAAGTTGTTAAAAAAACACATTATAATTTTGCAGATAAGAGCAGCAACCCTCGCTGCCCGTGCTCCCCCATCACCAGTAAGAGATGAACTTCTTCGAGTGTCCGCAGCCAAACTCTCTGAGAGCAACCGGGTAAAGGCAGAAACTGAACTAGTAAGACAACAGCAAGAAATATTGGCTGCACAGGATCCAGTAAGTTTCTAAGACATTTACAGATATTTTGATATGAGATATGTAGCGTCGCGGGATACAAACGGACGCCATGACTATGTCATGAATAATAAATAATATGTTATATATGTTGGAGAATAAGAGAAAAGGAGAAGAGGCATAAAGCATAGGAGCTTAGGGTTCTCCGCCGACATCGTCATTAATTGGATCCATAATGGATAATTTCTTATACTATGGGCGTTCGTGAGTAATGTTGGTGCAATCAAACACTTTATTAATTAACTCAGATTATAATGTTGAATCACTTTATGTTTCCGATGTCAATCCACACAAACTCCCCAAGAATAATAGCCAGGAACGCGACAGTTTCAATAGTCGACCACTCCGGCCGATCGCCACTCGAGAACTGCCGAGAGACGCGCCGGATTGTCACTTATTGACTCCGCCCCACGCCGACAGGAAGATGGCGCCAGCGTTCCATAGTCTATTGCACACGGACCAGCGATCCACAGACTATTGCACTCCAACATATAACTTCGCTAAATCACAGTTTTCGTAACACTCACGTGATGCGTTCACTAGCATTCTTCCCAAGTCAAGCGTGCTTTCAATAACAAATTTTAACAAAAAAAACCAACCCAAAACAAACTGTCCAAATATATTAATATGGTCTAAAAAGTAAAAAAATGGTAATTTTTTTATTTATTTCTTAATTTTTAGTGAATCTGAAGTACACGAACAAATTTTACTGAATATATGTACACCTTTAAAACAGTACCGTTTAATTGAAACAATTTTACAAAGTGAAATCTTTCATTTCATTGGTACCGCCACACCCGGGATTGAACTCGCAACCTCATACGTTTACTTTTAAGCTAATCACTAATACGCAAAAGTCAAGCTCATCACTAATACGCAAAAGTTCCTCCCACCACCACTACCGCCGCTTTACACATAATACACATTATAAATATAACAATACAGCGACAAACGTGAGGTGTTACAGACAGTTATATATTATGCAACAAATCACACCTTTACTGTAAGCCATTGAGGAGTTTCATTTATCATCATATTTAACTACGAAAAATACTTCACTATAACTACGTTACGTTAGGTGACTCAAATATCCGGATAGCCTATTAAAAATTAAATCGATGATTGTTGATTTGCTCCTAAGAATTGAAGAGTTCCGTTACTTTGTCATGGAACCCATGATCAAAATCTAAACAAACTATGGACTATCTTATGGATGCCATCGTCATAACTGGACAAAAATGGGACCCTCCGACTAAAACCAATTTTCATATAAAAAAAGAATCATCAAGATCGATTCACCCAGGAAGGGTGAACCGATTTTGTAATAGATTGTGATATTTTAATAATTGGAAGTTTTTTTTTTTATTGCTGACAGATTAGCGCTTGATTGTGATCTCACCCGATGGTAATTGATGATACAGTCTAAGATGGAAGCGCGCTAATCTGTTAAGCGACGATATACCCCTTACGGTTTCTACACAGCATCGTACCGGAACACAAATCTCTTTGTTTGGCGGTACGTTTTTGCTGGTAGGGTGGTAACTAGCCACGGCCGAAGCCTCCCACCAGTCCAGACTCAGACAAATTAGAAAATACAATTTCCTAAACTCGTCCTACCGGGGATCGAACCCGGGACCTCCGCTAGCAAAGCGAATACTCGCACCACTGCGCCAGTGAGGCCGTCAAAGTTGTTATTATTTCTTAATTTTCAGGACTTGAAAGCTGCAGAAAAGTTCTATGGGTCTCTTTTAGAAAAAGTGGATATAATTCTGGGGACTATAGGAGCTAAGGACACAGGATGTAGGGAGCGAGCAGTTTGTGCACTATACAAGGACCCATTTAAGCACGCGCCATATAGTAATTTGGTCTCCAACGAACTTAGCAAGTATGTATGAAAGATCTATAAATTATACGTATCTTTATGTATATAACTCTTATGTGCGTGTTGTGATGCTGAACTCCTAAACCCCTAGATTCTGTTCCTCATATCTTTTGAGGAATAAAGCTATTATCTGCATATATTAAAGATTTTGAAACCATTAAACCCATGTGCGCAAAACTGGGAACTTTAGAAAAGTAATAATCTGAAATTAAATTCAGCGGTGACTTCTTTTGCTATGTAGACAGTCACTGAGTACAGAGTAGATGTTATAAATATTAATTTTATAAGCTAAGTAGCAGCCCATTAACGTCCCACTGCTGGGCACAGGCCTCCTCACTCATATAAGAGAGGGTTTTTATAGCATGGACCCACCACGCTGCTCCACTGCGGATTGGCAGGCATAGTACACAAGTGTATTCTCTATTCCTTCACTCTCATAGTCCAACGTGACGGCAATCCGACACGACCGAAGAGAGAGATCAGATGCAGGACCGACGGCTTAACGTGCTCTCCTAGGCACGGGGGTGAATCACACCGCCAACATCCTAACTTCGGGCAAATATTGAGAAAATCTTAATAGAAAACTCAATATCGATTTCGAACTGGCCCGACCCGGGAAACCCAGGACCTCATGTCTGTAGTCGAACATGCTAACCACTAGACCAATGAGGCAGTCTAAGGCAGTAATACTTATACTTTACAATTTTCAGAGATTCCAACGAGCTGGTACCACCTGCTGATAGCAAAATGGCATTGCGTTACTTCAGATACGTACAAGCTGCCAGAGACGGACAAGAGTCTAAAGATTGTGTTCTCCTTTATCCAAATTGCAACGTTGATTATAACAAATAATTAAATGAAATACCAAATACAAATATCCAGGTTAACACATGAACTTAATATTTACACATAGGTCATTCTAAGGTCACTGAATTTTACGTAAACATGACATAATGGTGACGTCACTGTAACGTAAACTTGATTACTGAGATGTATTTCTATGAAGTTATACATCTTTGGGCTATTGGGGTAAAGGTTTTATACATATACACAAATTTGGAGTGACCAAAGGCAAAAATTTTCGTTACATTTTCAAACGTGAAAATTCGTCACGTGCTAAAATACGCACAGATTAATTTACTGCAAGTTTCAAACTTCAATAAATACCAAATTAAAAGGAGAAAATAATTTTTCTTGTAGACTAACTTCAATCGAATTCAATACGAAGTTTACAAATAAAAAATTGCATTTAATTTAAAACTATTGAACGCCAATCCAAACTTAGTGTAATAGTAAATTATTATAAGTTAGCGAAGTATTTATTTGTATTATTTATTAAATTATTATATAACTTATTAAGAAAGGGGTTTCGAAGATGGTTTTATATTACACTAGCTGTTCCCGGAGGCGTCACTCGCGTAGTTCTTGATCCCGTGGAGATATGGGTAAAAACGAATTTTCAATCTGCACTATTCTTGAATCCACTTGAAAAAACAAAAAAATTCAATAAAATTTATTCACGATTTTTGTAACTAAACTAATATTATAACGAGGAAACATTTGTGTTTGTTTTTTACACCATTAGAAAGCTGCATTTTCATTGAGCGATATAGGCTTTATTACTTTCTCAAATAAAATAGGGATCCCTAAGAAAAATGCGTTAATGTAACCCAAGGTGTGAAACATAAAATCTGTTATCGCATGAGCTGCAAAAACTATTGAAGATAGAACAAAAAAATGTTCTACAATATTATAGAACGAATCAATATCTATAAAAAAGTCCGTAATACTATATGTACAACTACTGTAGTTATGTCACTATAACTACTTTTTTACATTTTAAAAGTTACTAAAACTGCCGACAATAATCAGACCATATTATTCATACCTCTGTATTAATCCTTATCCTATTTAATGATAGTTTATTAAAGACGTAGTTTATACGAATTTAAAAATGTATTAGATATAAATTACCTCAAGCCTCCCAACAAAAGCGAAGCTGAAGGTCTACGGAGCCTACGTCCGATCCAGACTGACATATGCGGTCTCTGCCTGGTACTCCTTCTGCTCAGGGTACCAAAGGCGAAGGCTGCAGATCCAGGAGAACTAGAGCCTACGTATGATAGAAGGAGCTCCGAGGTACGTCAGGAATGACGTAATACATCGCGACACCAGGACGCCCACTGTGGAGGTGTTTTTCCGCCAGCTAGCAAGGAGGATGTTCCGCCTAGCTGATAACTCCCCGCACACACACCTCCATGGGATTGCCAACCACCATCCTAGAGTGGCAAACACTGGGCGCCCCTTACCTCGTGAGTTTCTGCTGTCACTACCATCCGACGTGGGTGATGACGGCTCAGACGACGCGCCGGCAGAGGCTACACCCGGATTGACCTCAATGGACTAGACCTCGATGGGCCCGCTGGCGTCGCCGGCAGAAAGCAGCCCGTTTGACACTACGGGCAAACATAAATTACGGATGCTTGAGACTTAGCCCAGGTAATGGGACAAAAGCCCCGAGGCCCGTAATCCTCAATGGAAGTTGAGACGTACCCGAGAGATATAAATTCGTTGTAAAGTTAAATCTGTATATTGTTTAGGCAATAAATGTGAGTTTGTGTCTAATAATCTGAAAGGAAGTAGTTAAGAAAAATAAATCTTTAGTCCGACTCAGTACACCTACCAATGCCGCCAGATCAGTATCTACGCAGGTGAAACCACAGGACATTGCTAGCACTTTATAAAGATGCTGAAAGCTATCCAATTTCCTGTATATAAAATGATAATATTAAATCATCTTCTGTCGAAATAAGAGATAACCTTAGCGCCATCGAGTCATTAGGACATTAACTTAGTGAATTAGATAATTTATTGTAACTATTTATTTTCTGTAGTATTAAGGTTAATTTTTATTTATATTAAAGGTTGAATAGAAAGTTGTTTTGTATCTATTTTATTTTACTGTTAAACACAGGCCCTGGACATTTTGCAGGATAAATTTAAAAAATTGCATTTAAGCCTGGACTGGTGGGAGGCTTCGGCTGCGGTTAGTTACCACCCTACCCGCAAAGCAAAAATAGATTTGTGTTTCAGTGCGATGCTATGTAGAAACCATTAGAGGTTAAATAAAAAATCAAAATCAAAATATTCTATATTCAAGTAGACTCAAAAAGCACTTTTGAGTAGTCCGTTGGTAATAAATCTACCACCGGTTCGCATAGTTGATTCCGCTGACAAGAAGCCGGCAAGAAACTCAACGGTTACTTATCGGATACTCCTTTAAATATAGTTTTTTTTGTAGGTACAACATGTATAGCTTTCTTGTGCAACTTGAATCAAGTCCAAACATCTTTGTCGCTTAAATAATCTTCAACATTATAATATGCCTTTTGTAATTTCTTTGAATTTTTCTCTTACGGAAACGCGAGATCCCAATTGACATATGGTACGTATTACTCTTTTTTGCAAAATAAAGATAGTTTCAATGTCCGCCGCCGTCCCTCATAACAGTGTGCCGTAACACATAATGCTGTGAAAATAAGCGAAATACACCATTTTAACAGTTTCAACATCAGTATTGCCTTACCTTCCTAACAGTAAATGCAGCGGAACTAAGTTTGCTTGCCAGTCTTAATATGGGCACCCCACTGAAGCCCTGACTCAAACGTTATTCCTAAGAAGACTGTAGCTTTAACTATCTTTAGTGGACTATTATTTGTTTGGATATTTTTACAGACTTCTTTTGCATTTGGCAAAGCGAATTCATCGCACTTAGTCTTTGCCGAGTTTAGTATTAAATTATTAACGGAAAACCAAAGTGAGACATGTGACAGGGTGCTATTTACATCGTCATAATTGTCTACTTTAAACACATTTGTCTTCCACATGGTACGCCAAATCATTTACATATATTAAAAACAAAAACGGGCCTAGTATTGAACCTTGTGGGACACCCATTTTTACAGGTGATTCTAATTTATGTTTCATTGCTAGCTGTTTACATTAAAATAATGTATTTTATATAAATTTTTCGTTTCATTTGGCTGTACTAACACGTTGGAGCCCACATAATGCTAATACATTTTTTTTAAAATATGATTTTAATTTAATGAGGCTCGATTTCTTTCCGTCCCATCATCAAAGGTAATAATCTGTCTTCGTTTACGAAAGCGGTACGTTTACGTAAATTCGGGTGATTAATTTTAATATTTTTGAAACATGTGCCGGTGTTAACGGAATTATCAGCTAAATAGTTTCCCACAACGATCACAACGCCAGTAAATCAATTAGTCACGTATGACTTACCTTATTTGAGGTTCGTATGATCGCTGATCTCCCAGGTCGTGACACTGATACGGATTTTTTCGAAAACTGAGTTGTGGCAGTTAAATATGGGTGGTATCAATGAACCAATTGATGACTGTTAATTTTTGGGCGCACACGGGTGAGCTTATGGCCCGGGATAATCAATAATGAGTCTTGTGAGATAAGCCATAAGTTCTATTATTGATTTACATAACGTTTTTTATTTTGTGATACGCTATAGGATACCCTCGAGTTATAACTCGCTCGAACAGCGGTCTCCTAACACCTTGTATACGATAAGCAAAACTGTGATGAAGGAGAAATATAAAATTTCCCACACTTATAGTTTATAAAGAAAAGGAGTGCACAATGATGATATTTTTTTATTATGCATAAGAAATACATTAAATCAATAAATAAAACACAAAACTCACTACCATATATTTGACACATCATGCAGTCTTTTGTTTATTATTAGTCTGTGGTCAAACTGAGTATAGGTTAATATTTTTTGTTAGACATTTAGGAAACGATGAAAGAGTTTATATATAAAACATTGAAGTTTTGTATCTTTGATTAATTATTTAATCGCATTGTTTCAATAAAAAACGATATTCTCTTTTATTTAAAACATATTTCGTCATTCTTTTTATTGAAATTTCATATAATTGGATGTACAGACAAATTAACAGTGTAGCCTTTGCAAAATATGTGTTTATAGACGTATTTGATATTAGAACCTTATTACTATTCACACTTATAATTTGAGGCGAATTTTAATAACTAGACTACTAGTAATAATTATTGGTTAAAAATTGAAGTAAAACTGTAACAATCACATATCATTGCTATTTTAAGATAATTTTTTTATACTTTTCATATAAATATGATGACATTCCAAACGATGAATGACTATTTGTCGCTGTACAAATGATATTCATACTGGTCACCAATACGATATGATCTCCATAGATAATAACCGGATTTAAGCACTGGAGCATATCCTCTCGTGTCGTCAAATCTTTTGTCTACCCATCTACTTGGTATATAACTGTAATAAGCATTATAAAAGAAGTCTAGAACTGGATACGTGTCCAGTATTGTAAAATAGTGGAGCAAGCTTGTGGATCTTAGTTTCATAGAAAATGCTCCTATTGCAACCAAACCATCTAACTTCCAGCTTCGCCCTGTAAATGTCCTATGGAGTGCAGCGCCACCTTCCATTCCGTATTGAAAATGATCTCCAATTATGCATATAAACCATCCCCAGTCCGTCTAAAATAACAGAAAAAAAACAGGTGTCCTTTAGTTGACATGATTAAATACATATAAATGTTTATATATGTATAATAAATACATGTTCTCATATAAACACATAGTTTAGCTTCAAAAACATGGTATCAATTGTGGCATTGCAACACATGCCGGGCATCATGCATTTAATAAAATAAAGCTTACCTGAATATTAAAATATTATGATAAACTGTTTTATTTTTATGAAGTAATAAAAGCGCTCTCTTTCTACCTTTACTAACTTATATTTTCCTCTCAACTACCGTTCGCCTCTCGTGATCACACTTTTTATAACGCTCTTGTCATGCATTCAACAGCTTACTTGCCAAGTCAAGCGTCCATATAAGCATTCGTAGTAGAGCATACGGTTGAATGATGTTCCATAACATTATTCCTCTTGTGAGTAAAAAGTCCAGGTAGTTGACAAAAAGCAGGAGCACCCCTTGATAGCTATGGACGGAGTTTCTACTGGAAACATTGAACCTAACGACCAGCTCTAAAGGATCAGGGCTCTCTTTGACAGAGAAATAATGCAAAAGTGGAGTCAAGACCTTAGGTCTCCTACTGTGGATGTGACAATAGTGAGAGCAATACGCGCCTACCTGGAGAGTTGGATCACTAAGAGGTAGAGATCCCTCTCTTACAGACTGGTGCAATTGATGACCGGTCATGGTTGCTTCGACAAATACCTGCACCAGATCGGTGGTCGGAGAAAACTTCGTCTATCATAAATTTAAATACATTGCACCATACACTGTCAGTGTCCGGAGAGCATAATCTGTGTTACGCTCGCCAGTAAGTTTGGCTGGAGGGCGGCTGCCTTCTTTAGTGAGTCTTCTCGTTAAAAAAAACAAATGGGAGACAAAGGGAGGACACGGCTGATACCCATCTCCTCTATCCGAGACTTTGGGTGGCATAAGTAAACTCCTCAGTAAACTGTCGATCCTCATATTGAGCATCATCTGAGTCACTAGACTGAAGTGCAAAATGGGACCTTCTGGTGATCTTTCCCAAGGATGAGGAGGGTTTCACTGGATTTTAGTGGGTATTCTTGACTCTCTCGAATGGAAGGTTTTGTCTTCCGGGTGCGTAAAGGAATTCCTAGCGAAACAAACAGTTGCTTTCATATGCTGTACCTTATCAGGGTCCATTGAAGTCAGTAGCGTAACTATAGGGTGGCAGGGCTGGAAAAATGCCACAGGTCCCTGACCCAAGAGGCATTCGAAGCACATGGGACAAGATAGGTTATATGACTGAAAATTTTATGACCCGAACTTTAAACTTTGATTATCTAATAGACACTTTTGCTGAACAGAAAGATCGTAAATGGTTTTTCTTAATTAATATCTTCTTGAAATTAAATTGTCATTTAAATTTCATTGTAAATTAATACAGGTTTCCTGAAGACGTCATTTCTTCATCGAAAGGCAATGAAAGATGAATGTGAAGTCTCTTGATGAAGGCTTACGTGGGGACTAAAGCTCATTCACTCTTGACTAAGAAAGGCGGACTATGCCCAATAGTGGGACGTATATAATGCATTATTATTAAAATTAAACTAAGTACGTGCCAATTTTTGCGATAGGGCCCCACAAAAATAATTTCTCACGGACCCTATGAAAAGATTTGCCACGGGCCCCAGACGGAATAGTTACGCCACTGATTGAAGTTATAGGTCGCCTGCATCGTGGTTTATCGATTGTTCACACCGTAAACTCAAACTTCTGCAACCTTACCCTTAGCGTCCGATTCACTTGTAATTTGGAATAATTACTCCAGGTGCAACGTAGATGGTCGCCAAGAACGGAATTCCTCATATTTTTACGGAATCGAGAACTACAGGGTGACTGCATAATTATTTTTAAATTGTACTATATAACACTTTACCTTTGGGCATGGGTTCACTGAATACCATGTACGTAGACCGTATTTGTACCATGGCATGGGGTTACGATAGTACCCAATAATCCATTGAAAACCCACAACAATAAATAATTCATTTGAAGGAGTAGGTGCTCCATACCACCATCTAAAAATATTTAAACGTTTAGGTAACAAGTATATCAAATTAAGTCGCTTAGGCTATCCGTTGACCTAGATCTTTGAAGCTATTGAACGGATTAATGAAGTTTTCAGCAATAAATAGAGTTATTCAATTCAGAACATTCAAATATTGTAGAGTGACGTCGTAAAATACATATTTTCAAGGCTTTAAATCGCAAACGTTAGCTAAACATACGAAATAGATGAAATAAACGTCCTATGAAATCGTATACCTTAAAAAGATCGATAAAAAAGTCCGTCATGGTATATATTTATATCTTAAGAATAATCCACAGTAATCCTTTTACGTATTACAAAAAATATGTGACATTTACTAAGCTATTTTATACAATACCGTATTATTAATTATCGGATTAAATATATTACATATGATATATATTTAATGTAGATCAAAATTGCTCTTAAAGGCGTTTTATTAAAATGGATATCTTAGGAGCTAGTCTATAGTAGAGGGAAGTGAAGACGTGGCTGACGTGTCGTATGAACAAAAGTCCCTAAAACACTCTAGGTAATAAAAACTTTCTCTTATTTCTTAATAAAATTTGTGAGACTAACTTATTTATTTATTTATACTTTATTGCACACAAATACATTACAAGTTAGAGAAGAGAGAAGTAAGCAGAAGCGGGAGGTGCAAAGAAGTACAGACACTAACGTTATATCTCTATAAGACATACTAATATACTGTGTGTGTGTGTGTGTGTGTGTGTGTGTGTGTGTGTGTGTGTGTGTGTGTGTGTGCGTGTATGCGCGTGTGTGTGTGTGCATGTGTAAGCGCGTGTTTATATATACGTATGTAAATAATATAATATGGGCGTAAATGTAATATATACAATAGCTATGAACTTAATCATTTTGTATTTTAGCTATCCTGAGATAAGTAATATTCCTTTAAACGATGCTTAAAAATTGATAGTGATTCGGACCGACGAATGCGTAATATACTTATGAGACTAGAGATAACTTACTTATGAGACGTCGCTCTCATACAGGTTCTTGCGCTATTACCATTTAAATACCATCCATAGATATTGTACGTTGTTGCCCAAACGGCCAAGTCAAATGTAAAGGAAAACGGATGAGATCTGTTCACTTGTTCCGGGTAGTGCCACTGAAAAAATTATATTGTTAAATTCATAAATAAAAATTTTAACAAAAAATGAACCGCCTTCAAAACAGACTTACAAATATATTAATATGCTCTAAAAAGTAAGAAATAATTGCGTATTCTTTTATAGTGTTCTACGTATCCTTATATTCGGAGTCGGTGTCAGCCAAGGTAGAAGTTCCCCGCGTGTCCACTTGGCAGCTCTCGTGTCTCTCCCACTTCTAGCTATATATGTAGATGTCTCGGCTGACACCGACTCCAAATATAATTTTGATTTTTAGTGAATCTGAAGTAAACTAACAAATTTGTCTCAATATGTGCACACCTAAAAACGTGTTGCTCATATGAGATAACACCGTTTAAATTCCCGCACCGCAAAAGTTCCCCCCCCCCCCTCCAGACTCTGCTACCACCGCTTCACACATAATTCGGCTTTCAAATATTGCAATGCAGCAACAAACGTAAGGTCATTGCCATTAGATTACAGACAGGCAACCCAATTATCTGGATAGCCTATATATATTCTACAGAGTATCGTTAATTTGCTCCTAAGAATTGAAGCGTTCCGTCACTTTGTCATGGATTCCATCATCAGAACCTGACCAAACTATCACAAAACAACCCTTTCCAGTAAATCAATCATCGAAATCGATTGGCGTGATCTTGAGTTATTCGTTCATTTGTCGCGCACATGCTTAATGCAAATTTAAGACTTATTCGGTTTTCTCATGCACCACCCTTCAAATATAAAAAAATCATCAAGATCGGTCCACCCAGTCGGAAGATATGAGGTAACAAATTTAAAAATATACAGACGAATAGATAACCTCCTCCTTTTTTAGAAGTCGGTTAAAAATATATATGACGCAAGATAAATCTATTTATAGATATAAGGAGAGCAGACCAGGATGCAAAATTTGTAGTTGCTGGAGCATCATGGGGACTTCTAGAATTATGAAGATTAGATTCTAAAACAAAAACATGTAAAGCATGTTACATTTTAGTGAAAGACTCGATTGCGTCAGAAATTTATACACGCTTGATTTTTGAAATAAATCCAAACAAAACTTCTTTTGTAGACAAACAATATATAACACGTTCGGCAATTAAATACAGTAAAAAATTAATATATATCCCATGGACACAACGAAAATTACATTGACTGAATATTAAAAAAAATCTAATTATTAAGAACCAGAAAAATTATTACAACTAGCATAGAAATTAGTTAAACAAGTATTAAACTCTCGCACACCCATACACACACTCACAAATACTCTCGCAAGAACTAACACACATTCATACACACATACTCACTCACACAAACTCATAAACACACGCATGCACATTCCATACACACTTACCATCTTAGTGTTAGTAAAATAGGGTTGTTAAAATTAACATTTATAAGTTTTTTACTTTATAACTTTTTCTTTGACTACTCTTAATATATTTGACTGTACTATAATTCTTACGCAGCATTAGAACGCATCGATGTCCATACTATAGTATGGTGACCTTACCGAGTATTGATAATTACGAATCAAAATATTCCAATGTAAATGAAAATGATATGGTGTAGCGGTCTTTTCTGTCACGTTCATGCTTATTGGAAGGGCCCTACCATAGACACACTGTTGTAAAACCCAAGGAAAGAACAAGAAAGGATTTTTCATTTCATATTCCATGTTTCTGATCATCATACACTTTAATATGTCGATTTATTATTAGGTGTTGGTTATGGAAAAGGGTAATGAAACAATTATAACGTTATTCGAGCGTGTCAGATATTCAAAGCCAATTGCTATCTGGATCAAATACAAGAGTATCATACTCTACCCGTCTCACAAAATTTAAATTAATCTCGTTGTCGGACAGGCGTAAGCTGCATGACTTTATTTTCTTATACAATCTTATAAATGGAATTGTAGATGACCCAGAACTACTAAGCCAGGTATCTCTTAAAGTACCCAATCGTATTCCGCGGTACCCAATTCATGTCTTTGCCCACAAATTTTGTAGAACCAACCTTGGTAACCATTCCATAATACCCCGGCTATGTAGACTATACAGGGACTTAATCTCCAAAGATAACTCCATTGACATATTCGGTGTTAAAATATATACCTTCAAAAATAAAATACTAAAAATGTTTAGAAACTCCAATCAATAATCGCGCTAATTTAATGTTAAATTACGCATTTTCCTTTGTATTTTTCGTAACTTTTTGTATTTTACTTTACTTACTACATTATTTTTAAATAAATGTTTGTACGATATATTGTTATTGCATGATGTGGCTATCTATAAGTGAAATTACATGTTTTGCGCTTCTTTATGTATTTAATAGTTTAAGTTTCTGTACATGTAATTTTGTTGGTAGTCCAAATAAATAAATAAATAAAATTTAAATCTCTGACGATTTATCTGACTCGCTCGAGTTTTACTGAGGATCATTTGTTTTAACCTATCTAACGGGCTGCCCTCAACGCACCCCCCCCCCCCATATTACGGGATCATATTTGGTAGGAGTACATTACCAGGTGTAAGGCTTCTCCCCATATGATTTAATAATGCGCACATTAACGCTCATAATCTCCTCTTGGACACTATTATGTAGATCGATGCAAAAGGCAAGTAGCAGCCTTTTAACGTCCCAGTTCAGAAGATAAACCTCAACACTCATAGCTCAGAAGGTTTAAGAACGTGGCCCTACCATACTGCAAGTTGATAAACCCAGAATTGGTCTCGGGATATACATGTTTCCTCAAGTTGTTTTTCTTTGCCGAAAAGCATAATGATGGATTCGAAAGGCCCAAAGTTTATCTACACTAAAAGTATGAAGAGGAAAGAATTATATTTTTGTATGTAAAGAATAAACTCAAAAAGTACTGAACCGATTTTAATAATTCTTTTTTCATTAGAAAGCTACATTATCATTGAGTAACAAAGGCTATATTTAGTACTAGATTACTATAGAAATCTTTAGAAATTCCTGTTAAAACCAACCGAAAGTGTAAAAAAATTTGCCATAAAATGTCTTTCATCGTATACGCTGTGAAGAGTATTAATAATAGGACAAAAAAAGTTCGACAATATTATAGAATATATCAATATCTACAAAAAAAAACTTCCCGAGACCATAAGTCTAACTATTATAGTTACGTCACTATAACTACTTTTTTACATTTAACAAATTGATAGAAATGGCGATCAAAATCAGACCGTGTTTTCCATACCAATTATATTTTTTCATCCAAATAAATAATTTAATATTCAAGATTGTCTCAATACCTGATGATTACTTTTTGAATTATTGAAATCGGATAGAACATTCAAAAGATATCATGAAATTAAAATAATGGGAGCACCATTATGAACTAGGTTACCTTCCGCAGTGGACGCAAGCGACATGGAATATTTCGAGTTTTTTTTTAACACATTTTTATGCTTCACTCAAAAAGTTCTTTTTAGAGCTACTTAGTTTTAGTATTAGGAATCACATTTTTCATAATATTTGTCAATTCATGGTTGTTTTAATTATCATGCTTATAACTTAAATATCTGTACCTATTTATGTCTACCAGTGCGAAGCCGGGACGGGCCGCTAGTGGATTCTACGATTTCAACCACATTTTTTTTGGAAGATATAGTAAGTTAGCATTTATTTATTGGTAATCCGACAGCGTTTTAAGAAGTTATTACATAATATACTTAGAATAAGGCCAATTACGGATTACACGGATTACTATATAATATTTGAAACAACAGAGTAGATATTAAGAAGTAAGAATTTAGAAACAATGAACTAAGATATTCGATAAATATAACTTACGAAGAGTTAATTAGTGTTATGTAGGTGTGAGTGGGTTTGTAAGAATGAGTGAGTGCATTTGTTATTAGTTTATTTGTATTAATTTAAAGATAGATATATGCTATCGCGATCTTTTTGTACGTACACATTAAAGGTTATAATTTTCTATCCATTGGGCAGCTTTTACAATCGCTTGTCGCTGCTTTCCGACCCTTCCAACAATTCCCCTATATTTCAAGTAATTTACACAAAACTATGACCAATGTTATATATAAACCTTCCTCAAGAATCGTTCTATCTATTGGATATACTATAAAATCATGGATATTATTTTTCTGTTCAGAGATAAGACTTTGTTTATTATATGCAAGAATAGGTGAAGTGAGAAAATCTTCAAATATATTGCCTGTCTCTTTACGAATTGGAGGACTGTTATAATCTTTTAAAATTACTTATTAAAAAAAAATATTTAAGCAATCTTTCTAACCCAATGGTTGCCTAGAAAAGATCGCTAAATATATTGATAGAAAAGACTGCGTAGATAGTGTACAATAAAAGTGTTCTCTCTCTCTTTCAGCTTACCCAAGGATGGTAATGAATCCTTGACGGTGACAAATACATCGAGGAGTTAAAGTTGTCGTGATCCGTGTCATACCAAAAACCTAAAATGTCCTCCATTGTCTCATAGTGATATCTGTCCTTCATGATTAAATGAGTTGATGTTGCTGTCGTTAGGATATGTCTCGTTGTCAAAACAGCGCATCCAGCCAATGGCGTAAGACGTTTGTAAACCGTTGTGCAATAGCAACCAGCACCAAATATGTTTTCCTGTAAACACATGATTATAAAGTAGAACTTCTTTTGAAATATTTAACGTGAAACACCTACAGGGGTCCGTGAGACGGACGCATAACGTGGCGTAGCGACTCTTTGCACTTACTCACTCACTTCAACCAATGGACGTTTACTGCTGGACAAAGGTTTTACTTGATGATGCTCACTGTGCCCAATCTTGAGCTGTCTGGCTCCAAGGACTACCGACGACCCTCCTTATATCGTCAGTCCACCTTCTGGGGATCTGCCTACATTACGCTATCCGGTTCAGGGTCCCCATTCCAGTACCTTCAGATCCCAACGTCCATCGGATCATCAGACTATGGACCCCGCCCATTACCATTTCAGCTTCGCGAATCTTAGGGCTATGTCGGTGACTTTGGTTCTGCTACGGACCTCCTCATTTTTGAATTGATCACGTAGAGAAACTCCAAGCAAATCGCTTGCTACGTAATGTTGAGCTTTCGAATGTAGGTGATCACTGGCAACACGCACTGTTCGAAGACTTTGTTCATCTGAGACTGAGGGATATTGGATCTTACGTAGCCTTCCCAACTCTGCCCACCTAAGTTAGATCCGGTGGTTGACCTCCTTCTCAAAATTAGACCTACCTAACTGAACTATATGTCCCAGGTACATATACTCGTCAACAATTTCCGGTGCTGAGTTCTCAACGAAGGCTGGGTGGAGCGGACATAATTTTCGTATTATCCAAGTTCATTTTTAGTCCCATCTGTTAAGAAGCTGTGCTGAGGTCATCGAATATCAAATGCTTTATCTACTATGGTACATGTAACCTGTGTACTACTTAACTAAACTTCGATATTTTTATATTTTCGCCTATCCATCGAATGTTGCATTACTGCATGAAAATATTGTTTTTATACTATAACTATATAACTGTTAGATAAAAGTCAACCTATTTTGCAGCAACATATAAATATAGCGTCCAAAAATGATAGTATAGTCGATAATTACGATAGTTATATTTTTTTGTTTTTATGAAAAGTTTTTCTGTTCTAATGAACAATTTTAGGACGACGACGTGTTTACTTTTCCGCGTCGATGTCAAATAATTTATAAATACTTACTTTTTTCCCCACTCTATTACCGTGCCACCTTTGAGCTTGCTTGAAGTGTGGTGATAAACGAAATGGACGATTTTCCTCTGCATACCAGCCTCTTTTATATGCAAGAAATACAGGTTCCTCAATACGGAAATCCGGACTCTCATCCCAATCGGGTAGATGAGTACCGTCTTCTAAAACTCGTGGTATACCCCAATCCAAGCGTTTTGGGTCGTGTAATCTTTCTATGAGCGGTGCTTCCGGGTCCCATTGTATTGTATATATAAAATTAATTCTTAATAATATAATAATACTGAAAAATAAATAATGATTAAAACACACGCTTTAATTAAGGATTGAACTTATAGTATAACCCCTTTTTTAATCGTACTTTTGTGCACTACAAAACGTCGGATTAATTTGAAATTTTGTACACTTATGAAACACCAATAACAATACAATGTTTAAATTAAAATGGGTCAATTTTTATCTTCACCATCAGGATTACCTTCCCCTACCGAAAATAGATATTTTGCGCGTCGACCTGCATATGATATGATAGGATGATAGCCTATTTTTTAATAAATATAAACTATATTTTAACTAAACACACGAGAATTGCGACTTTAAAATTGTATAATCTAGAATAAAACAAATTTTAATAAGTTAAGACTAGAATAGAGTGATCAAGAAAACATTCACATGTAAGAAGCTGTATAAAAAAATGAAAAGTAACTTCATTTTACCTGGTTAACGCGATATTATAATATATTGTCACTTACAATCTGATGAGGTTATAGTCAAGTACTAATCTGTTTTATATTTCGCTGGAAAATGACAGACTTTTGTTTTATAAAAATAACCAAAGAGAGCACTGTTTTATTGCATTTTGGTCAAAAGTGCATCACTTGAATTTATCAAATACCCCCTATTTATCTATATACTTAACAAACACTATATTTAATATAATTTAAGTATATTAAACAAACCATTGTTACACTTAATAATGAGGAACTAGACCATGTAGATAACATTAGATAATAAATTACAGTGGTGGCCCCATATAAGTGGTCTATCGAATAGGCCAGCTCTGCGGCTTACGCCGTTAAAAGAATTCGTCGTCTGACAGATGTTGATACTGCCAGACTGATATATTTCAGCTATTTCACAGCATTATGTCATACGGTATTCTACTTTGGGGTAATGCTGCTGATATAGATGCAATATTTGTGCTGCAGAAAAGGACCGTTCGTGCGATTTACAATATGGGTCCAAGAGAGTCGCTAAGAAACAAATTCAAGGTAGTTAACATAGTGACAGTTCACTGCGTATATATATATTAGAAAACTTGTTGTATGTACATAAAAACATTGACTCTTTTAATAAAAAGAGTGAATGTACATCATATAACTTACGAAACCAAAACAAACTTGTTATAAATTCTAGTAGGCTGCATAAGATTAACAACTCATTTAAGGGTAACTGTATACGTTTCTATAATAAACTCCCACAAGACGTTCTAAAGATGTCAATTAATAAATTCAAAGTCTTTGTTAAAAGAAAGTTGATAGAAAAATCGTATTATAATTTGCAAGAGTACTTAGACGATAGAAACGCGTGGGAGTGAAACAATTGCTCTAATTTGAATTTAAGTATGATATTGTAATGATGATGGTAACAAAAAAACAAAATACCCGGCTGAGTTTGTTGTGGGCTCTTCTCGGATCAGGGCGCGAAGGAACTTTAGATTTTAAGTCGTTCTGGAGAACCATCATCAAACGTACATTAGAATTAGAGTGTGGAAAAGAAAAAAAAATATCATTTGACGATTCAAAAGTGCTGTAATATGCCTACTTGAATAAAGATATTTTGATTTGATTTGATTTGATTATATATTAGACCATCCTCACAGAACTTAACATTATAACTAGACTATGTACCACCTGGTACCCACGAGTATTCCACTATTTTAGTAATATGGCCTGAAGACAACCAAATAACCTGGAGAAACTGGTTGTTGTAGGAAGGGTCGATAGAAAAAGACCAAGGGGTCGCTCACGTACCCGTTGGACCGACCAAATAAAGAGAGACACGCACTTCCAACAGCAATAAAAGAAGCCGAGGAGAGATTGAAATGGAAGCAGTTACTCCATGCAAGCATATCGGAAAATATAAATATTGGTGCGGATTTCTCGCTCCCCACCGTCATTAGAATGATGGTGAGCAGCGAGAAAGCATGGTGTGCTACGCTCTCCTTCTGCGGGAATGTCTTGACGCGGAAGGAGATGGCGAAACGATTGAGGGCGGCGAACGTGACCACCTCGACCGTTTGCAGGAGAAGGCCGGGAAGCAGGCAAGAGGCCCACGATCGCCGTCTCCCTCCTTAGTGGCGACCTTTGGGTAATGGAAACGGGGTCCGTTGCCCAACAAAGAGAGGTCCCGCGAAATGGTTGGTGGCTTGCCAGGTGCTCCAGGCAATCCACCTTCGGAGTAATTTTTGGTCATTGACTGAGTTGGGCTTAAGCAGGCAAATCGCTGGCGGGGTTGCGAATGTCTGTCAGTCGCGTTCTCGTGACCCCGTCTCCGAGTGATGTAGGAGCACCGGTGAGTTTTAGCCGGTATGAGTCCGGCATACCCTGGAATATCCTCCCGAGTATTCCAGGTATCCACGAGGATTTCCCATTTAAAAAAAAAAACGAACGTATAAATAGTAGAGTTACTATACTTTTTAAGTCCAATTTCTACAATACGAAAACGAAAAGACGAACATAGCAGTGTATAATTTTACATTTATTTCAGTTCTCCAACTGAAGAGTTCTTCAATCCGAAGATCAATAAGGGTCCTTACAAAATTAGCGTAATCCGAAGTCGAAAACTCTGTAACTGGAATTTTTTATGTCTCCCTTCAAGTTCGTCTTAGATGTTTATATGGCTTACTGGTTAACGCTTGATTGTGACCATATCTGATAGTTAGAGTCGAAGTTGGAGGCTTGCTAATTTGGTAAGAGCCAATTTCCGGAAAGAAAACAGAACCGGAAAACAAATCTCTTGCTAGGCAGTACGCCTTTCTGGTCCAGTACTGGTACCAGTCCGTACTCAGACAAAATAGGAAATATCCTGAATTCACTCTACCGGCGATCGAACCAAGGACCTTTGATAACAAGGGCAGTACTTGCACCACTGCACCAATGAAGCCGTCAAAAATTTCACTGTATAACCAAATTAACAAAATATTTTGGCTTCCGCATGTACAATTTACTTTGTTTTTGTTAGCTTTGGAAGTAAAACTTCTTTAGGCGCATGAGGGTAACATTTTTACGGATGAAACGCGTGATTAGTGTTACGAAGATGTGCAGCGTTCATTTGAAGGTTAGGTGTTTTAATATTTACAAATAAAATGTGGCACTTTAATTTGCCACTCGTCATTTAATCATTCAATATATTTTCCATAAAATATAAAAAAATATATTTTTCTTTTGTAAATTTTAAATTAAAAAATAAAATTAAACTAATAAAATCTACTAATGACAAAAAACAATTGGCATTTTAATTTACAATTTGTCATTTGATATTTCAATAAATTATTTGTATTAATTTTTGACACTTTTAATATTTTAATGACAATTAAATTTCTAGCATATCTTCCTTTTTCACTCCGTCAACTCACTCCCAAGAAGTTTCACTTCTGACATGTGTACTTTGTACGCACGCACTTTTATTTTAATTATAAACACAGACACATTTGATTTATACATATATATATATATATATATATATATATATATATATATATATACAAATTGAAATGAAACTTATATCTTACCAGAGTAGCAGCATCTTGCTGGTGTCCCATAACAAGGCACGTATGCTGTGTTACACGCCTTTTAAATTTGCTTATAACTAGATAGGAGTTGCTACACTTTTTTAAAAAAGTCATATTTAAATAAAACAAATAAAAAGAAACTTTGCAAAACAAAAATGTAAATATTTTAAAGTAAGTAATACCTATTTGAACTAAAATTAAAATGTAATATTAGAGTAACATACATGTAAGCAAAAAGGTCGAGGACTCAGCTACAAGCCGCTTTTCAGTCCACGCCTAGTGAGACTGCTGCCAACACAGCAAACAGTAAATTATGATTAATTGAGTTAAAGGTAGTTCATGAGTTGTTTTAAGATTATAGAATTATTAATTAAGTGATCTTGAAAGGAGAGTAAATGCAGGGAATATGGTAAATGGTGCTCTGCACGCCTTTATGAATAGCCAGGTGGTGTCTCAAAGGGCTAGACTGGCTGTGCATGCTGGAGTGTTGGTGCCAACACTTATGTTTGGTAGCGAAAGTTGGGTATGGCAGAAGAATCACAAAAGTAAAATAAATGCGGTAGAGATGAGAGCGTTGAGAAGCATGAGTTGATTAAAACTGAGTGACAGAGTAAAAAATAGTGTGATAAGAGAACGTTGTGGTATAAAAGAAGATGTAGTGACTAAAATTGAAATAGGTATGCTTAGATAGTTTGGGCATGTAGAGAGAATGAATGAAAGGAGACTGACAAAAAGGATTTATGAGTCAAGAGTGAATGCGAAAGTTGAAAGGAGAAGACCAAGGCGAACGTTCCTGGACCAAATCCAGGACATTTTAAATAACGGCCAGGTCAAGAGTACTCTAAACCGACGAACTTGTATGAAAGGTTTAATGAGAATAAAAGAAGCGAAGGAGATATGCCACGATCGTGGCAAGTGGAAGGATGTTGTCTCTGCTTACCCCTGTGGGAATGAGGCGTGAAGTTATGTATGTATGTATTATTAACAGTTTACGGTCTCGCTGAGAACATGAGACGATTATCAATATATAGAAAAAAAAGTAAATAACAATACGCTTAATAGAATAATTTATTTAACTATTACCCAGTTACTAGTAATGTTTTGAGTATTTAGTAGCCATTGCCTGCATAAGGCTTTAAACGCTTTAATAGGTATAGATGCTCTAATAGGAGGTGGAATATCGTACCAGCATTTGGAAGCTGCAAAACGGAAACTGCCTTTAAACTTAACCAATCATCTTCGTGGTACGATCAAGTTTTAACATCCTTGATGATCAGTACTCACCAATGCCTTTGTTTTGCAGCTAATTCAATCTCGCAGCTAAGTAGAGGGGATTACTATATTGATTTAGATTATATATTAAGGAGTTCATTTTAAGAATATGCCGATTTTTCATATTAAGGATGTTATAAGTATTTAAGTACGGAGTTATATATAATAAAATCGAATACAAGAATTTTGGACCCTCTGAACTTTCTGCTTAGACATGGACCATATACTGTATCGCAATAATCTAGATGAGAGAGTACTAAGGCGTCTACGAGCCGAGCCGAGCCGAGCGATTTAACAGAAATGAGAGGTATATTGTTTATATTTATACATGTAATTCTACTGTAATAATAATACTGAACTACTTTCAAAATACTAGACCCAATGTGAAATAAATAAAACTAAGATTCAAAAATCTTTGTGAGATGAGAAACTACGCCGGTGAATTTTCGGGCAAGGGTGGTAATGATATATTTTAATTATTTTGTTATGTAGACATATCTCGTTGTAGACATTTTGGAGTATTTGAATGTATTCATTATGTTTTTATTGCATCCCATATAGACCCGTGTTCTAGTGTGTCAAATGCTTTCTTAAAATCAACAAAACCTAGATATTAAAATTTGTTACGTTCTTTTTTTTGTAATATTTGTCGAAGAGTGTGGATATGATCTAACGTTTAAAAATTTCGATGGATTCCAGTTAATTCTAGATAGTATATGTCCTGGGTCTGTAATTTGCTGTCTCCTGCTTTTGTATCCATGTATGTATTAATAGAGTTTACGGTTTATTTTTCTGAACTATAGGTATTTACTCTTCATTGGTTTATGAATTGTGAGTTTCTTGAGGGTTTGTCTTAGAACAGGTCGAGAAGAAGCCCTCGTGTTTTTCATTTTTGATCGATCTTTTACATCATCATTCTACAATTGAAATAATATCGACAGCTCCTAATTACAAGGCATCAATTATAAAATCCTAATTTTGTAAGACAGTGCTTCAAAGACAAATTATTTATATATATATGTTGGGGAATAAGGAAGAAGGAGAGCATTAAGCATAGGGGCGTAAGGTTCTCCGCCGATATCGTCATTAATGGCATCCATAATTTTCATACTGTGGACGTTGGTGCAATCAAACACTATTATTTAACTCAGATTATAATGTTCAATCACTGAATGTTTCCGATATCAATTTACACAAACTCATTAACAATAATAGCTAGGAACGCGATAGTTTCAATAGTCGAACGCTCTGGCGAACCGTCATCCGAGATCTGCCGAGAGACGCGCGCCGGACTGCCACTTATTGACTCTGCCCCACGCCGATAGACAGATGGCGCCAGCGTTTCACAGACTATAGCACTCCGACATATACATAAAAGGTTAGTACCTTTTATACTAATGTTATAGGTTCTTAAGTATATTATGTAATTTAAAAAACGATGTCATAGTTTGATAAATGGGTTATCATCGAAATTATAAAAACGTCAAACTGTTTATAATGAGAGTTGAACGTTTATATATATTGGACGATTTAAACGGGCCGTACAACCTACTTGTATAAAGAATTATTTGAATGTAAGATGAAAATTATTATTATTATATTTAAAAATTTACCCTTAAAATCGGGAAAGTTCTCTGGTATCACCATTGTTTGTTAACATGTACAGTTTTTTCCTGCAGACCATATTGTTTCGTGTTTATTGGTATTCCAAAGAATGCGTTGAGTTTTGTAGTATTTATAGTAAGTGGTATACAGTGTTATATAGTGAAATCTTGGTAAAACATAAATAATAATTTCATTATCGTACTATTTATCATATTTTATACAAATGCCATCCATATTTACTGTCACATCAGTTTGTATCTCAATAGAGACGTCAAGATAAAATTTCTCACTCTTCCTCACTTACTTCAACCGATGGACGTCCACTACTGGGCAAATGATGCTCACTGTGCCCGATCTTGTGCCGCCTGGCTCCAGCGGCTACCGGACCCTCCTTATATCGTCAGTCCACCTTGTGGGGGCCTGCCTACACTCCACCGTCCGGTGCGGGGTCGCCATTCCAGCACCTTCGGGCCCCAACGTCCATCGGTTCGTCGGTATAGGTGCCCCGCCCATTGCCACTTCAGCTTGGTGATTCTTAGAGCTATGTCGGTGATTTTGGTTGTTCTACGGATCACCTCATTTCTGATTTGATCGCGTAGAGAAACTCCAAGTATAGTACACTACGTCGCATGCTTTGTGACTTTGAGCTTTCGTATAAGGTCTATAGTCAGTGACCACATATCCGATCCGTAGGTGATCACTGTTCAGAGGCTTTTGTCTTCGGGCACTAAGGGATATTGGACGAAAACATCTTCCGGGGTCCCCCGAACGCTGGCCAACCGGGTTGGATTCGGCGGTTGACCTCTTTCCCTAAATTGGACCTATACCTGGATTATGTGTCCCAGGTATGTGTACTCGTCAACAATTTCGAGTGTCGAGTTCTAAACGATGGCTGGGTGGAGCGGGTCATGAGCGACCACGTTTCCGATCCGAAAAGTTTGAATTAAAATTATAAAATTTTGAAATGTAGAATTTAGATCCGAAAATTTGGAGCAGTTAAAATTACGACAGTTCACTCAATATTTCAAAACTTGTTATAAGATTTTAATAAAGAATGGTTGTAAATTCTAATTGGTTACATAAAATGAATAAATCATCTAACGGTAAATGTATAAGTTTTTATAACATACTCCTATCAATCGTTTGATATATTTTCTAACGAATTTATGTCCTATAATAAGTAAATGATACATTTTTGAAAATATAGATCTTTTATTACTATTACACCACAAACAATACAAGAAATACGAACATTAACTTAAGCATTGAGGGTACAAAAAGACGGCCTTATCATTAAGTCCTGATTTCTTAGGGACATTTTGTTATGAAATAGGGTAGGTGGTGTCTTAAAAAGTGTTCTACCTACACTAAAGCATACATAAACAAATCATTTTTAAGAGCTTACAAACTTAAAAATAGATGTTATAATAAATTCCTACATACATACTAATATGTATATCGTCGTGGTTTAAGAACAAAGACGAAGGTATTGGGTTTTTTAGTCTTCTAAAGATGTTACTTAACTTTTACTTATCTGAGAATGTATCATCATTTCAAAACAGTCCTAATACCAGTTTGGACATATGGTATTCAACTTTGGGGATGTACCAAACCTAGCAATCGCAAAATTTTACAAAAATTCCAAAACTAAGTACTTAAGAACATTGTTAATGCACCATGGTACATAAGAAATAGCGATCTTCACAAGGACCTAAACATAGAGCTCGTTAATAGTTACATCAGAAGAACTGCCAAAGCTCATCACCAAAGACTTCGCCATTGCGTGAATCTCGAAGCTGCTAAACTTCTGGATATCACACTGATAAAAAAAAGACTTAAAAAGACTAACCTTTCGAGTTAGTGAAAGTGCAGTGACAAAATATATGTGTTTTGTGATGTGTTTAAGCAAGACTTCAAGAACATTGTGACTCGATCGGCATTAGAGTAAACTAAGCATACTCATTGGATCACAAGTACTTAGATAGTACAAATATTAGGTGGATTAGGTCAAAGTATTATTACTCATTAGTATTTAATGCTAGATTTTGATTATAAAAAAAACCAAAGTTTGCTTATTATAAAAAAAAGTTACCATCACGTGAAAGTAAAATCAGGCGCTAACATGTCACCAATAAAAAAACTATCTCTATCATGTATTTACTTAAGTTTAAAGTCTATCTCGTGCATCTTCACAATAATTGCTCGAGCATTTCACAGTTAAGTACTAATGCTAAATGTAACTGCGATAAGAAATCACGGTTTTTGTAAACATTTCGTGTAATAGGCCTTTTATACTATGTACAGCTTAGAATTTGTTTAATCGTTCTAAACAATAGACGTTATGAACACCTCTTGTTTAATTACAGTAATATTGTTCACTTTGGTAAGAATATTTTTGTTTATTTAATGATGTAGTGTTAGTTTATTAATTTAGTCAATTATCTTAATTCTAATTATGCTTATTTAATTACAAAGCTTACGAAGCTTATTATAGAAAACTAGCTGACTTGGGCAATATCGTGTACGTCATGTAAATTATATATTTGGCTAGCGTAAAATAGATTTTACTGAACCAACTTTAAAAGATAGAGATATATTGTCGGGGACTTAATTTTTTAACTTTTAAATGGGAACAATTCTGTTATACCTAATTTTTGCGAAAGTTTAACCGTTTATGCAGCGCACGCACCGGAAGCAAAATCCCAGTTTTTGAAAAATTCTTCATTGGTACACCACTCCTACTGGTCTTAGTAAGATGAGATATAACTAAAGCCTTCATCGGTAAATGGACTATCTAACACTGAAAGAATTTTGCAAATCGGATCAGTAGCTCCTGAAATTTGCGCGATCAAACAAACACACTCTTTAGCTTTATAGTATTACAATAGAATATAGATTTGTGTTACTATTTTATATGAGATAACGTCTCATAAAATACCTCAATCACATAAACCTGCTTTTTTAAGTTTTTAATCATTATTATTTAACTAATGTGTAATGTAATATGTATTAATTGCAGATATCGATGTCAGTATCAGTCAAGTCAAACTCAAGATTAAAAAGAGACACTTTAGAAAACTTCAACATCTTGCTAAGTATATACAAAATGAATCCTTTAAAACATTCCAACGTATTCAAAACGTACACTAATCGTATACTTTTACCGGGTCCGGATGGCCGCCGCACTGCTTTGAATTTCAATATAAATGAAAGCAGAGAGAAAGAAAACAGGACGAATAACAAATTGAAAACAGAAAAACTCATTGTTTATGCAACACACGCACCAATTACTAACCGTACTCTATATATAGATGATGATACACCTGAAAAATTTGATCCTGGATATTTTCTTAGTAACCTAGTTTCTATGAATCGTATCGATTTTGATTTAAAAAGAGATACAGAGAAGTTGATTGACGAACTAGATAATTCAAAAGCAAAACTCTTTGTAATGAATAAAGAAAAGGATAACTTTACAAGTACGGATAATATTTTTAATATTGATGAATTTAGGGATTTAGATGTTGAACACAGTAAAGTGCTTAGTGATATATCTGAGACTATTGTTGCAAAATAACTTCATTTTCATGTAATATTTTAGAAATATTTCCATAATTTTCGATACACTTCAAAGTGTGATTATCCTTTATAATGTTAAATTAGGGGAACGTCTTAAATAATTGCCAACGTGTGTATAATCAAAGAAATCAGATATTGAGCGAGACGCATCTAAAACTTTTTTTTTTAAGTTTATAAATTTTAAAGTATACGAGAATCGAACTCAATCTTTAATAGTTTTTGGATTATATAAGTAGGCGTAAGAGTAATTTTATTGCAAGTAACGACAATAGTCAATTAAATGAAAATTTCATACTTATGCATTATTACTGACACAAATATTCTCTAAAACTTATTGAATACTATAAAAATGTCCACTGTTTAAAAAATTAAAAATCTAGTCACATGACTTGAAAGTCCAACCTGATCAATAATTTATAAAAGACTGTGACTCTTTTCACTTTCAAATAAATCATTCCCCAGAAGTACTTTTTCTTGTGCTACTAAGGTTAAAATTGAGTAATGAAACACTCCTCTGGTTGAATTGATACTTAAATAATAGAGATTTATTTACATTAGTAATAAATAATTTAAATAAATAAATTAATTAATCATTGGTCCGTCCTATTATATGATGTGGTGAAGTTAAATTTGTCCTGAGTAGGCGATTTCGTGTGCGTCTTCATAGGATCTCGCTTGGTAAGGTCCGTGGGCGTCCCAGGCGGGGGCGTGGTGGTCTACGTGGTGTTCCACGTGATGTTGCGGGTAGTGGATAACTTCGTAGTTTACAACCTTAGGTTTCGTGAACTTGAAAATCACCATGGCACCTATAAACAAAGTTGAAATCAGAGTTTAAAATACCTCGAAGAGTTTCGCAGAAATGATTTGGATTCAAGTAATAAATTTTACCAGTTATTGGATTGAGGAACGTCTTATGGAATAATCATGGAATAAAGGCTATATGCTCTGCGAAAATTGAAACCTTCAAACGTATAAATTATTAGATTTGACAAACTAATCGCTGCTGATATAAGTCAGATTTGGAAAACTCTTTTCCCGGTGGCTTTCGCTATTTTAGTTATGCTTAGATTAAAAGGTATGATAAAATGACTTTTATCTCTAGGTTTAGATTCGGTACTTACCAGATAGAACAAGGGAGATTAGACCGAGAGTTAAAGCTTTCCATGTCTTCAAGGCAATGAGGGCAAGAGCAAGAGGTACCAAAACAGAGGCCTTGAACTTCAAACCAAGGAGGAAGGGAAGCAGCACCTTCTTAATGAAACCGTGCTCTGAAAAAATAAAAAAATGAATTATAATATATACAAAAACAGTAATAGAATGCTTTGTAATACAAAACACGCACTGCTCTTAATCCTCAAAGGCTTGGGAAGCTTAATCTTCTTCTTCCTTCCCTCAAAAGTTTCGACTTCCTCCTCTCCATCTAAAGGCATCTCCAATTCAGAGGGAAGGTCGGCCAAGAGAGACCTTGGTACATATTCTGAGGCAGCACTGCTGGCTATTTCTTCAGGTACTTTCACTTTCACAGAGTGGGTCTGAAGGAATCTGTCGACTGATTCGATCATCGCTAAAGCCGGATCCTTTGCGGTTCTAGGATCTACAGCTTCATCTTCAATCGTCGCTTGCTTGACGATCGATAGGTTATCCGTTATCTTGATCTCTTCGTCGTTCGCCACATGAGAAATCCATTCTAGAGTCCTCGGTTTCACACACTCCACGGAATATTGGCTCAAACATTCATTGTAAATGTTTCTCACTAGTCTAGATGCCGTATATTGGCCACTAGCGAATGCCGCTATCGACAATATCACTGTTAATTTAAACATATTGCACTTTTATTTGTCACTGATCGACGGCAGGTTCGTCTGACTGCCGTCCGTTTTACGGTCACAATGTATGTTAGGGATGTCCAGGGCTGAGTTTATATACGAGCATTAATACGTGACGTGGTGGCTGAATGCGCTTTGGTGCTAACATTGGCGATACATGTGCGATACGCTTGTGGTACATTTTAATTGGGAAGCGACAATGTATTGGAAAACTGTCTCTCTGTATTAGTGTCTTTTAATTAGTTAGAAAACATGTGACGGAAGATATTTTTAGTAATTCATTTATAAGCGATTTACCACTCAATTGCTTATTATAAAATATCCGAAACAACAGGTCCGTTTGACTCTCACTAAGAACAGATTTTCACGGGATGAACTATGGGAGTACCACCGAGGGAGTTCGATAGTATAAATATATGCGCAAATCCATCACTCCCTCATTACATGTTCTCCAAAACTATATCTCGGTTGACTTGAAATATAACAAAGTCGCAATTTGTTTCGCGTTGTATATGATAGCCACAACAGATTTTCCTATATTTACACGGGATACTTGCATTAGAACTAAACACAAAGAATCTCCGTAAAGATTTCCAATCAAATCCCAGGCAGGTATGGCTAAATTTATCTTTACCTTATTTGTCTATTAATGGTTTAAAAAGGAAATATGACTACCCCACCAAAACATGTTGAAGAAACACCGCTTATGTCAAATCAAATCAAATCAAAATATTCTTTATGCAAGTAGGCTTTTAGCCTTTAAAAGAGCACTTCTAAAGAGCATTTTAGAGTCAGTAGTCAGTCCGTTGGTATACATCTACCACCTGTTCGGAAAATTGAATCCGCTGAGAAGAAACCAGCAAGAAACTCAACGGTTACTCTTTTAAAAAATAGTTTTGTATACTACAATGTGTAATATATTGCTTCTGTGAGCAACTGGAATCAAGTCCAAACATTTGTATCGCTTAAATAATCTTCTACATTATAATAATCCTTCGTAAAAGGGTGTTTTTGACATATTTCTTAAAATTATGTGGAGGCAAATCTAAAACTGATTGAAGTATCTTATTAAAAATGCACATGCTCAACCCGACAAATGATTTCTGAACCTTCTACACTCTAAAATAAGGAAATACAAGTGTGTTTTTAACCGACTTCCAAAAAGGAGGAGGTTATCAATTCGTCTGTATTTTTTTTTTATGTTTGTTACCTCATACCCGACTGGGTGGACCGATCTTATGATTTTTTTTAATGAAAGGTGGTGCTCGTCATAGGGTCCCATATTTTTAAAACCAGTTCTGATAATGGCATCAATGAGAAAACCGGAAAAGTGTTAAATTTGCATAAGCATGTGCGCGACAAATGGACGAATAACTCAAAATCAGGCCAACCGATTTCGATGATTCTTTTTTTATTGTAAAGGATATATTTCAAGGGTTGTTTTGTCATAGTTTGGTTAGGTTATGATGATGGATTTCATGACAAAGTGACGGAACTCTTCAATTCTTAGGAGCAAATGAACGATACTCGACAGAATCTTGTATAGGCTATCCAGATATTTAAGTTACCTACCATAACTTTGGTATGGTCAAGTGTTACTCGTAATTAAATATGAAGATCAATGGATCTCCTCAACGGCTTACAGTATGGGTGCGATTTATGGCAGAAAATATAAGTGTCTGTAATCAAATAGCAATGAGCTTACGTTTGTTGCTGCAGTGTAACACGTTTACTTCAGATTCACTAAAAATAAAAAATAAATAAATTATCTTGTATTAAAAATGTGTACTTCACTTTTTTTACTGTTTAAGAGTATATTATCATGAATATATAAGATATTATTTAGTATATATTGCGACGTATTGTGAGAATTGATATTTCTTTGAAATTTTCTCTTAAGGAAACTCGATATTAAGTTACGTTAAATATCAAGTTACCGCGATTAAAACCTTCAATGTAACAGTCGTTACAGTAAACGCGTTTAAAATGGTATTAAAAACAAACAAGTTCAGCATTGCTAACTAGGATTGTAGTTTACTGGATTACTGGCGTTTATCATGTTTGTTTTGACATATAAGCTTTGGTCTAAGATACATGAATTGTTATATATTGTGTACATATTCAAATTAAAATAAGAAAAATATTTGAAGTGAAACTTCTTTAGCCACGACGTGCTACAGCTTTTTTTATGCTAATTCGTTTGAAGGTTAGATAGTTTTAATATTTACAAAAAACATGTGGCATTTTAATTAGTCATTTAATCATAATTTTTCAAAAAATATAAAATATAAATATTTCATAAATCAAAAAGAATATTTAATTAATAATATGTATTATTTTAGATTTGTATAAATATAAACAAAACTTAAAAATTTGTTTGCTAAAGAAATTCACTTCTAACATGTGTACTTTGTACGCACGCACTTTTAATTTTTTATTCAAGTAAAAGCCTTTTGAAGCGTCGCTATCGTGAAATATTGTTTTCAAATTACTTCTTATGTACAACTGATTATTGTATTAGAGGACGACTTAGAATCTAAAGAAACGAAGGTTCCTTGGCACTCTGTTCTGAGAAGAATCCACAGCAAACTCAGTCGGATGTCACTTTATTTACGATCACTTTTACAATGTGATTTAAATTTTCTTCTATTGAAATTAGAGCAATCCATTCACTCCCGCGTCCTTTTTATCGTCCAAATCCAACCCTTCATGTTATAATAAAAAAGGAAAAGTAAGTAGCAGCCCATTAACGTCCCACTGCTGGGCACAGGCCTCCTCACTCCGAGGAGCGAGGGTTTTTAGAGCATAGACCCACCACGCTTCTCCAGGATTGGCAGGCATAGTACACAAGTGCACTCTCTATTCCTTCTCTCATAGTCCGATGTGACGGGAGAATCCGACACGACCGCAGAGAGATCAGGCGCAGGACCGACGGCTTAACGTGCTCTCCAAGGCACGGGGGTGGATCACACCGCCAACTTCCCAACTTCGGGCAAATATTGAGATAATCTTAATAGAAAACTCAATATTGATATTTGAATTGGCTCGACCCGGGACTCGAACCCAGGACCTCATGTCTGTAGTCGAACATGCTAACCACCAGACCAATGAGGCAGTTGAGCATGTTATAATACGATTTTGCAATTAGTTTTATTAAACTTTTTATTGATATTATATTGTTACATTCAAGAAACGTGTTTGCACCTCTTATTACGTTTAATTAATAATAGCGTAAAGAAGAACTTTACTAATGTTAAACTTAGAATTTCAATCAATTGTGGTCGAATTTCGACCCGTGAGCGGCCACTAATATCACATCTGTTCTGTGATTTCGGGATCCATCCAGTTTTTCTTGGATTGTCTTAAATTGGGTATGCCTCAGAGTCTGCTCCGATTTCCGTTACCTCGGCTCTATCTTCCAAAACAACGGCGATATTGACCGAGATGTTACTAGCAGGATAAATGTAGGTTGGACGAAGTGGCGGCTGGTCTTGCGGACAATTTGCGATGCCAGAATGCCCTTCAAACTAAAGGGGAAAATTTATAAGACGATCGTAAGACCTGTCATCCTGTATGGATTGGAGTGCTGGGCCGCCAAAGGTGAAATGAAATTGCATGCAGCGGAGGTGCGAATGTTGGGATGGATGTGTGGAGTAACAAAATTAGATATGATTAGGAATGATTATATTAGAGGAAGTGTGAAAGTAGCACCAGTGACTGAGAAGTTAAGGAGTGGAAGGCTATCCTGGTATGGACATGTCAAGAGAAGGGAGGATAGCCATGTATTCAAGAGGGCCCTAAATATGATGGTAAGGGACAGGGCCGAGAAAGGGCGATTAAAAAAAGTGTGGATGAACTGTGTGAAAGAGGATATGTGTATAAAGGGTAAGGGTATGGGTAAGGGTGGCGAAAAGAATCATGCTGTGCCGACCCCACCTAGTGGGATAAGGGCAAATATTAATATTTTGATAATAAAAACGAATCTTTTATTTATTGATCATGTTATTATACGTAGTGTCTTAAATAAATTCTGGAAAGGTAAAGAAACCACATTGCAGATGCTATCGTAATCCGTTTGGAAAATTTGGACAATATTCCTATATGAATTAGAAGATCTATGTCTAGTAGTGGGACATTAATAGGGTGTAACTAATATTGAGGCCATATTAATCGATTATAGACGCAATCAGCTGTTAGTGTAAATCATTCCTAGTCCAAAGGCAGGCTGATTAAAAATCGCGTCACAGACTAAAGCATCCGTTTTGCGCCGACATCTTTCACTTCAGCGTATGATCGGAATGATTAATTTTTAAGAAATGTGCCTTTTTATTACGTAAGGAATGCGATCGCAATTGTACTGGTGTCACTTTCTTTTATATAATGGGCGTATATAGCGGTAATATTTATAATTAACGGTACAGATTTGTAAAAAGGTAAAGGTAAGTAGCAGCCTTTTAACGTCCCACTGGTGAGTATAAGCTTCCTCACTCAAAGAAGAGAGGGCTTTTAGAGCATAGACCTACCATGCTGCTCTACAATGGGTAAGCACGGATAGTACACAAGTGCACTGTCATAATTCGATGCCGATAGGAGGGAGATCAGGCACAGGATCGAAGACTTAACGTGCTGTCTGATGCATGGCGATGTAGCACACTGCCTACTTCCAACTTCAGACATATATTAAGAAAATCTTGGTAACCCGACTCGGTTCTCCAAGCCAGGGCTCCTCATGTCTGTAGCCAAACATGGTGACCACTAGACTAATGAGGCAGATTCGTACCCTAACACACAAGTACTCTTTTTTTTGTTAGTCTGTGGTTTTTATATAAAACATCGTTTACATAGAAGTTTTGTATCAACAATTAATTGTATCATCGCATGGTATTTTGTTTTAATAAAAAACATTAAAAGGGCGTGCGTACAAAGTACACATGTCAGAAGTAAAACTTCTGTGGCAAAATAATTTTTAAGTCTTGTTTATATTTATACAAATCTAAAACTTTAGATTTCCGGGACTTAGAGGGAGGAAAAAAGGAAGGATATATTAGGAATTTGATGAATTTAATTGGGATTACAATATGAAAAGTGTCGAAAATTAATACAAATAATTTATGAAATATTTTTATTTTATATTTAATATTTTATAAAAAATTGTATATTAAATTATTAAATGGCGATTGGCAAATTAAAATGCTACTTGTTATTTGTAAATGTTAATATTACCTAACCTTCAAACGAATTAGTAGAATAAACGTTGCACATTTTCGTGACATAAATCATACGTTTCAACCGTAAAAATTTTACCCTCATACACGTAAAGAAGTTTCACTTCAAAATATTTTTTTCGACTCTATTTTTATTTAAATTTCATAGAATTTGATAGAAATCAGTGGCAAATCTACCGTGTAGCCTTTGCGAAACTTATGATTATAGAAGTATAGTCTTTGACTGTAGAACCTTAATAATGTTCAAAATTATAATATAAATTAATCATGGCCGAATTTTGACTACTAGCAAAAGTAATTAAACGTAAAATTTATAATTCGTTTCAAACATAAATTCTTTAAAAATAGTTTAGAAACTTGGCAGATACTTGTAGTATTTCCTTATAAAAAACTAATGTTTTTAATTTTGCATTCGGCATTTCGATGAACGAAAATATTGTTATTTAAACATCAAAAGAGATTCCAAAGCAACGTGATGGGTTCACGCTTCTAACTCTCTTTTATAAAGAAAAACCCCTCCCTATCCAGCGATACACGTTTTCAGCATAGTGACATCAAAATTATATTGTGTTATATCAGACAAACAAACAGAAATTATGTAATTACATATAGTAAATAGCTTGTTAATTTGAAATTACAAATACACATATAATAGTATATAGATAATCGATTAGAAACCGAGATATCATCTAGGGTTGCAAAAGCAGCGGCATCATTTGGAAGGCTACGTCTGGGAATCGCACGACTTACGGTTGCATGCTAAGGTTGACGTATACAAGGCAATCATATTGCATATACTGCTTTACGCCACCAAAACTTGGTGCCTTTATAAAGGAGATGCAAAACGGCTACACCTTTTTCATATGAAGTGCTTAAGATCTATACTTTGCATAAAGTGGCAGGACCGAATACCAAACTCCGAAGTGCTGCGTAGAGTACATCTTGGTGGAATTGAATCCTCAATTATGAAGGAACAATTGAGATGGTGTGAACATCTACTTCGTATGAGCGACACCAGGCTTCCTAAATCGGTGTTCTATTCCCAATTGAAGGATAGAAAGCACAAACATGGAGGTCAATTTCTCAGATACAGGAATGTACTAAAACACCATGTAAGCGCACGCGGGTTTCGCTGTCAGTGCTGGGAAGATCTTGCACTGCAAAGTAGAGAGTGGGCAAAGACAGTTAATAAAGCTGTGAAAACATAAGACCGCCGTTTAGAAGACTTGGACGCCAAGCAATATTTCCTACGTAAGCGACGTAGGAAATATTGCCCCAAACAATCGTACAGTTACACAATTAATCAGGGTTAGCTGTAGTGCGAGCCATGCGCCAGAACTTTCAAGACAAAATCTGGCTTATCAAGCCATATTAGATCACACTATAAAGATTAGCCAGATTCACCGTTCCCGGAACCGTCATGGAGGATATCATCATAATGGTAATAAAATAATGAAACATGTTTTTAAATTAAACGATGAGATATAGTTGTTTTGTAACTTTGCTATACGTTAAGTACGTGATGTCACTCGAAAGCTTTTGTTTTATTCCATTCAGGGCACTCTACTGCGTTTACCATGAATTATTAATGTCAGTATTGAAACTAAGTATAATTATACTCCATATACAATTGCTTCATTGCTCAAGTGTTCCGCTTGTTCGGTTACAGACATGAGGTCCTGGATCTCGAGTCCCAGGTCGAGCGAATTCAAAAATCGATATAAAGGTCTTTATTAAGATTTTCACAATATTTGCCCGAAGTTGGGAAATTGGCTCCATCCCCGTGCCTCGGAAAGCACGTAAAGCCGTCGGTCCTGCGCCTGATCTCTTTCTGGTCGTGCCGGATCCTCGTCACGTCGGACTGTGAGAGTGAAAGATAATAGAGAACACTTGTATTTGCTCATTCACTTGTGCTACTTTTTGACATTATTACTTATACAATATTATATAAACCATATAATTTACAGGAAAAATGTAATATAAAGAAATGACAAGTTCATTTTCCATATGTACCTACTTGATATTAATGTCAAAAATGTTGTGTTATCTTTTTATCTATGATTAAGGTTTGATAGACAACAAAGCTATTTAGGCCGATTTCGCTCCAATCGCCAGTAGAATTTTAATAAGGCACAACAAAACACGGATATAAATCAATTAAGCTGCCATATTTAGGTGTGATTATTCTAAAAGAAATTGTATTTTGTGTTTCCGTTTACTTTATAGCATACACTAAAAAGCATTGTATTTAATTAAAAAAGATTATGTTAAAAAATTTTTGTAAAGTTACATAATAATAAATAATTCAAATTGCATATTTTCAAAAGTAAAATTACAATTTATCATTTTGTTTCATTTTGAATTGTTTTGAAACTGTTTTATATATATTCTAATGTTGTGGGTAACCAATCCTATGTATTGTAATATAATATTTTATTGGTTAGTATAATATTAAATATAAATAATAACGGTATATCTCATTAAACTAAAGATTTGGATGTATGATCTAAAACTTTTGCCTGGCTTATTAACGGTACAAATAAAAGAATGTTCTGTCAGCTGTCATTGTCATTAATTCTACGATATACGTCTAACGTCATAGATAGTTTGGGTTGTGCAAAGAAATTGCGAGAAATTTTGACACTATTTCTTGTAAATAACTTATTTACGTTTATAACGCGTCGGTTATTTGATTAATATATGTTCCTAGAGAGTATATCTAGTTGTATAATAACATAACTTGATGTTTAATTGTACATTGGTGTATTTATAATAGCAAAACTAGTCTCGATGATGGCTAACAACAGGATCCCTTCAGGGCCGAACACTCCTGGCAGCCAACAAACACCTATCCAGCAAGGCACAAAGATATTTATACAGAGAGATTACTCTGATGGGACTGCAGTTAAATTTCAGACAAGATTTCCCCCTGAACTGGATGACAGGGTAAGTGAAAGTAGCCTTGTTTGTCAACACGCCCTAATTATGTACTCGATTTTGTTTCATGTTGTAAAATTTTCAAATTGATGTTTTTGCTGATATACCCCATATTACGTGGTATTTCGCCTTATTTGACTACATTAATGAAGTTATGTATGTGGAAGTAAAGTATTTAATATTAAATATTGAAATTCGATTAACTAATTATTGTCAATAACATTAGGCAAGTATACAGAATATTTTAAAGGAAAACCAAATATTAATTTTAAGTTGAGCCAAGCCAGGTCTGGAATCTAACACTTCATGGTCTTTATTAAACTGTAGTAGATGACACTTCAGTCAGTTAAATCCACCCATTTTCCAGTACCACCACATATGGCAGATGGGTTGGTGATCACAGTCCTGACCCATTTGCACCAATAACTTTACTGCCCGTTATAATTTTGACAGATTTAGGTCTGCAGGTAATGAATTACGGTAATTAATTTGGTGCTTGTGAGTGTCATTATGCGAGACATTAGTCAAGCTGTGAACATCCATCGATTGACGCGACAAGAACAATGATGACATGACACTTAATGTTATTTGAAATATTGATTTGGGTGGACAAATAAAGTAAATAAGTATCATATTAACAATTGAAAATTTGAATATTCAGATTTGTAAATCTTAATAATAGGTATTTAATAATGAAAAGAGTTGAATAAAGTAATTGGTATTTATAAATGTTAATGTTGGCATTACCTTTTAGATAGAGCGACAAACTTTTGAATTCACAATGGAGAGGTTAAATGAGCATTTTGAAATGGCTGAGACAGCAGACTGCAGTACATACTGTGAGGGTTGTCTTGCTTGCCTCACAGCATATTTTATATACATTTGTACAGAAACACATTATGAGAAGGTAAGTTATATACTATTTACTAATTAATTTTAAATTTAGCAAAGTGGGTGTCTGTTGCAGATATACACCATGAATCAATTTTCTAGTGTTACTGAAATAATATGGGGAACTAATTATACCTGAATGCATATTTTATTATATCTAAATGCATTGCAATTTTAATTTGTTCTACACAGACTTGCACAGGCTATATATAAATAGTAGTAAACCATTGTAGCAGTAGCAGTAATAATAGAAGTAAACCATTATTAATTGTTTAAAAATAAAAATTGCAAATAGCAGAATCTAGAATAGGGTATATATTATTGTGTTTTAAACTCATTAAATGGCAAAAATGATACAGGTTATTGTCATTAGTTGATTGAAATTATGTGTTTAATTTTTAAACAGTTTTCATGTATTTTAGAATAGTTCTATTTATACATATGTAATTTTTGTGCCTATAAGTATGCTTATATTATAAAGAATACTAATTTTCATTTATAAATCCAACCAACTGGGACTGCTTGTTTCTGCAAATCAAAACAGAATATAACAGAAGTTTAAGCAGCAGAAATCTGATGATATATGACAAAATAGGCTGCTTTTTATCTAAAAATTGTATGTAGTGTATAATATCAGACTGACAAAAATAATTTAATGTTTTTAAACATATTCATCTTGTGAAAAACCATTTTTTTTTTGTAAACTTTGGCTTAAACTCACATTAAGAGCTTTATATCGGACTAGTAATTCTTTCCATTTTTACCATAAAAGTTTACAGGTCTATATGTTTAAAAGAATAAGCTTTTTTTATTAATTGCACTTAATGTAAAACCCAATTAATGTGTTGCAAACACAGTGCTTTGAAAATAACTATTTTATGTTAATACTAATTTTATATTAAAACTATTTTATATATTAAAACTGAATACTGTCATATAAATTTTCACAAAATTGTAACATTTATACTAAATTCAATGTACAATAATTCAATTTCATAAATTACTTTTAGAATATTTATTAAGTATTTCATACTTAATAAATATTCTAAATTAACTTCCCGCCTATGAATTATAGATTTATCGAAATGCTTAAAGAATTCGCCAAATTAATGCAAGCTTTTTTCTTTTAGTCAGATATTAAGTTTAAAACAATAACTAAACTAATAATAATTTGATAAATGATAATAAGTTTTTCCTGGTGTCAGTCATAATAGTTGATTTTTTAACTTTCCAGCACCTACGGAAAATATCAAAGTTCATCGCCACACAAAACGAAAGAGTGTATAACCCAAGAGGTATACACATAACAGACCCCATTCTTCGTGGCTTACGAGTGATCGAGATAACGATAATAGATGTACCAAACTGCCAGAGCCCAACTGGTAACTCGACAAATTCACAGCTGAGACACACTTGACCACCACATGAAAACAGGGAGTTCTTCATGTAACAATTAAGATATTGGTTTTAATATAAGGTGCTTCATTACTCTCTTTAAAATTGATATAAAGAAGTAACTGACTAAGTATCACATTACAAACAGAGTTTATTCATATATTTATCATAACAAAATCTACAGTTTTTGAAAAGTAATATAGAATTTTATCTATTTAATCATATTTCTAGTGAATTAAGACACTGCTGGGAGTGACCAAATTTTAACACGTATTTTGATCCATTTCTTAAGACTAGACATGAAAAGAGTTGAGTTTTATCCTCAGTCATAGGATGTAGCCTGTTTTTTTTATAGATTTGTATATAAAAAATGGTTTATCAATATTTCCATGGGATTATAATTACTGATAAAAAAAGAAGAGTTATCTCAGTGAATTTATCAAATTTACCAACACACTTTAGATTGTCCAGAAATGTGATTAGATACAACATACAATTTGTCATTATATCATATTAAATATGTTAAATAAAATTTACTATTTTGTCATTCCCAGTATTAGCTTACATTCTCCCTACATCATATGAACCTGTTTAAATTTTCAAATGTTATAAATAATATAATAATAAATTATAATTCAAAAGCCTCGATGAACTTCTTGATAGAGAGACATATACAATTCCAGTATTTGTCACAGGTAAAATTAATGTAATCTTTATTCAAGTTGGCTCAGCAAATTCAGTTGAATCACCATTAGTCCATCCATCCATTACAAATGCTTATGAAAGTTGATTCTACTGAGGGGAAACAGGCAAGGAAATAGTATTTTAAACACAGTTTTTAGTAGGTTAAATTGTGCAAAATCCAGCTTCCATGTGCAACTGGAAGTGCAGACATGTTATCCCTTAAATAATTTTCAACATTATTTATTATGGTTTTTTTGTCAACGATAAAATTAAATACATTTTCTTAGCTCATTCTCACTAAGGCCCGCACACACACTCCCACGAACACGCAAATGCGCACACTTACACACTCGCGAACTCACGGACACACGCACACAGTTTTTCTTTTACAGCAATATGTACTAGGACTTTTTTGACATATTACTTTAAATTATATACAGGCAAAGACAAAAGTGATTGTAGTATCATGTTTAAAATGTATATGCCCAACTTGACAAATGATTACTGAAACTATTTTACCCGAAAATATTACAATATTTTCACTTCATGTCTTAAAATGTTTAGTTAACTGTGTTTATATAAGTATATATTCCAGATAAGAAATCTTGTTACTCTCGCATGATCGTTGTTACTTCTATATGTCATTTGTCATCGTCATTGTATGAAATGATATATCAATATTTCTGAATGAATATTAATATGCTGTTGAAATTTGTATTTAATGTATAATTTATTGATCTCGCGGTTGAGTGTTTTCCCGTTATGTCATTTTTCCCAGACCCAAATACGATTTCTAGAGGGTTCTCTATTTAGGGCATGAAAATTCTAGAAATAGGGTTATCTTATCCAATTGACATTTTCTTTAAATTGTATAAGTCGTTTCCATTGTTTGTTTGCTTAGATCTTTTAAACAACTTTTTTTATCCAAGGGATTTTAATGCCGTTTTCAGCAATGGATAGGGTTATTCAAGAGAAAGGCTTATATGTATAATACATATATATTAATAGAAAAAAATAAAAAATATCATTACAAACATATTTTTGTGCGCTTAAATTGCAATCCCTGGCTTAATCTTATGAGATAGATGAAATCAATGTACTACGGAATTGTATATCTTAAAATTATTGACAAAAAAGACAGCATTGGTATATATTTATCTCTAAAGGTTATCCTTTAGAGATAAATATATTCCAATGCTGCCTGCAGTGAACATTTTTGTCTTTTACATGTGTAATTTGTCAAACTATTTTATACAGTACAGCATTATTATTTATCCAATGAAATACATAAAAAATTCCTCGCATTTTAATACCCACATATATATGTACCATTCATTTTATACTATGTAAAGGTAAAAGTGATATAACTGGAATATATTCATTGTTTTATTGTCAACTGCAATATACTTGAATTCGCATTGTTTTTTTCTTTTATCTAAAAAGATAAATTAAATAAAACATTTAGTAATAAGCCATTTATAAATGCTGCCATTAATAATGCATGTGAATTCATATTCTTCACTTCTTGTATCTTGAGCACCTACCTATACAAGGTTTTTTGTAAAATACCCTCATATTTTTAAAAAGTTTATCTTCGCACCCAATTTATATTGAAAAATAATAATTACTCTAAAGAATGAATGTTAAGCAAAATTCCTTAAGTTTTTACCTTAAATATATTTAATGGAAATACATATATTTGTGAAGTGTTAAAAACCTATCACTTGAATTTGTTGTAGCAATCAAATAAACTGAAAACGTTTGATGTAACATGTTTGATTAGTAACAATAAAACGTACCATTAATGTGTTTTCTTAATTATAGAAATGTCCTTTTTGGGTTCAAAAGAAACCCTTTGAGTGGACACTTGTTATGTTTAAAAATATACATGTTGGTGTTTTACAAATAACCCTGTATATATTTATTAAAACCAATTGATTAATCGTAAGTTAGAAATTAATTGATAATTCTAATAAGTTTTGTTATTGTATGAACGGACTCCCTTTGCCAAATTGTTCTTCCAGGCGACGTGGGGGCAAATGTTTAGTGTTAAATATAATATAGGTATTTTTGGATATGTTAAACGGGCATTTAACTTCTATTTTTATGAACTCCCCAGAATTATTTTCGTCTTTACAAAAAAAAAAAAATGCAAAATTTACGTTTAGATTCCCACTAAGGTCAGTAAAATATTATAATTGTGATCAGAAGTTGTTGGGTGTCAATGTCAAATGTCAAAAATTCAATCAGCATGATCGGCGGGACGAACACAAAACGAAATTTAAAACAAAAAAAATATATATAAAAAACTTGACTTTTAAATTTAATTCGATCTCTAAACGACACGACGGATTTGAAATTTTTGACAGATAGGAATAGTTGCCGAGGGAAAGTGAAATTGTTGGTTTTACTGTATTCCAAGCATTGTTTTTCATATTAACTCACCTTTTAAACCTTTCCTGGACTTCCACAAATAATTAAAAAGCAAAAGCCAAATCGGTCCAGCAGTTCTTTAGATTGTGAGACGAGACTGTATGACACTATATATATATATATGTCGGAGAATAACTAGAGAAAGGAGAGCATAAAGCATAGGGGCGTAAGGTTCTCCGCTGACATCGTCATTAATGACATCCATAATTTCCATACTGTGGGCGTTCGTTGGGTAATGTTAAACTAAATAACTTCACTAATCAACTCAGATTATAATGTTCAATCACTTAATGTTTCCGATATCAATTTACACAAACTCATTAATAATGATAATAGCTAGGAACGCGACTATTTCAATAGTCGACCGCTCCGACAGACCGTCACTCGAGAATTGCCGAGAGACGCGCCGGACTGCCACTTATTGACTCTGCCCACGCCGGTAGACAGATGGCGCCAACGTTCCACAGACTATTGCACATCGATATATACTGACATAAAATCCAGTCGCTAAAATATTAAAATACTTGTACCGTAGTGTTACCATAAACAAAATAAAAGAATATCTATGTTATTATAAAAAGTCATTTAAACGTCAAATGTAATTATTAGTTACACTGTGGTTATACCTATTAACCACAGTGTAACTAATAATAAAAATATTGAAATACTTGCCATGGATTCTATAAAAACTGCGCCTTTAACAACCAAAATACCTATTACGATGATTGGATATAATATATTTATTAATTAAATCTAGAATAATTATAACAATGTTTTAATCGTAGATTTCTTATGTGTATTTTGATGTTTGATTGCCTGCTTCAAATTTGCGAGGAAACTTTTTAATTTGCAGTTACGGGGGGGTATTTGATTAAATTTATATTTATGTAATTATATTTAATATAGTTAGGTATTATTGAGAACAATATAATATATCCGATGTATAGAGCTTTAATGTCGTAGGTTAGACGGAGATGCTGATACTCTTTGTTGTCACTTTATCTGTATATATCAGCGAAATACCATTCACTAAATGTCTGCTTGATTTGAAATTTGGTGTAGATACTCCTGCCCCAACGTAATTGCTCATTAAGCACGGGTTTATCCATATCTCTCAAACATGCACTTGCTGTGAGATCTTCAAAACTATTTGCCTGTTGTTAGACTTGAAATATTGCATGATGTAGTCGCTCATTAAACACGGGATGATTGCCTATATTCCCCAAACGTTCAGTTAAATTATTTGTCCTTTGGCAGTCTTGAAACACTGTATGGGTATTCTCAGGGTCGGACTGGGCCGAAAGGATCAGGGGGCCCGAGACTAAATGATGGTAAACTGCCTCATTGGCTTAGTGGTTAGCATGTTCGACTACAGACATGAGGTCCTGGGTTCGAGTCCCGGGTCGGGCCAATTCAAAAATCAATATTGAGTTTTCTATTACGATTTTCTCAATATTTGCCCGAAGTTGGGAAGTTTGCGGTGTGTTCCACCCCCGTGCCTCGGAGAGCACGTTAAGCCGTCGGTCCTGCGCCTGATCTCTCTCCGGTCGTGTCGGATTCCCGTCACACCGGACTATGAGAGTGAAGGAATAGAGAGTGCACTTGTGTACTATGCCTGCCAATCCGCAGTGGAGCAGCGTGGTGGGTCTATGCTCTAAAAACCCTCGCTCCTCGGAGTGAGGAGGCCTGTGCTCAGTAGTGGGACGTTAATGGGCTGCTACTTACTAATAAAGCAACCATTAAGTGCTTAGTTACTTTAGCAATGATGTCCTATTTTTGGGTTTGTACAAGCAACATTTCAGGCTGAATTTCTCCAATATCGTGACGATTACAGTGTTTTAAGATGTTGAATCGTTTGGGGCTTATTCACATATAGTTTGATAAAAAAAAACCCATTGCATGAACGAATTATCTGATCTAGTTTTTAGTGGGGGGCCCGTGCAGGCTAGGGCCCAAATGCCACTCCAACTATATGGCCAGTCAGACACTGCGTCTTCGTTTGATGATGTAGACGCTTACTAAGTATGTACACCGACGGTTATACATATAGCCATGTTATCTTGGGATCGTAAACTACGCGGGGAATAGTCTATTTATAAACGAATCCCTTAATCCCCAAAACTACTGCCCGAATGACTTGAATATTTAGAAAAGTAATTGAAATTTAGCAAAGACTGTCTTTCGCGATGTTGACGAACACTAAGAACGGCTTTACCCATATTTCTACGGGAGCTATGCAGATCTTTCTGCGGGGAACAGTCTATCTTCAGCTCTTATTTAATGGTAAGGAAACAAGAGGCGTTCTTCTGTACGCTGCCAGACGGTCATTTAGTATGTCAATGTAAGAAAAGTTATTTTTTCAATATACCTTAGAAATAAATTAGATAAGCATTTTTGTAACGTACCATTCATTTCATTTTGAAGCATTTTTATTATGTGCCTACAAAACACACATTATGTATAGTTATTGATATTATTATAAATTTAGTTAATTATTTATATCAAGTTACGATTTTATTATTTTTAGTATTAAGACAGGTTTATTGTAAAATTTATTATGACTTGTATAAATATGAAATGAATAATTTGCCTTTTTTATTTATTAATTCATCTAAACTAAAATAATAAAGAGGAAACATTTTTGTTTTTGTATGTATGTTTGTAACGTTTTCACACTAACCCAAAAGTTGTATTTTCACTGAGCGACACAGGTTGTCGTAGGCGACCCTCTTTTAGCCATCAGTCCACTTTGTGGGGGGCGGGCTGTCTGCCTACACTGCGCCTTCAGGTGCGGGGTCGCCACTCCAGCACCTTCGGGCCCCAACGTCTATCGGTTCGTCGGACTTTGTGCCCCGCCCATTGCCACTTCATGTTCGCGATTCGTAGTGCTATGTCGGTTACTTTGGTTCTGCTACGGCTCTCCTTATTTCTGATGTGATCACTTAGAGAAACTCCAAGCATAGCCTCTCCATCGAACGCTGAGTGACTTTGAGTTTAGAACGAGGTCCATAGACAGCGACCACGTCTCGGAACCGTAGGTCATCACTGGCAGCGCACTGTTCGAAGAGCTTTGTCTTCAGGCACTGAGGGATATCGGATGAAAATATCTGCCGTAGTTTCTCGAACGCTGCCCAACCGAATTGGATTTGGCGGTTGACCTCTTTGTCCAAATTAGACCTACCTAACTGGACTGTGTCCCAGGTATGTATATTCGTCTACAATTTCGAGTGTTAAGTAAAATTGGGATCCCTAATAAAAATGCACTAATGTAACCCAAGGTGTGAAAAAGTCTGTCATCGCGTGCGCTGCGGAAACTATTGACGATAGAACAAAAAAAAAATCTACGATATAATAGAACGTAGTAATATCTACAAAAAACTTCACGATACTATATGTCCAACTACTGATGTTATGCCACTATTTTACAAAAGGCAATAATCAAACCATATTATTCATACCGCCGTAATAATCCTTATCCTATTAACAATCGTTGTAGTGATGATTATATTATTAAAGACCGTTTCAATGGCTGTAAAATAATTTTTAATGACTAAAATCGGACATTCCATTAAAAAGATATAACGAATTTAAAATCTGTATATTGCTTAGATTATGAAAGTGAGTGTCTAATAATCTGAATGGAAGTAATTGACAACTAAGTGAAAGAAAAGAAATTTTAAGAGACTTACCATTGCCACGAGATCAGTATCTATGCGGGTGAAACCACGGGGCATTGCCAGTCCTAAATAAAATGGATATAGTATAAAATTTACATCAAAATAAACTGCTTTAGTGTTGAGCAGGATATAGGTGTAGTCTTACTTGTGTTCCGTACATTTTGTCTTGCTGAAAATCGAACCTATGACTTCTGTATATCATAGCGAGGCCGTCTGATAGAAATGCGGGTTATGTTATTATGATACTTAGGATTTTTTGCATTTATTCTATAGATAGATAGATAGATAGAAACACTTTATTGCACACAAACATATACAGGAAATACAAAAACTAAGAATTAAAAAGAACTAGAGCTAGAAGCGTGCAAAGGCGGTCTTATTGCTGCAAGCAATCTCTTCCAGACAACCTTTGTCAAAGTGGATGCTTATTTAATAAATTGATGAATGGGGCAGAACAGTGTCGGAAATAAATATTTGCTTAAGTATAATTTAAAACAAATAAAAATACTACTAATGTAATAAAATAATACAGAATATATGATATGAGGTGAAATAAAAAAAGAAATATAGTGTTATTCACAGCAATTTTGAGCCAAATAGTACTCATTCAAACGAATTTTGAAAATGGGTAATGACTCTGAGTGACGGATATTATCAGGTAGCGCATTCCATAAATTTATAACCTGGACAGTAAATGAATTTTTGTAATAACTAGTTTTACATATTGGATGCTTCAATTTATTATTAGATCGGGAGCGAAGTTCAAGGTAAGTATTAAGATCATCACAGTGGAAAGTGAAACGTTCTTTAAGGTAGGAAGGAGTATGAGGTAAATAGAGAACAGAATAAAGTAAGGAGAGAGCATGAATGTTGCGACGTTGTCCGACCGATAGCCACTTGAGACGAGAACGATATTCACTAATGTGGTCAAATTTTCTTAATCCGAATATAAATCTAATACATAAATTTTGTAGTCTTTCCAATTTGTTTTGTAAGTTTACACCAAGATCCAAATAACTAATGTCTGCGTAATCCAGGATAGGTAGAAGAATTGTTTCGGCCAAAGTAATCTTGGTTTTAAGAGGTAGGAGATTTATCCATTTGTTAAGGGACCCGATAGTCGAAAACAATTTTTTACTCACTGAGTTAACTTGTGGTTGCCAGGTGAAATTGCAGTCCATAACTATTCCAAGACTTATTGGGATTGATCATTAGGCCAAACGATTTACTCCAGGAGCAAATTTTTCTGAGATCCGCATTGACTTTATCAACACCAATATCTATGTGCATATATTAACAATAAAGGCTCGTGAATTTTTATTACACATTCATAACTGAAGGCTTTAGGCTACACGAGTGATGTAAAACGTAACTCTGTATCTATCTTCATTAACTAATATATCCCTCTCAATTTCCGTTCGCTTCACCCGATCACATTTTTCGTATGGCTCTCGTCACGCATTCACCAGCTTACTCACCAAGTAAAGCCTGCGTTATGAAGTTTTATTTCAAAATTTGAATATTCTTAGACTAATTCTGTCATAAAATCAAAATCAAAATGGTCATTATACAAGTAGGCTTAAAAAAACACTCGTCTAAAGTCTATACAACAAGTAACAAATCTACCACCGGTTCGGAAAGTTGATTCTGCTGAGAAGGAAGAGGCGAGAAACTCAGCGGTTACGCTTTTAAATATAATTTTGTAGGTTTTATGTGCAACTGGAATTAAGTCCTAAAATTTTCACATTTCTTTAAACTAGTAGCTAGTATATGAATTTAATTATAGTTATAAATTCCTCATTGTGCTAGAAATAGGCTGCAACTTCCTTTCTTGTTTTTGTAGCCTAATTATTGTTCGGCGAAGAAAAACAGTGAAATTTGGATATCCTTGGAGTACTTCTGGAACGTTTGTAAACTAAGTCATTGAAATAAATGGGTGTATCTAAACACCAAACACGTTCTCCTTAGAGTGACAAAAGCCTGTGCCTAGTAGTGGAACAACAATAACCTGTTATTGTCCTGTTTATTACTATAACAGCGTTTTCATTGGTGTTTACTAATGATTTTATATACTAATGCAAATTAGTTATATACTCCTGACTTCTAGGACCTGACATTATTATTAAGTCTCTTGGAAAAAACAATTTACCTATAGCATAAGGTCCCGCTCCAAATTGCTTGCTTATGACAGCGGCAATATTTAGACAGGGTTGTTAATCCATATGTCCGGGGATACATTTAATTAAATTCAGGGAAAGAATGTCATTCGCTCGTAAGTGGAATAAATTATTAATATTAGTCATAAACGTGACAAAATCTTGCCTGTTTACACCTTTTTTTTTGTCACTGGGAAATGCAATTTGCGCACTTACCTCGACTTATAGAGTGTGGGACTCTGCGTTGGAAGATTTCGCAATACCCACTAAAACCCTCTTCATCAATAAGTGACGCAGCCGGGGTTCAGTTTATGTGTTCTGCTCTGATGTGCCGGATCAAACCGACGGAGAAGTCACGGAGGCTTGAGGAGGTGTGCTCATATGCGCCGCCTTATACCCTACCTGCTTCGACGCTGTGAGGGAGCATCCACTGAATTCTCCCTCTCTCGTGACCTGCAAATGAAGGTCACTTATGCCCACCATCTCTCACTGGAGGGCATCGCGCCTACAATGCTCGCCAACGAGAGGTCGTAGCCGATCAGACCCAGGCTGCGTAATTTGCGACAGTGTGATGCACTGAGTCCATAACTGCCCCACACTAATGACAAGCTGGTGACTCCTCCCTACCGATTTTTTGAAGTAACATTCCGAAGCACCCATGTCCGATCAAAACCTGCACCAATCTGTAGGAAAGCGTCCCTTGCTCCCTGGACAGCTATTGGACCTAGTGAGGATCGGCGCCACAAAGGTCACGCCCGCTACTGAATATCCGGTTTTACGTTCATTTTTGCACCAGTGCTTGGTCGGCCAGGGCTCGGATCCTCTTGACTTCGTGGTTACACTCGATTAAAAGGAACTTCCGGGCAAATTAACACCGGCAACCATCGCTTTTTAAGTTCTCTAGATATGTTTGGAGCGAGCGAATTAAATTCTTTCTCGGAATTAATTTAATTAAATATATACCCGGACCATATTTGGATTAGCAACTCTATCTAAACATATTGCCTATTGCATTTGTAACTTAGCTATTTTGCAACATGATCTTAGACGAATAATTTTAACTTTAAGCAAATTAAAACAACTGTCTTATACAAGCAGGCTTTAATAGCGACGGCAATAAAAATAAATATATGACAATTTATTCGAACAAATTGCAACTTTCCGTAAACTCGATGAAAATCTAACAATGTTTGCAATACAAACGTTTTCACGGTGGTTGGAAATTGTTTCTACGTTCTATTAGATGTAATTTCAGAGTTGAGTACCTTGGGAATTAAATACATTAAAGTTCTGTTTTAGCTATCGGTTGTTTGAATTTTGACTACAGAATCGGTAAGTACTACAAAAGACTTTGGAGATCTTCCCATTCTATTTGATAGAGCAATCGCTCATTTTAATTACTAGCCAACATTTATTGGCCACTTTTGCATCGTGCTCCGGAAAAAATCGTAAGCTCGCAATAAATTGCCGCCAAAACGGCTTATATATATATCAAATGCGACTGACAAACGTTCGGTAAGCAACGAGAAAGCGATCCGCGAGTTTTTCTTTATTTATTTACACATCTATATAAAACTTAATAAAACCTTACAATACTATCCTATACGAGTGATATAAAAACGATCTATATGAAATACGTGAGTTAAAACTTGAAAAATTGGTAATACATATTAGGAATTACCTAATAACGGTGTCATAGTTTCATTACAAGGTAAGTGCGTGACGGATTGATTTTCCCTCAATTGTAGGATCACTTTACTTTCGAATTTGATCTCGTCGCGTAATACTTGGAGGGTAGTCGTAAACATAGCATTTTATGGCATCTAATTACATGGCGTTATTACATTGACGTAGGCGGTAAGGGACGCTATTGTGCGCGGAATTGGTGCAAGTGAATAGATATTTGTCAAAATCTCAGCATTTAGACAGATGTAATGTTATCTTTATGGAATCATATATGTATAAACGATATAGTTATGTAATAGTGACCATAAATGTGTCCGCAAATTCATGCCCATTTCCTATTCTACCAATTTGGCCTACAGCAAATGTAAACTAACTTATTTGTAAGTAATGATGCAATATACTAATCAGATCGTTTAAGTACTAAATTCTTATTTTACTATTTCACTTTCTAAAAAGGCTTGTGTCAAAAAGCACATTTTACTTGGCTTCACATACTAGGCTAGTTTAGTGTAGGTATTTAAAGAGAAGATATTAAGCTAGTCACCCCTACTGAAAGTGTTTTATTTTTGAATGGAAATGATTAGAGAGAAGATACTAAGCTAGTTAATCCTACTTCTAGGGTTTTATTGTAAACTGGAAGTAATTAGACAGAAGACACCGGGCTAGTCACTCCCACTGCAAGAATTTTATTGTTGAGTTGAAGTGATGAGAGACATGATACTAGTCTAGTCACTCCTACTGCAAGGGTTTTATGGTTGAGTGGAAGTGTTTAGAGAGAAGATACTAGGCTAGTCACTCCTATTAAAGTGTTTTATTGTTGAATGGAAATGATTAGAGAGAAGATACTCAGCTAGTTAATCCTTCTTCAAGGGTTATATTGTTGAGAGGATGTGATTAAAGAGCAGATCCTACACTAGTCACTTCTACTGAAAGAGTTTTATTATTGAGTGGGAGTGAGTAAAATGAAGATACTAAACTAGACACTCCAACTGCAAGAGTTTTTGTTGAGAATAAATGATTAGAGAGAAGGTATTGGGCTAGTCACTCATACTGAAAATGTTTTATTATTGAGTGGCTGTGATTAAAGAGAAGATACTAGGCTAGTCACTTCTACTGTAAAAGTTTGAGTGGTTAGAAAAAAGTTGCTAGGCTAAGCATTTCTAGCGAAACAGTTTCATTGTTGAATACAAGTGATTAAAGAGAAGATACTAAATTAAACACTCCAACTGAAAGAGTTTACTTGTTGAGTGAAAGTGATTAGAGAGAGGATTCTAGGCTATTCACTGCTATTGCTAGGTTTTTATTGTTGAGTGGAAGTGGTTAGAACTAAGATACCAAACCAGACTACAACTGCAAGAGTTTTTGTTGAGTAGAAATGATGAGAGAGAAGGTATGAAACAAGTCACTCCTACTGAAAGTGTTTTATTGTTGAATGAAAGTGATTAGTGAGAAGATTCTGTAAGGTAGTACATCTGCCTTACTTAATGGTACTTTCCGTTTTATAATGGTGTAACGCTTACGCTTCTATCTAGCATATGCCCCAAGTTATAAACCGAACAACTAAGATGAGTGCCATCATAATTAGATCCGCCCTCCAATTTCCCCTGTAGTTACAACTGTCATAGAGTTTCTACCATATATCGGGGATCAAATTAAACTGGTGCCCGTTATAGGCAAGATATAAAGTTAGCAATTTCCTTTAATAAAACATGTTGTAACTCTAGACTAATTGATTTAGTATGTGATAGATTGTTTTTAAGTGGTTGTAATACAAAAGTTGGTATCTAGAGAAGGTTCGTAATTGGATAGGGTTGGTAAGTGAAGGAATCTGGCTTGTTATTTGCCACTGAGGTTGAATTTCTCTTGGAATAATTTTATTCGTGAACCGTAATAAACGGCGAAAGGGTTGTACAGAACAATGAAATATTGTTAAAGAATTAACTAATCTAACCATTACTAATATAACGTAAAACAGAAATAAAACCATTATGGCTTTAACTATTTATTTAACTATTTACGGTTTATATTTTTAAATTTTTCTGAACACGATGTCTCCAAATGGGACATCCAACGTTATGAATGAGTGCATAGTTTAAGATAGTTGTGTGCACGTTCGCGTGCAATAAAATAACACACTTCACACTTTCCCTAGGCTAATTGATAAGGGCGTGAATATGATCTCACCTGATGGTAAGTGACGATATAGTAGGTGAAGATTCTAGTCTAAAATGGAAGCCCACTAACCTGGTAAAAAGTAATTTATTTCTTATTGTAACAGGACCCTTTTTGTTTTTAGTGGGCGGCACATCTTTGCTGGCAGGATAGTAACTAGGCACCGCCGAAGCTTTACACCAGTTTAGACTTAGATAAATGACTAAATTTCAGTTCCTAAATGTGCCCTGCGACACCCTTGTAAGCGAGGTCGTCAAAATGCCTTACTAATATAATGTAAAACGAACTTAAATCTAACACGATATTCACGTCTAAATCTCTGAATATATTTGTGCCGAATTTTATTGACTGGGGTTTATTTATATAAAAATTACATAACAATACCTTATATTTATTTCAAGATATAACTCGGATCTAACGGTCTCAATACCTCTTCAATTAATAGAGATTTTCAGTTCGATTTTAGACAGAGTATAAATACTAGAGTTCAATTTGGAGTAGCTTAGAAGTTCTCGTGATGTGTGAGTTTAATAATCTAAAACCATCTTCAAATTGTCGTCTTTCAATGGAAACTGGTTTGGGGGACATTGATTGGACATAAGTGGAAACAATTTTAGGGTTTTATATATTTTACATCTTTAGATTTACATCTTTTTAACATTTATTTTATTCTAGAATAGATGGACACGCATAACGTTGAAAAGACAAACGTGTGTTTTAATTAAAAGCTGCCAATTTTGTTTATAACATCGTTTTATAGAGGTAAGGGAACAAAGTCACAACCGCAAGCTATTGGCGTACATAACACATATTGTTTTAACTTGTTGACATTTACGAGGATTCCTCAGAGGTCAAATTGCTTAAGTTTTAACCACTCAGCTGTTATAGCAAAGTTTTAATTGATACTAAAGGATGCGCTGAGTGACGACCTAATATTATTGGGGAGCGTGTTTTGTGGAAATACAACGCAAACTATAAATATATACTTTTTAGAACTCATAGTTAAGTGAAAAAAATGATCATAAACTAAAATGAGGTCATGTTACTGATACTGAGTCGAAACATATCCAGCAAAACGAAAAACAAATCATCGAACTTGATTGATTTGTTTCAAAGTTAATCGCGCTCCAAAACCTCAACAATCGCTTGATGTGTTCAGTCCATTCACCATTTAATTAGAAGACAAGCAGAAGAGCAGAGGTGTAAAAAAAGTGTTTTATAATTTGGGTGTCGGGACTGGGCTGGACTGTAAGATTTTTTGTCTCTGGGACATGCATTTAGGCAAGCTAAATGAAATCGGCACAATGCCCAATATAACCCTGCGCAACGGTCATATTATAAAGAACAAAGGTGTCAGAAGTTCAGCTATACAATCGACTCTGATGACACCCCAGATGTTTACGATTCCAAAAAAGCTGGAATAGGCAGGCAAACGTACGCCTGGTTGCTCCTGATTCCCCTGCTATCCGTCACAGAAGGCTGAGTGGCAGAAGGTGCGGATTTGCGCGCCTCATTCCACAGCCATTAATCTTGATTTGGTTTCACTCGGGACGCCATATTGGATTGCGCAAGCGAGGCGCTGGTGTCCCACATGAGGATGATGTAGGACTGCTGGGTTTTAGTGATTATTCTGTCTTTTCAGTGAGTCCCATGCTCCCAACTCTTTGGTCAGGGTTTGTTAAAGCATTTTTCAGCGAAAAAAAGTCAAACATTCCCCTACCGTGCCTCAGTCGGTCACAGCCTCTTCTCTTCCTCAACATTGCCTCTTGTAAGAAAAGAGATTCATAGAAGGTTGCAAATGCCCTCGGTCTTCGTTCACTGGCGACTAAAGCAGCAACTATGGTTTGCAGCGAAAGATCATTTCCGACTTAGTCAATCTATCGGCCAATTTATCCCACTTCAGAACTATTAAAGGCTCAATTAATTTGCTTATATAAGTAATACTATTTCTTAACAAAGTAAGCATAAGGCTTATTTTGTGTAGGAGTATTACAAGGAGGGTACAATTCCGGAAAATAGTATTAATTATATTAGTTAATTGAGCCTTTAATAGTTGCGGTTGGGGTCCCCAGGCTAGATACCCTTCAACAGTGTGGTGTGCTGAATCGGTAGGAGCTCGACACTCGAATCTGTTTTACTTACAATTTGATGCAACAATATGTAACGAAGTAATCATGCCCGGTAAGTACCTGCACCCAATCTAAAGGATAGCGAACCGCACCTCCAATTGAATAAGTCATATAAATAGGTGAGGTCAATGTATACTGGAAGACTTTGGACATGGCTAGTTACCAACTAAAGATTCAGAGACGTAATTTAACTACTATTTCTTACTTGCCTTCGGGTGTAAGGTCTTTTCCGAATCTACTTTTTAAAAGTAAACTTAAATTTTATGTATTGTTGGTAAAAAAATAATAAATGCATCATCGGTTACATACATACATACATAACATCAAGCCTCATACCCATAGGGGTAGGCAGAGACCACGTCCTTTCACTTGCCACGATCCTTGCATATCTCTTTCGGTTCTTTCATTCTTATTAAACTTTTCACACAAATTCGTCGGTTTAGAGCACTCTTGACCTGGCCCTTATTTAAAATGTCCTGGATTTGGTCCATGAACGTTCGCCTTCCCCTTCCAACTTTCGCATTCACTCTTGACTCATAAACCCTTTTTGTCAGTCTCCTTTTACTCATTCTCTCTACATGCCCAAACCACCTAAGCATACCTTTCTCGATTTTACTCACTACGTCTTCTCTTATCCCACAACGTTCTCTTATCACACTATTTCTTACTCTGTCACTCTGTTTTAATCCACTCATACTTCTCAACGCTCTCATCTCTACCGCATTTATTTTACTTAAGTGATTCTTCTGCCATACTCAACTTTCACTATCATCGTTTAGAGGATAATAATTTTATTTAAATATTTTCCCTTATTTTATAAATAATATAAAAAGTTTAAAATGAAACAATAAAATAGCATCTAAAATTATAACTCCTTTATTCTTTTCAAACAATAACATGTGGGCGAAAACAGTGATGCCTTTGACGTCATTTCCAGCAGAGAGACGCAATGTATAAAGTTGAATCTCTTTGAAACATGAAACTCGAAATTGTAGGTGAAAACAAAAGGTGATAATATATAATATTTACTAACTTCGAAAGGAGATATCAAGGTTTTTATTGCAATAGAATTTTACGTAAACTTTCGAAGAAATATTAAATAAATTGGGTGAGAAACTTTATTGTACGAGTATACCTATTGCCTTAACGGCATCACTGGTGCGAGTACTCTCTTTGCTAGCAGAGATCCCAGGCTCGATCCAAGGTAGGGCGAATTAAAAAAAATTGCATTTTCTGACTTTCCTGAGTCTGGACTAGTGGGAAACTTCGGCCGTGGTTAGATATCACCCTACCAGCAAAAACGCACCGCCAAGCAAAAGATTTACGTTCCGGTAAATATAATAGAGGAAAATTACCTCTTACCAAATTAGCGCGCTTCCATTTTAGACTTCATCATCACTTACCATCAGGTGTGATCACAGTCAAGTACTAACCTGTAAGCAACAAAAAAAATTTTGCTTCGCTCCTTATCTGGGTATGTAGTAGGGAAAGACCAGGATCAGCCTGTTGCATCACGGAAAAAATAACATCATAGATAGTAGGACCACGGTGAGAAGACAGCAGATTAATATGGTCTTAATTTGCTATGACAACGTTTATTGCCAGCAAGAGCAACCGCTTAATAGGAGGACCCCAAAAACCCCAGGGAGCCTCGGAGGGTTCTCCGGAATTTCTGGGTTCCCCGTTATACGTAGAGGAAGGCCACCGAGGGTGATTTAATGGAAAAATCGCACATAACCTGATCTTTCTCCCGAAAAAGGTTTAGTATCTAATGATGCGTCATTGGTTTAGTGATTAGTATGTTCGGCCACAGTCATGAGGCCCTGGGTTCGAGTCCCGGGTCGGCCCAATTCAAACAATTTCCATGAAAGTTTTTTCTCAACATTTTCCCAACACTCGGAGAGCAAGTTTAGCCTATCTTCGGTCGTGTCGGATTCCCGTCAAATGGAACTACGAGACTGAAGGACTAGAAAATACTATACCTGCCAAGCCGCAGGAGAGCAGTGGGGTGAGTCTATGCTCTAACAACTCTCTCTTCTGTGAGTAAGGATGTCAGTGCCCAGCAGTGGGACGTTAATGGACTGCTATTCACCTTTATCTTATGAAGATTTCCCCCTCGATAAAAAAGTAGACATAACCGAAGCATAAAAGCTAGTTCAAACGTAGACGAGCATAAGTTTAGATTACTAGTGAAACGAAGCATCTATTGGTATATTTACTCCCATGAAGTCTTAAAAACTATATTTGTACGTGAAAAACAGATAAATTAACAAAAATAAATAGGTAGAAACCAAATCATACGTATCTTTAGAACATTTTCAAAGGAAATACTTAGTTGTTTTTACGTAGGTTTTATTTAGATAACAATATTTATATTTATGAAGGAAACTTCCAAAAAATACATCTAAATAGATATTCTTTTTATATTTAGGTAAAGGGAGGCGTCCCCTATATGAAATATTAACTTTGTCATAACAATATATGGCGTATCTATTACCATTTATCACAATAAATAACTTTAAGCTATAAGACATACATATACAGGGTGGGGCAGAAGTACTACCATTTTGATTGCCAATAACTTTGTTCAAAGAAAAGATAAATAGGTTTTGTTTTGATAAAAAGTTTATATGGTCTTTACATTTCATTTTCGTTATAATTGCAAAATTATACCAGTTAAATAATGACCGCGAATCGCTATGCAACTTTCGGCTCATTTTAAGGCATTTTTCATGATAGGCAGAATTTCTTCAATTCGTTTGGGGCTTTTTTTCTTAAAAACTCCCATACGAAAAAGTCTGATGCTGGTAAATCCAGAGACCTGGCTGGCCATGCTAAATCGCTAAGAAAATTTCGAATCACGCCTGGATACCGTTCAGCAGTAACAGTAACTTTAACACCTTCAAAAATATGTACCAATGATGTATCCAGCATGAATATTACACCATACAGAAGATTTAAGTGGATCCTATGATGTTTCATGTAATGTAAAGACCAAATAAACTTTTTATGAAAACAAAACCTACTTATCTTTTCTTTGAACAAAATTATAGGTAATCAAAATGGTAGCGGGACTTTTGTCCCCTGTACTTGAATAGAACATATATTAATAACAAAACAATAGGGTAAAAAGTCATAGGGTATGTTATGTTTTTGTTTAATAGCTTGGCTAGTATCTCACCTAATGGTAAGTGATACAGTCTACATTGGAAGCGCGCTAATCTGGTAAGAGGCAATTTACCTCTAACGGTTTCTTTAAAGCATCGTATTGGAACACAAATCACTTTGCTTGGCGGTACGACTGTGCTGGTAGGGTGGTAACTACAGTATGTTCGCGTTAAGAATGCAACGAGTCATCATTCTAGCCACGCCCCCTAACCAATGAAATCTTTTTAAATTACAAGGGGCTGGGCTAGAATGCTGACTCACTGCATTCTTAACGCGACCAAACTATAGCCACGGCCAACGTTTCCCACCAGGTCAGATTCAGACACATTAGAAAATGCTATTTCCTAAAGATTATTTTCAATGTACGACTGGTAATGTCATTAATGTAAAATTTAGCATCTAACGTTACGTGGGTTTCTTCACAGCCAGTTCTGAGAAGAGCCCACAATGAACTCAGTCGTGTGTCACTTTTTTATCATCACCATACAATGTCATTATAATTAATTCTATTATGATTAGAACAACCCATTCACTCCCAGGCTTTTTTATCGTCCAAGTTATCGTTCAAATTATAGTACGATTTTGCAATTAGGTTTATTTTAATAAAGTTTTTAAATTTATTAAGTGATATCTCTAGAACATTATCTGTGAGTTTGTTATAGAAACGTATACAATTACCCTTAAATGAATTGTTAAGTTTATATAGTAAGTAAAGTATTTTATTGTTATTTCTTCGGTAAATGAGAGATAATGTATGAATGGAATATGTATATCTATTTATGTTGTATAATACAGTCTAGAACATGTCGTAAAATGTGAAAAAGGCTGTTAAAATTTATCAGCCTTCGCTAATTATTTCATGAATCAAACATACTTTTAAGCCTGATCAAAACGGCAGGGAGTCGATTTGTTATAGATGAATCAACAAGCAGATGCGTCTTTCTATACACCGTTTACTTTGGGAGACGTTAGTGCCTAAAGATAAATCAATTGAAATCGATTAAAAATTTATTAATCTTTTATATGTTTAATATACAGCACTTTCGAATCGTCATATTTTCTTTTCTACATATTAATTCCAACTTACAAAAGAAGGCATTAAAGAACGAACTTATTATATAGTTTGGAGCAATACATTCACTCCCAGAATTTTTATCGCCTATATAATTCACTAATTACCTTTTTTTTTAATAAAGTATTTAAAATTAATTGAATAAACGTGCCCTGAAAGTTTATTCTTCTTCTTCTTGCAATAATTGGCTGTCAAGTGTGACAGGGCACACACAACTTCACCAGTGTCATGTGAATTGACGAAGGCACGATGGAGATTATACGGTTCATAGGAATCCAATCCAAAGTTTTGATGATCTACAAATAGCTGACGCCTTATAGTTATTTACCATTACCGTTAAAAAGTCAAAAATTAAACTAATTAAAGGAACAGTGGAAGAAATTGTGTCATATATAGGAGAAATTGGACAGTTGAAAATGATGTGGGAAGCAGTGCCTTCGGCCAGACCACGGTGACAAATTGAGTTGTCTCTGATCAGCGCAGGGAAACACAAGTAACCAAGACATTTATTGTAGAGTTAAGGTATTTATTATAGAATTATGGATCCTAGATGTAGAGACCTTAAATATGGTATTTTGACGTGAAGACGTCTTTAAAATCGCACCCACAGGGAGGCAATTAAAAAAAATTATAACAAAATCGTGGAATACGGTGTGGTGTTGTAGCTACATATCTACCACCTCCGTTCGATATTAAATTACACCACTGGATAGCTTAAGGATCAGTGAATTTATTACGCTAAGTAAGGACTGTAATACATCGCGCACGGCGAAGGGGTAAACCCCGTTACGAGACGTATTCACGTACAACAAACAAGCGTGTCCATAACACAGCCAGACCAAAATTTTCCTTTTAAAACGATCCTATTAGACAATATATTATATATATGACGGCGGCAACGTTTTTTTATGTGGGTAACAAGGTGTGCAGCGAGCTAGCCACAAACATCTAGCAACATTCGAACTACCCCCACTCGCAGAAACTAGTATAAAAGGGCTTGCATTAGGCTGGCGGGCATTCTTAACTCGAAGTGCTGCCCGGTGCACGCCTTGCACCCATAAATTATTGGTTATTGTCATTAAATAAAAAATTAATTATTAATTTAGTTTAAAGTAATAAATAATCTCTGTGACAATTGACTGTGGTTGTTTTTATTGAAACGATGGAAGACCAAAACGCGACATACATTTAAAAGCCCACATATACGTTAATATGATTATTTGTATATGATTAGTACTTAGTATGTAGGTTTATGTTTGTTTATATGTTACACTGGACCACCTTTAATACTTTGCAGGTTATTTATATTAGTTTATGATAGCTTTTATGTAAGTAATAAATAAATAAAACTAATTACTCATCCCACAAATGGAAATTGTGTAATGAGTTGAAACCGAATATTAATTTTCTCTTCGGATACGAGAGGGGATATGGCGAGTGGGGATATGGGTTTATGAAAACGCCGATACCTTAACGGTACAACACTATAAAGGTAACAATTTACTAAACATGTTTATAATATTTAAACATATGTTTAGATCAAAACATACCTGATAGTGTTATCTTGTTATACTAAACGTGTCAACGACTCCGTATGCTAAGAGATACAAGTTCGCTTAAAAAGCATTGGTAACAATCACCACCGGTTCGGAATGTTGATTCCGTTGAGACGAAACCGATAAGAAACTCAACGGTTACTCCTTTAAACATAGTTTTAGTAGGTTACAATGTGTTTAGCTTCCATGTGCAACTGGAGTTAAGTCCAAACATCTCTGTCACTTAAATAATCTATAATATGCTGTTTGTAATAGGAGGCTTTTACTATATTTCATAAAATTATGTGGAGGGAAACCAAGTAGTGATTCGGGTATTTTACTAAAAATTGCGTATGCTCAACCCGACAAATGATTTCTGAACATTCTTCACTATAAAATATGGCATTACATGTTTGTTTTCATTTCTTGTATTAAAATTTTATTTCGCTCCCTTTGCTGTATAAGTGTATGTTAGGTTATATGTTCACAGTCAACGGTATATGGCTATCGCAGATTGAATATTGAGTAGAGAGAGGAGTGAGCGTCTGTCCGAAATACGGCTAGCGCTGTTAGCGGTGGGTTAGAGTGAGAGAAGGAGCCTGTCTACCGCTGTCTAATGCATGAGAGAAAGGGACACACATACCGTAACGCGTATATTTTCACTTCAAAAAATTTGAGCAAAGTTAGTCCAACCATTTAGGACGTCTGTAACATACAACCGCACATAATGGAGAATATGAGAGAAAAAGCATAAAGTATAGGGTCGTAGGGTTTTAGGCGTATTTAATGGCATCGATAATTCAATTTCCATATCCTTAGGCGTTGGTGGGTAATATTGGTGCAGTCAAACACATTATTAATTAACTCAATTTATAATGTTCAATCACTTAATGTTCCCGATATCAGTTTACACATACATACATACATACATAGCATCACGCCTCATTCCCATAGGGGTAGGCAGAGACAACATCCTTCCACTTGCCACGATCCTTGCATATCTCCTTCGCTTCTTTCAATCTCATTAAACCTTTCATACAAGTTCGTCGGTTTAGAGTACTCTTGACCTGGCCGTTATTTAAAATGTCCTGGATTTGGTCCAGGAACGTTCGCCTTGGTCTTCCCCTTCCAACTTTCGCATTCACTCTTGACTCATAAATCCTTTTTGTCAGTCTCCTTTCATTCATTCTCTCTACATGCCCAAACCATCTAAGCATACCTTTCTCAATTTTAGTCACTACGTCTTCTTTTATACCACAACGTTCTCTTATCACACTATTTCTTACTCTGTCACTCAGTTTTAATCCACTCATGCTTCTCAACGCTCTCATCTCTACCGCATTTATTTTACTTTTGTGATTCTTCTGCCATACCCAACTTTCACTACCATACATAAGTGTTGGCACCAACACTCCAGCATGCACTGCCAGTCTAGCCCTTTGAGACACCATCTGGCTATTCATAAAAGCATGCAGAGCACCATTTACCATATTCCCTGCATTCACTCTCCTTTCGATATCACTTTCACATGTTCCATCTTTTGTAAATTTAGATCCCAAGTATACAAATTCTTTCACCTCTTCCACTTGTTCCCCATCTATCAAAATATTGCCATTCATCATAGATTCATCTCGTTCAAAAAGCATAACTTTCGTTTTGTTTACATTCACTTTCATTCCTTTCCCTTTCAAAGCTTCATTCATAATATTTAGCATCTCCTGAAGCTCGTTAGCGGATGACGCAAGTATTACTTGATCATCAGCGTAGAGTAAACATTTGATGAGTAATTCATTCATTCTTAACCCATACATACTTTCTTTTAAATCTGTCAAACATTTATCCATGAATAGGTTGAACAGCCATGGTGACGCAACACATCCCTGTCGAACACCTCTTTCGACAGGAAACCACTCCGTGTACGCTCCGTTTATTCTGACACAGGCACTAGAACCCTCATAGAGAGACTTCAATGCTTGGATCAGACAACCGCTCACCCCATACGTAGATAACGTTGACCACAGCTCATTCCTCACCACTCGATCATAGGCCTTTTCTAAATCTACGAACGCGCAATAAACTTTTTGGTGTTTAGCCAAACATTTTTCAGTTATGCACCGTAAAGAAAAGACCTGATCCGTACATCCCATTCCTCTTCTAAATCCCGCTTGCACGTCCCATATTTTCCCATCAGTTTCATTAATCACCCTTTCAATTAATATCTTTGCATACAATTTGCCGACGACACTAAGAAGGCTGATACCGCGGTAATTTTTGCACTCCTGCTGTGACCCTTTTCCTTTATATAGAGGGACAATTACGGCCTTGCTCCAATCTCTTGGGACTTGACCTTTCTCCCAGCATATATTGAAAAGGCAGTACAGCTGAGCTACCACAATCCCGCGGCCAGCCTTCAGCATCTCGACTGACACTCTGTCATACCCAGCAGCCTTACCTGATTTCATACCTTTTATCGCTTTCATGATGTCATCCATACTAATCTCGCTATCACTTGTCTTACATTCATTGCTATCCGCAGAGGCCATATTTACCTCTGCTTCATTTCTTTCAAACAAACTTTCAAAATGATCCTTCCATCTCTTCAATATCCATTCTTCTCCTTTTATTAAACTTCCATCTAAACTTCTGATTTTACAAAGCTCCGAGGAAGTAGATCTCCCTCGGGCAAATTGTATTGATTTCCAGAAAAACTTTTTGTTTGACTGAAAATCATCAGAAAGTCTCCTATCATACATATCACTGTATTCTTCTTTTTTCTTTCTTACAGCTTCTTTCACGATTACTTTCACCCTTTTGTATTCCATTCTTGCCTTTTTTACGTCATCATTCGTTGCCTTTTGCATTCGTTGGTTCGCTTTTGTAGCCAACCAATCGGACCAAGCTTTCTTCTTTTCACACACAGCTGCTTGAACATTTTTGTCCATCCACAAATTCTTCTCTTTCTTACCTTTCCTCCTTTTAGACACGCCACATACATCAATAGCAGCACCAACCACTCCATCTTTAAATTTATTCCATAAACTTTCAATCTCATTTCCTTCGTCTTCACTCTTGAATCGCCCACTCAAATTTTTCAGATATTCTTCTCTAACATCCTCTTCTTGCAATCTCTCCACTTTTATTCGTTCAAGAATGTTCAAGAAAGTTTACACAAACTCATTAATAATAAAGACTAGGAATGCGCGGCGGACCGTCACCCGAGAACTAGAGAGACGCGCGCCGGATTGTCACTATTAACTCTGCCCCACGCCGGTAGACAGCTGGCGCCAGTGTTCCACAGACTATTGAACTCTGACACAGCGTTCCACAGATATTACACTCCGATATATATAATAGCAATGGCCCGTCGTTTCATCCACGTAGATACCGATCTCGTGGCAATAGAAAGAGATGTGAATAAAATTCTTAATTCGTTATATCTTTTGAATAAAATATCCTTTTTTAATCATTTCAAAAGTATTTTACAGGTATTAAAACGGTTTTTAATAGAATAAAATTAATACAGAGGTATGAATAGTACGGTTTGATTATTGTCGTTGCTTTTATTAACTTTTAAAATGCAAAGTAGTAGTTATAGTGCCATAACTACAGCATCAACTGCTGTAACATATGGTATCGCGGACTTTTTTTTAGATATTAATACGTTCTATCATATTGTAGAACATTTTTTTGTTCTATCATCAATAGTTTCCGCAGAGCACACGATGATCTTATTGCGACTAATTTTTTCACACCTTGGGTTACATTAATGCATTTTATTATTGATCCCTGTTTTTAAAGTAAAACTTCTTTAGGCGAATGAGGGTAACATTTTTACGGATAAAACGCGTTATTAGCATCACGAAAAGGTGCAGCGTTTATATGCTAATTCGTTGAAAGTTAGGTAGCTTTAATATTTACAATTAACATGTCATTTAATAATTTAATGTACTATTGATCAATTCCCTAACATACAAAACTTAAAAATTACTTTGCCAAAGAAGTTTCACTTCTGAAATTTGTGAAGTCAGTGTCACAAACATAAATACAAAAACACAAATGTTTCCTCTATCTAATATTACATTTGTTAAAGGTATAGATAAGGTAGAAAGATAATCAATTTATCTAATATAAGCCACTGTCTGTACTTGGCCTAAATTATCTAATCTATGTGTATCGTTTGCAGTCCGCGTGCCTGGGCGGGCGTCGGGCAAGGGGGGGACCTTCATGGCCCGGTTCACCTCAGCTAAAGCCTTCAGTCTGCCTCCGACCGCCGTGGGGGGAGGACGCATCACATTGCGGCACTACCCCAACCGTGTGACCTGACACCGCTGAATCTTCAATAAAATCGTGTGTGAAACCATAATTACCCGCTAGTGTCTTGTTTATAAACACCCGTGACGTCACCCAGCCAAAGGCACTCCTGTAAAAGTGCTGAAAATTACGAAACGAAGCAATATTACTGATTTATCTTTTCGGGAAAAGTAAGTACGTATATGTTTAATGTGTGAAATAAGTTTATGTTTGCATTATGTAATTGCTTTCACGTTATTACACTGCGAACCTCTTGGAGGTCACAGAGGTTGATATGTCCACACAAAGACACAGAGATTTATATATGGTAATTAAAAGATTTATAAAATACATATATCACTTTATTTTACGACATATGAAAAGTAAAGCAAATGTACCATAAGGCGGTCTTAATGCTGATCAGAGATATCTACAAGACAAGCTTTATAAATAGGAAATTGTGCGAAAGTAAAGTACATATATATAATAAATAAACATGCTAAATAACTTGGAATTCATTCTATGTTTAATAGATTGTTTATATATTATATTTTACATGAATTTGTCACTAAATTTCTTAATTTTATAAATAACTTGTTACACTGAAATAAAGGACTTTAAAAGCCTCAAACCTGGTTAAGATTGACACAATTATACTCTATATTGTTAAAAATATAGTGACATATTATGAATGCACAAGGGTTACACTAACAAATGTACAAAAAGGGCGGTCTTATAGTTAATCAGAGATTTTTTTCTACGCAAACTTAAGGAAAAAGATATTGTCCATTTATTCGTTGATTTTCTCAGCGAAACCGCTATTCTATTATTGACGAAGTTTGAAATATCTGAGAGAGTGATTTTTGCCACTAAAATATAACTGAAAAGGAAGTAAATGTGCAATTGTAAGAAGAACAGCGATTTCTCAACTTTAAGTGTACACAAATCTATAACAGCTTTGTCTTTTGGTAAAGAACATATTATATTTAAGCGTTTCTATATAATACATATATCAAAAATGTGTCTAAATGTATATAAATACTAACCATTGAAAGATTTTTCTACACAAAGCGTTTATAATGTTAAGAGGTACGTAAATATAAGTTGGTGGTCTATACGTATAAAGTGTCTGCTTGTCATTTCTAAATTTTAATTTAATAGTAATATTAGTTAATAACTTAGGAAAAAAAGAAACCTTTTCTGTGAGAGATCGTTACAACCGATAAGACCGCCTTTGTGTAATATATTGTGTTACCAAAGAGAGTTTTGTAGCATCTGTAATATCATACTGTATGCGATACTAAGAGACAACGTTTATTTGATAAAAGGCTGTCATTTTGAAATAATAAACATGTATATATATATAAACAGATACAAGCTTTTTTATCGTCGGAAATATTGGTGTGATTGTACAATGAGCTGCTTCATTGGTGTAGCCAGCATATTCGACTTCAGACATGAGGTCCTAGGTTCGGGTCGCCCATTTTAAAATGGATATTGAGTTTTCTATTAAGATTTTCTCAATATTTGCCTGATCTTGCGCCTGATCTTACTCCGTTCATGTCGGATTGCTGTCACATCGTAATATGAGAGTGAAGGAATAGAGCAGCGGGGTGAAAGAGGCCTGTACCCAGAAGAGGGACGTGTTGATGGGAAGGAGCTGTTACCTTAAGTAATATCAAGTATCACCTCCTTAGATCCCGTCGAAATAAAAGAAAATATGTTCTCAGTAAACGTTCACATCGTAAAAAGAGTCATTTTGATAAATTTCATGAATTGGGTATGTGTTTTTTAGGTAAATGGCCATAATTAAACCAGGCTTGCCTTTTTTACGAATAAACTAGAAACTATTAAATTTCATGCGGATTGTTGAGGAAGGTTCATGTATATACATTTTGTCTCTGTTTTCCCCTTTAATAGATCTACAAAACAAGTCTGAGATGGCATATATTTGTATTTTCACGATATTAGATATTATTTGAGAAAATTGTCACATACAACGTGAAAATCGGAAACTTATTTAAACAAATACCCTATAAACTAGATTTATAACTAAGTAAGTTCCTTCCAGTATCTTCTAAGTAGAATCCGCTTTCCGAACCGGTGGTAGATTTGTTATCAACGATCTCGAGTCTACCTATGTTAATTACTACATTATGTATATTAATATAATACCATGCGTTTTGAAGACAGATAAATCATGTAGGTATAATATGCTCTACAATCAATGTAATGCCGGGTGTTACTAGTAATTAGACAGACAAAACCGCGGTGATAAGCTAGGAATTAATAAATCATACATTCGATATTGCTTCCTACTATCTTTGGAAGTGATTGAGCGTGACAATGCCGTGTACAAGCTGATAAGGGAGTATGGTGGTATTAGCCTTTTCAAGGTGGCATAATATGAATGATAGACTATATTATCGTCTGCTTCATTTATGATCTGGTCTGATCATGACGTAAGCAAAATCACTGTGAAACTCAAAATATAGTTTATTATTTTTGGCCGTCGTTGGCATCATCGCAGCTTTCTGCGGGGTACGGGCCTCGAGGCAGGGCCTCATTGCCCGGGCATCTCTCCTCGGGCATTCAGTAAATGCCCGGTACTCTTTTTTGCTCGTATTTTATATGTACTGGATCCCGCCGGCGACGCCATCCTAGTAAATTCCGAGGGGGGTATGTTCCGTGTGTTGCTCCTACCGCATCATCTTTGCCGCTATAAACTACGGCTGGTGGTGGTGACAGCAAGAGCTCACGAGGCAGAGGACGCCCAGTATTTGCCGTTCTTTGGTACTGGCTGGCAATGCCATGGAGATGTGTATGCGGAGAGTTATCCGCCAGACAAAACATTTTCCTCGCAAGCTGACGGATGAACACTTGCACGGTGGGCATCCTGGTATCACGATGGATAACGTAACTCCTGACGTACCTCGTATTTTTGCCTAAAATAGCTGTTTTAAATCGTCAAGTTTGTTCGTAGGTAATTAATCTACCACCACTCAGTACGGAAGGTCATTTCTTTCTATGACAAGTTAGCACTTGACGGTAATTATTGATACAATCGAAGATGTCGGAGTCCTGACCTGGTATATTACCTCTTACATTTTATCGTACCGGAATCCAAAGACCGAAGCCACGCTATAGTCCAGTCTCAAATAAATTAGAAAATCTAACTTATACGATATTACTAGGTCCAAATAACTAAGCATATACTTGTTCTTTTGCGCCAGCGATCCCGTCCTATCCCGTCCTTTCGATAATATATCGGCAAGAAACTTAGTTGTTGATGATGAAACCAGTAAATTAACGATAAAATAAAATCAAAGTCAATTCCTACGCTATCTAGTACTAACTTCTTAAACTCATTACATAGATAGAAAGTGTTTCTGCCCCTGACAGCCCAATTTGTGCACTCCAATCAACAGCATTCTCGTCGCGACCACCGCCCATGAATTGTTCCGAAATATCTACAAATAATCACTAAACAAATATAATCGTGATGTGTACATGTAAATAATATATATTTATTTAAATATGTCGATATACCACGAAGGTCTCATTTTAAAATATTTAATTAATAGATAGAAACCTTTAAAGCTCTTGAGCGAGCTTTCACTGTTGACCACTTCGACCGTTCGCAGAGGAAGGCCGGAAAGGAGGCGAGAGGCCCACGATCGCCGTCTCCCTCCTTAGTGGTGACCTTTAGGTAATGGAAGCGGGGTCCGTTGCCCAACAAAGAAAGGTCTCGCGAGGTGGTTGGTGGCGTGCCAGGTGCTGCAGGCAATCCACCTTCGAAGTAAGTTTTGATCATGGACCGAGTTGGACCAAAGCAGGCACATCGTTGGCGGGGTTGCGAATGTCTGTCAGTCGTGTTCTTGTGACCCCGTCTCCGAGTGATGTAGGAGCACCGCTGGGTTTTAGCCGGTATGAGTCCGGCATACCCTGGAACTTCCTCCCGAGTATTCCAAGTATCCACGAGGATTTCCCAGCGTTAAAAAAAAGCTTTCACTGTATAATTCTAGATAGGGTTATTAAATTCGAATTCAGATCATTTATCGCAGATTGTATATAATTTCGGTCTAATAACAAGTAAATATAACAATCCACCACAGCGTGGTATGCAAATATAAAACTAATGCTCATTCTTCTACTGAAAGTGCCTCTTCATAATTATATTTAAATAATCTTCAATATTATAATATGCTTTTTGTAATAGGACGTTTTTAAGATATTTCTTCAAACTATGTTGAGGCAAACTCAGAAGTGACTCGGATATCTTATTAAAAATGCGTATGGTCAATCCGACTAATGATTTCTGAACCTTCTTCACTATAAAATGTGGCATTACAAGTTTGTTTTTATTTCTTGTATTAAAATTTTGTTTCGCTCCTTTGCTGTATAAATGAATATTATCACGGATATATAAAATATTATTCAATATATATAACGATGGTACTGTGAGAATTGATGTTTCTTTGAATTTACCTCTTAAGGAAACGCGAGATCTCAATTGATATATGGCACGTATTGCTCTTTTTTACAATATAAAGATAGTTTCAATGTCCGCCGCCTTACTCCATAACAGCATGCCGTAACACATAATGCTATGAAAATAAACGAAATACAGCATTTTAATAGTTTCAACATCAGTATTGCCTCATTTTCCTAACAGAAAATGCAGCTGAACTAAATTTGCTTGCCAGTAATATGGGCACCCCACTGACGCCCAGAGTGTAAGGTTATTCCTAAGAAGACTGTAGACTTAACTTTCTTTAATACAATTCCTACATCCAGTATGCCTTTTGCCCTTAACCTTGCTTATTATGATAAGTTGGAATGGCCCGTTCCNAAATATTATTGAATAGAATAGAATATAGAAGATAGTTTCAATGTCCGCCGCCTTACTCCATAACAGCATGCCGTAACACATAATGCGATGAAAATAAACGAAATACAGCATTTTAATAGTTTCAACATCAGTATTGCCTCATTTTCCTAACATAAAATGCAGCTGAACTAAGTTTGCTTGCCAGTAGTATGGGCACCCCACTGACGCCCAGAGTGTAAGGTTATTCCTAAGAAGACTGTAGACTTAACTTTCTTTAATATAATTCCTACATCCAGTACGCCTTTTGCCCTTAACCTTGCTATGGTAGGTTGGAATGGCCCGTACCTATTGTGCCTAAGTGGCCTAGATACTCAACTTTCCGCATCTGGATGGTCTGCATAAATTTAATGGTGTTAGTAATTTAAACCTATTTGTGTATAGTTGATATTCTGTCTTCGATGTGCATCTCTTTGACAAAGTGAAAGCCTCTTTTAACTCTTTTCATGCGTCCCTGTTGGTCCTTCTTCATCTAATTCAACAGCCCACCTATTCGACCTTTCTATCTTCATTCTTCCCAATAAACCCCTTCCATTGAATGATAAATATGGACCACCTATTTATTATCAGTGGTGACCAGCTTTAATGTCTGTTATCTTGTTTTCTGTCTTATTTTTCGCTTCTAATTTTAGGTATTCAACATATTCATCACATTGCTCTTTCTGTGTTGTCATTGCTAAACTGCTGCTACCTATATTTTAGAAAATGTGAAAACTATATATTATTTTTCTTATACTGTTATAACTTTGTGGTCAATGTTAGCTTTTGTAGTTACTACTAACTAAAATATTCCATGACATGCATGGTACAGTTCAAAAACATGATTTTAAAAGCTTTGTGCTTGAGAGACCACATTACAGAAGCCTAGGTCATCAAATTTACGTCGAAAATATAAAATGCTGACTACTTTTTAGTTCTAGTTTATAAAGTAATAAAATTTACAATATATAAGAATCTCGTGTGACGATTTTTGTCTGCAATAGACTCTTTTTAACCGATTTTAAAGATCTTTTTTTTTTATTATCTTCTATTTATGGCGTAGGATAGGTTTCATTTTAATTTACTATTAAAAATTATTGTAATTTGTTTTAAATGAGATCCATATATACAGACGAAGTTATGCAGATCAGCTTGTATAACTCAATCGCCTTTTCAGTTGAAGAGTCTTTACTCGAGCTTTAACAGCTTCACATAGCCGAGCGTGACAGGTCATTCTCATTCAATACCCACAAAATGGAGTTTAAAGAAGTTTCCACTTCAACAGTATTTTATTACAAAAACAAGTCGTGATATACATATGCACTGTGAAAACACAACTATGTTATTTTAGATAAACTTTACGGCCTCGCTGGCCCAGTGGTGTGAGTATTCGCTTTGATAGCAGAGCAGTGGTCCTGGGTTCTTAAGTCGACTTTAGGAACTAGCATTTTCTAATTCGTGTGAGTCGGGACAGCTAAACGCATCGCTAAAAAAGAGATTTGTGTTTGGGTATGATTCGGTGTAGAAATCATGAGGTAACTTGCCTCTTATCAGATTAGTCAGTCAGTAAGCAATAAAAAAATGATTATTACTCATGGTGGTTTCAAATTCATCATTGTACTTATTGATGAAGGAATCATACGGGAAGTGCTCTAGATTAATTTTAGGATATGTAAGTAAGTAACAGTCCATTAACGTCCCACTGCTGGGCACAGGCCTCCTCGCTCCGGGAAACGAGGGTTTATAGAGCATAGACCCACCACGCTGCTCTAATGCGGATTGGCAGGCATAGTACTCAAATGCACTCTATATTCTTTCACTCACAAAGTCCGATGTGACGGGAATCCGACACGATCGGAGAGAGATCAGGCGCAGGACCGACGGCTTAACGTGCTCTCCGAGGCACGGGGGTGGATCACACCGCCAACTTCTCAACTGCTGGCAAATATTAAGAAAACTTAATAGAAAACTTAATATCGATTTTGAATTGGCCCGACCAATGAGGCAGTTCTAGGATATGTAATGCCTAGGATATGTGCAGCTTGTCAATCAACAGTGCAACAGCATGGTGGATTTTTACTCTTTCTCCTATAAAGAAGGAGATTTGTGCCTAGAAGTGGACTGATAATAAGTTGCTTCTTACCGTTTTTACGTTATTATACCAGAGACTATACAAAAATAATGTGAAAGATTGATGGAAGAACATGGAACATGTGAATGTGATATTGAAAGGAGAGTGAATGCAGGGATTATGATAACTGGTGCTCTATTTGTCTTTATAAATATCCAGATGGTGTCTCAAAGGTCTAGACTGGCTGTGCATGAAGGAGAGTTGGTGCCAACACTTATGTATGATAGTGAAAGTTGGGTATGACAGAAGAAGTATAAAAGTAAAAAAAATGCGGTAGAGCTGAAAGCTTTTAGAAATGTAAGTGGATTGAGTGAAAAAGTAAGAAATAGTGTGATAAGAGAAAGAAGTTCTGGTGTAAAAGAAGATGTAGAGACTAAAATGAGAAAGGTATGCTTAGATGGTTTGGACACGTAAAGAGAATGAATGGGAATATTTGAAAGGGAAGACCAAGGCGAACGCTCCTGGACCAAATCCAGGACATTTCAAACAAGAGCCAGGTCAAGAGCACTCTAAACCGACGAACTTGTATGAAAGATTTAATGAGAATGAAAGAAGCAAAGGAGATATGCAAGTATCGTGGCAAGTGGAAGATAGATGGACGTGATTTCTGCCTACCCCTCTGGGAATAAGACGTGATGCTATGTAAAAATTGATTGAATTTATAACTTCTATAAACGACCTACAACAAAAAACATTTCAAGTGCAAGAAAGTTTCATCACAATCGTTTGAATAAGAGCAATCTAATAGTGCGTGCGCTGACATTTAATTTGTGGTTATCGAATGAGTTTGAGTCGTCACGCTCGGTTTTGCAACGCTCTTTCTAGCTTCTCGACTTTCATCAACTAAGGAAGCGAAATTGAAGTACTTAACGCGTCACTGCTTTAATTTAATTAATAACTTAACATCATTGATAATTAATAATGCTAATTAGTAATAACTTATAAATGTATAGCAGAAAAAATGTTGTTGAGAAGTCATCGCACCTGTCGTATGCCATTAAACATACACCAATTTCTTTTATCTGTTTTATCTGCCTTTTGCTTAATATTCAAGATCATTTTCTCTACGTTATTATAAAAACAGTTGATGATTTTGCACAAGTGTTTATAGTTGACCTTTGCAAATTAACAGACGGCATTCCAGGTACTCGCTCAAATTAATTGGATGCTTTAATAGGGTTGACATTTTCCAAATAATAACATGAAACCTTTATTAGATAGAGTTCATAAAGCTCAGAGTTAATTTATTATTCAATTTTACAGGCAAAGTTATCTATACTCATACTATAAATGAAAATTTTGCCGTTTTAAATTGAAATTGAGTGATAGAGTAAGAAGTAGTGTGATAAGAGAACGTTGTGGTATAAAAGAAGATGTAGCGACTAAAATTGAGAAAGGTATGCTTAGATGGTTTGGGCATATAGAGAGAATGAAGGAAAGGAGACTGACAAAAAGGATTTATGAGCCAAGAGTGAATGCGAAAGTTGGAAGGGGAAGACCAAGGCGAACGTTCCTGGACCAAATCCAGGACGTTTTAAATAAGGGCCAGGTCAAGAGTACTCTAAACCGACGAACTTGTATGTAAGGTTTAATGAGAATGAAAGAAGCGAAGGAGATATGCAAGGATCTTGGCAAGTGGAAGGACGTTGGCTCTGCCTAGCCATATGGGAATGAGGCGTGATGCTATGTACGAGTATGTATGTTTAAGCACAGACAGAGGCTTTTGGTGCAATTCAAAATTAGGAAATAGGTTTTTCTAGTTTAAAAAAGAAGCCTTATAAGACGCATTAAGCACTGGAGAAGTTTTAAATAGTGTATTCGACCCTTTAGCGTCTATACTATCTATTGAAATAAATCAAACCTAATAAGGAGTTTGCTTAACTGATTGTTTTCGTTGATAAGCAGTCGTGACGAATATATTACTGTGTCTATTCTAAGCAATTCAATCTTTAAACATCTATTTATCGTACACTGTATAAATAGTAATAACTCATTTAAGAAAACGTAACAATAAAACTTTTAACACCCACTTAAACAGTTCCTTTTATTGCTTAACTATAAAAATTTTCTAATAAAACACATTCTTAAGCCCTTAAAGTGTTCTAAAAAGAAGAAATATTTGATCATAGACAGAGTAAGAAAAATGTTGTATTATGTTATATATTATGTTATGATTTGATGCATTCCCAGGAATTAATGATTTGCGTTAACTCCTAAGATGTCCATTTAAATTGTATAATATTAAATATTTATAATAATGGGCAAGAAATGGACAAAGTTAAGTTATAGTTAAGGAGTTAGGGATTATTACTGCATCCGCCTTAATATCTTTACAATTACTTTATTACATTTGAGCTGTGCGTACGATAGTTATTGAGTTTATAGTTAACAAACAGACAGACGTGGAGAAGGAATTTGTTTTTTAATACATAAGGATAAATATTATATTATAATTCCTCTGCAAAATACAGATTTAATCTGTAAATGAACGTCATGTTTTCAGCTTTTCACTAAATGCATGAGAAAACATATTACCTAGATTAAAAATAAAAATAAAAGACTATCTGTAGGCTTGTTCTCGCTAATCTCTGAAACAGTTAGATCGATTTTGACTTGACTTTCGGTAGTAAATATAATAAAAGCTGAAACGTGCCCAGTTTCTAGGTGGTAATGCTGTAATCTAAAATAATAATAATTGGAATACCACTGACTGCTTTTTCATTTGTCCTGTTCCAATTAATAAAGTCAAATAAATTTTTGATACATTATTTCCTTCCAGAAGATTTATTATCCATTACAACTTATTTTAAATTAATAAAAGACACGGACGGGTAAATAATAAACAAAAGAAAACATTGCGTTGATCATTGATTATTTAAACTAGCCAAATTTATGGACAGTGTCCATATTGTATCCTGTCAAGCTATTTTGTTAAAGGTAACACCCCGTTAAGAGTAAACCCTAAGCTCTTTGTATTTCATTTAAATAAAACCTTGGGCTTTTGGACGCCGGAAATTACTGCAAAATATGTAAAAATATTGCATATATTTGATATATTCGGATAATTATATATCGTTGAAGTAAGCCTCACAAGTTCACGCAATGAGGAAATCCTTGACCTAAAGTAATGAATGTCCAAACACTAAGTTGTTGAATTTATTAATGAAAAGCAAACCATATTCCACAAAGCAAATAAAGATTAATCAGCTATTTATGTAGTGAAAGTTAACAGTAAATCTGCTTTTAATTTAATAAATAATAAGTATTGGTAGACTGCCTCATTGGTCTAGTGGTGAGCATGTTCGTCTACAGACATGATATCCTGCGTTCGAGTCCCGGATCGGGCCAATTCTAAATCGATATTGAGGTTTCTATTAAGGTTTTCTCAATATTTGGCCGAATTTAGGAAAAATTTGGTGTGATCGGTGTGATCCACCCCCTTGCCTCGGAGAGCACGTTAAGCCATCGGTCCTGCGCCTGATCCGTCGGCCCGTCTATGAGAGTGAAGGAATAGAGAGTGCACTTGTGTGCTATGCCTTCCAATCCGATTCCAATCTCTAATAACCCTCTCTCATATGAGTAAGGAGGCCTGTGCCCAGTAGTGGGACGTTAATGGGCTCCTACTTACCAGAGGCAGCTAAGAGGCAGCGGGAGGAGAATCTAAGAGTAGCGTTAGGCATATATTTACGTTTCTCTTGCCTCCTTCTTAAGATTTCCAGAGGTCGTTTTCCGGAGTACCAGAGTAGATCGCATCTACCGATCATACCGTTTTAATGGGTATTGTAACTTATTGTCACACTCCCGATTCGATTTGTCTGATCGGGGTGGATAAAGGCATATCCGAGCTGCAAAAAAAGCATCGTACTGCAATGCAATTATTTAGTTTGTTTGTAGTTTTTTTGTGATAACTAGGAAAATTATTAAATAAACCATCCTTAACTAATTTTTCTTTACCAGAAATGTAAACCAAGGACATGTAAAGCATTTTCCTAGCAGGGCCTTATTACCGTCCTATTAAAAAAGATAGATAACTTTCTAAAAATCTGAAAAATATTGTTAATTCATACAGTACTATTAGCATGCAATTGGGCGGACTAATCATAATAAAAGATAGAGATCTTTCGACTTTAGGAAGAAGCCATAGAAAATAGAGAAGTGTAGAGATTAATAACACATATTCTTTTATTCACAAGTATAAGACTAGTAATCCTGATTGATACGCACCTTTCTATTTAACATTTGACACAATAAATGAATACTTCCTTAACGCTCCACTAATACACTTAATATCAAAACTAAAACTGTCGTAATCTACAAACAAGCTCCGCCAGCCTGCCAACGCAACGTTATCATTCGCGCCGCTTAACTTAGTCAATACATAAACTAATATGATGACACAAACATATTTTAACTTGTTATACATTCTATTAACGCACTTAATCAAATATTTCACCGACACATTTATTATTTAGTTAAAATCTTGCTAAATCAACTTTCTTGCACTTGTCGAAGGTTATGATTATAATGGTCAATTTAAATACTTTCTTATCGTTTATAACGAAAACTATAAGTCTAAAAGGTATTTAATTAAACTCACTCTTTAAATAAACATCGAATCACTACAGAAGGTAGGTGGTTTAGTTTTGACTGTGATCATACCTGATGGTAATTGATGATACAATCTAAGGTGGAAGCGCACTAATCTGGTAACAGTTTCTACATAGCCTCTTACCGAAGCTCATCCGTCTAGACTAAGACAAAGTAGAAAATCCAATTTTCTATATTCATCCAACCAGTTATCGAGCCTGGAACCTCACACCAATACGAAAATGTAACAATTTTTGTACAAATTTCGCTCACAAACTCAAACCATGATACTTGTCTCGGATGGCAGCACCGAAACTATTCAACCGTCGGCGTTTCCCCTCCATCACCTACTTCAGCACCACCGATCGCCATCTCTCCTACTCGTCACGCCGTATGTACTCAACAGGTGGGAGAGTTGTACAAAAGACCTCACCCAGAGTTTGCAAGCACATTTCGCCTTAGACTCCCGAATTACATAGATCGACTTGTGAACAGAACTCTGCAGAACCGAAGACCCAAGTCCAAACACTAAATATCCGAAGATCGAACCCCATACAGTCCACTGATTCGTTTGATCCAGAATCCTCTAAAGAAGAAAGTCCTTGTACGTACATCATCAGCGTCGATTCATCGTTACTAATATTTGTGTTTAGGGAAGTAAAAATCATGCTAACAATACAATAAACATGCTAGAACTTATGAAAAGATGTCTCTAAACATTTAAGTGAACAATACATCGTTTGAAAACGTGAAAAGGTGTTAATTAATTGTATTTTAATGTGGTACCAAATCGCACTTTAACGTTAATATGTATAACCTTGTACTGAGTTGGTTAGTATCGACAAACTGGTATCATTTCTTACCGGGAACTCGCAAATGTCTTGCCTTGAGTGGGGAAAAGGTAACATATCTAATCCAACTCCAGTGTAATTTCAACCCTAATTAAATAGGTTTTAAGTTGAAATCCCCTTGGTTTAACAGCAGATCAATGTTTGGTCGTACAAAGCGAATGTTAAGCATGCTACACACGTCGTGTTTGTGCGTACATCACATATTTATGGTGCGATTATTTGGATTTTATCGCTATCAAAGGCTATAAAAATTGGTGCCAGATGCACGGAGTCATCGTATAACACGATATTCAGGAATTTATTGTAGCTATGAAATTTGTACGAACGTCATATAACATAGAGGAAATATAAATTAAAAGTTATTCTTGCGGTTTCGTTTAATAGTTGTTTTCGACATCGTGTCATGAAATGTCCTGTTAGGAACTAAAATTCTTTTAATAACACATGTTATCTTCGTATACAGTGTTGCATAAAGTGGCAATTTTTATTCAAATCTTAAACTAACTCACTTTACACAAACTACACTTCTTTGCAAGGCAAATTACGCTATTATCTGATATTATTCGAACCAAATTAAGCACGATATATATTTTTATTTCAAATATTTACTCTTACTGCTACAAAAAAACAGTAATTGATATATCAATTGCAACTGCAATTAAATCAACAGATTTTTTGTTCCACACCTTGGGTTACATTAATGCATTTTCCTTAGGGATTCCTAGTTTTTTAATAAAGTAATACAGCTTTTGTCGCTCAGTGAAAATGCAGCTTTTTAATGGCGAAAAAATGTTTAAAATCGGTCATGTAGTTTTTGTGTGAAAGCGTATCAAACATACATACAACAAAAACACAAATGTTTCCTCATTATAATATTAGTTCAGATAAATAAGACAATTCAAGAGAATCTATTTTTCGGATTACAGGCGTTTAACTAAAAATCTGCATAATTAAGTGTGAATATAAATGATACACGGCCAGCTGATGCAAGCCATGGGCTGCTACTTTGCAAACATCGACAAATGCATGAAAAAATTTTGGAATACTTTTGTCGTATTCTAGTAGAATGATAAGACTGATTTCGATGGAAATTCATTCACAGATAGTGGATATTGTAATGAATAACATAGCCTTATGTTCATCTTGTCATAGAAACGTTTGTTCCGATTAATCTCCGAAACGGTTGTACCTGTTTTGCTGGCTACTTTATTTCGGAAGATTCTAGATGTAAATAATGCAAAAGCAACATCAGCTAGTGTAAAAAATGTTCGTGTTAAGTCTGTATAATGTATTAACTCTTCTGCTGCTGATAAATGCAAATACCGAATAACATTTGAACTTTAACTAAGTTAATTAACTAACGAGGGTCGGAGTTCGGTGACCGGTAAAGGGTGCGCCTTTCGGTTATCAATTTTGATTGCTACATCTTTACTTATATACAAAATTGTAGTACATGTTTGTATGATAAAATTAACTATGTCTGGTGGCAGGCTTCGGCCGTGGCTAGTTACCACCCTACTAGCAAAGAAGTACCAAGCACAGAGACCTGTGTTCCGGTAAAATGCCGAGTAGAAACCATGAGAGTTACATTGCCCCTTACCAAACTTAGACTGTATCATCACTTACCATCAGGTGTGATCACAGTCAAACCCTAAACTGTCAGCAATAACAAAACAACTTTTGTTATGCATAGAAAAGTGTACACGATACTTATATAAAAAACAGTTAACTGTAAAAGATTTTATTCCTGTATTGCAAGTTCCGGTTAATCTTCGAAATAGCTGTATCGATTTTGTCCAGACTTTCACAGCTTATGTTATAAGAAGTAACTTAGGCTTCTATTTTTGATAAATTTATTCCTGTATTGCAAGTTCCAGTTAACCTCTTAAACAGCAGGAACGATTTTGTCCGGACTTTCGCAGCTGATGTTTTAAGAAGCAACTTAGGCTTCTATTTTAGATAAAATTATTCCTGTATTGCACGTTCCAGTTAACCTTCGAAACAGTAGGTTCAATTTTGTCCGGACTTTCACAGCTGATGTTATAAGAAGTAACTTAGGCTTCCGTTTTAGCAAAAGGCAGAGGCAGTTTTTCACGTGTAACACTGCGGGGAACAGCTATTCTATTCTAATAAATAAAATTAAAGTATCTATTTATAATTTCAAACAATTTCGCTCATAATGATTTTGTTACGTATTAAGAATGTTTCTATTATTTGTAAGTAAATAATTACTTTATTTTACTAAATATTATATTGTTAATGTAATTAAAACATGTAGAATTGATCTAAAAATATAAGATAGATTTTCTAGAAAAGATCGCTACCTTATGGTTTTATGATTTTTCATATTCTCTAATCTCACTAATTCCCTTATAACGATGTATAAAACTTTCACGATAGGCTTGAAATTTATCAGGGTGATCCGCTGCACAATGTAGATGTCCACTAAGTACGGGTTTTGATATATTTCCACAGGATTGTGAACCACAATATGACTTTAAGCTAGATAAATACTGTACTCTGCCAAAGCTTGGTTTGCCGACGACGTGGTCATTATGGCAGAGACTGGAAGATCTCAATGCAATGCTCGGTGACCTCAGCAGAGCTTCTTGACAGGTGGGCCTAAAAATGAACATGGATAAGACGAAAGTTATGTCCAATATCCATGTTCCGCTCCACCCAGTCATCGTCGAGAACTCGACACTCGAAATTGTTGACTAATAGACATACCTGGGACATATAGTCCAGCTAGATAGGTCCAATTTCGAGAAAGAGGTCAACCGCCGAATCCAACTCGGTGGGGCAGCGTTCGGGAAATTCCGGAAGACGTTTTCGTCCAATATCCCTCAGTGCCTGAAGACTAAAGTCTTCGAACAGTGCGTGTTGCCAGTGCTTACCTACGGATCGGAAACGTGGTCGCTGACTATGGGCCTCATTCGGAAGCTCAGAGTCACTCAGCGTGCGATGGAGAGGGCTATGCTCGGAGTTTCTCTACGCGATCAAATCAGAAATGAGGAGATCCGTAGCAGAACCAAAGTCACCGACATAGCCCTACGAATCGCGAACCTGAAGTGGCAATGGGCGGGGCACATAGTCCGACGAACCGATGGACGTTGGGGCCGGAAGGTGCTGGAATGGCGACCCCGCACCGGACGACGCAGTGTAGGAAGACCCCCCACAAGGTGGACCGACGATATAAGGAGGGTCGCCGGTAGCCGCTGGAGCCAGGCGGCGCAAGATCGGGCCTTGTGGGCATCATTTCGTGAGACCTATGTCCAGCAATGGACGTCCATCGGTTGAAGCGACGACGACGACGACGACTCTAGCTTAAAGTCATACTAATTCCACAAAACAAATTAAACTTTTACACCATAAATAAAGCAATAATATTATCCAGATGGAGTCGTGATATTTTCTAGTGCTATAGAACTATTTCTACTAGGTCTTAATAAATAAATATTATATGCGTGCCACGGATTTATTGTTCACGTGCGTAGACTATGTACGACCTCGAATCGTGTGATCATATCTCATCGAGATAGACAGGCCGGATTATTCTATCTGCCCCTATAAGATCTCGTTTGAGTTTACACACATATTCAAACGTTTGAAACATCTCGTACTTTAATATTAACAGTTCGTAAAGTCCTAACTTTAATTCCAGATTCTTTATTAAAAGAAAATTCATTGAACAATCTAAACTAATATTATGTAGAGGAAACATTTGTAATGTTTTCACACAAAAACTACTAACCCGATTATCATAATTTTTCACCATTAGAAAGCTACCTTTTTACGGAGCGACATAGACTTTATTACTTTAAAAAAAAATTAGGGATCCCTAAAAAAATACATTATTGTAACCCAAGTTGTGAAAAAATTGGTCACAAAAAAATCTGTTATTGTTTGCGCTGGGGAAACTGATAATGAACTAAAAAAGTGTTCTACAATATTACAGAGCGTATTAATATCTACAAAATAGTGTACGACACAATACGTCCAACTACTGTATTTATGCCACAAATATTCAATGTCGCTTACGTGCGCTGCGTGGCGGCCGCCGCCGGCATGTAGTTTTATTTTGATTTCATGATATCTTTTGAATGGAATATCAGATTTCAATAATTCAAAAAGTAATCATCAGGTATTGAGACAGTATTGAATATTAAATTATATATTTGGATAAAATATATAATTAAATATTCAAGACTGTCTGATTTTCATCGGTATTTCTATCAATTTGTTAAATGTAATAAAGTCGTTATAGTGACGTAACTACAATAGTTAGACGTATGGTCTCGCAAAGTCTTTTGTAGATATTGATATATTCTATAATATTGTCAAACATTGTTTTGTCCTATCATTAATACTATTAACAGGGTATGCGATGAAAGACGTTTGTTTTTAATGGGAATTTCGTAAGATTTCTATAGTAATCTAGTACTAAATATAGCCTATGTGATTATGTAGCTTTCTAATAAAAAAAAAATTATTAAAATCGGTCCAGTAGTTTTTGAGTTTATTCGTTACATACAAAAATACAAATCTTTCCTCTTTTTAATTTATATTAGTGTAGATATTCTTCGATATTATTTATTCTTCAAATTCAATGCAATACTTCATTCCTAATTATAAAGTAAAACAGATTAGTAGCCGCCCATTGACGTCCCACTGCTGGGCAAAGGTCTCTTCACACATAAGAAAGAGGGTTATTACAGCATAGACTCACTATGCTGCTCCATTGTGAGAGAGTGAGCAGATATAATATCCAAGTGTCAGTTTCAGTGTCAGTGTTTTTATTTATTTATTTTATAAATTTACCCTAAAGGCTGTCAAGTTCTGGAATTCTGGAAGTTAAATGACTGGATAGGAGAATAAACTCCTCGGGGAAGTATGAAAAGTTAAAAGCACTCTCCCTGTTAAGTATTTAACCTTAATGATTTGGCATTAACAGAGTAACGCTTCATTATAATTATTGTACACTTAAAGGAAGAAAGATTACATTTTAATATTGGTAAATATTGACACGTTTTCCTTATACTCTGATAGTATGATTCATAGTAATAATACCTGCTTTATTTATTGTTTTACACGCGTATCTCTCAGTATTTCCCACAACGGTTTTACCCATAAACCTAACTTATTAGTGTGATATAGATAAAGCCGGGAATATATTGTAGTAAATCCCGTAGTTATACGTAGGAAATCGTTTAAAAAAAGTTGTAATTAGTAATGTTAATATCCAAATCTAACTAAAACACGTTTCTTTTCTTATTTTCAATGATATTTCACTATACCTGCAAAGTAATAAGAAATCCGTACTGCTAGATTACGAAATAAATTGCTTTGAGCTTTTTTTCATAGAAAAGCATAAATATTTTCCAATTTTCACAAATCTTTATAAACTATTAATAGAAATATACAAGATAATATTTATTATTCGAACTGAAGGACTAATAATTTTTAGAGATTTAGAAGTGAATTCAATAAAAGCTTGATCTAAACCACTCTGCTTGACTTTTACCGATGCTTCCGCGAGTTATGGTTATATTTCGATCATTTTACATAAAACCTTTACAAATTATACACTTAATCCTTCCGCATAAAACATTCTACCCATTGTTAAAAACTATATGAAAATCCGTTCAGTAGTTTTGAGTTTGTAGTGAATAAATAGAGTCGGCGACTTTACCATATATAGTGCTCAGAGAAATTAAAAATACTTGCATTAACAATATAGATAGTGTAGATCTATATGTGCTAAATGTATTCCAACAGCCACTTTATGAGATTATGTATAATATGTGTAAAATAAACAAATAAACAAGGATCATCGCCTCACTCCGGCCGAGCAAGCAATCTAGAGTTATGGCGCGTGTACAGTTATCAATATTTATTGCGATCTCTGGCCACTCCATTATACTGATTAACGCATCCGTATTCTGCCGATGTTGCTTGTAGGTCTACTTCAGTTATTCTTCTAGGTTACGAGCGTTTCTACTTAATCTTTCCCTCGTAAAAAAGTATTTGGCACCTAAATTTTATTACAATATATGATAAGAAACAACAATTATATAACAAAATCTAGAACCAAAAATTATATGATCGTGCGTGTTGACTTTGAAATCATTTCAAAATTATTATAAACGTCAACTTAGTATTCCTCTTAGAAAAAGGAATAGATATGTGTTATCAAAAACAGATTTCTTTAGAACTGCTCAAATATTCGGCTCGAAGGACCAAGATTTTGGGGAGGGATTCAGGTTCAGGCAAATCCCTTCGGGTTCAGTGGACTGTACGGGGCGCTTAGGGATTCAGATTTCAGGGTTCGGAGGTTCGGTCGTCAAGTACTCAGGCTTGGGTCTTCAGATGTCGGTTCTTGAGGTTTCAGTGGCCGTGGTTCGGGGCTCGGTCACATTTCGTACTTGTCTTAAGGCGAAATGTGCTTGCAAAATCTGGGACAGACCTTTTATATAATTCTCCCACTCGGCACTTACATACAGCGTGACGAGCAGGAGAAAGGGCGATCACAGCTGCTGAGGTAGGAGAAGGAGGGATCTCCGGCGGTTGACCAATCTGAATTAGTTTACTTACTTATAATAAAAAATGATTTAATTTATCATTAAATTATGACGAACAGGAATTTCTAGAGAAACTAATAGACTTATCTACTTTACTATTATATTTTCAAATATGGCTTATAATTAATATACTCTATAAGTTTCGTGTTAAGTTCTTCATTTTGTTATTTTTTCTTTGTTCATTTCTTTATTTGGTCAGTTTGGTTAGTTATTGTTAAGGAAAAGCGGAGTCTTTTGACACATTGGACACATCAACCATTAAAAGAACTCTCTAATTTTGTTATCTGTGAAAGTGCTGTAGACTGGGAAATAAACTATTTGTATTTTTTATTTCATTCGATAGAACTGGCATTAAACAACTTTGTAATGTAGATAGTTGATATGTATCGAATTTTCAATTTTCTACTGGATCGGAAACTACTCGGTTTACACTAAGGAACACAGTTAGTTTGTACAATAAAATTCAAATATTAGGGATTTATTTACAGGAATCCTTTAACCACTTTAAACTATTGCTAACGATTTTATGCCTGTCAGTGAAATTCACTAAATCTTACAATTAGTTTGTTAGAAGATAAATATTATAAAACTTAAATAACTTTCATTTCGTTTCTTTTTTCCTTGGAAACCCCAGGATTGAAAATTATTCTTAATAAATTCATCTATTTGCTTGTGACAATCCTGTAAAGCACATTCCTTTCATAGCTTTTAGAGCTTAATGAGGACGAGAGAATTTTCCCCAATCTGAAAGAATTTCCCGATAAAAGTACCAAATTTTACTTGCTCATAACACAGCTATGAGCTCTATATGTGCTTTTATATTAGGCAAAGTTTTTAAAAAGTGTTCAGTTGATTTCAAGTTTATAAAAAAATGGACAATCAAAAATCCTACTATCAATTAGTGAAATTTATCTTAAATAAAGGTACAAACATGTTCTAATGGGAAAGCTATTTTTATATAATACTAAATAATCTATTGCCCTATCGAAGTATATAATGGTGGGTAGATATATAAACGAAAAATAAACAAGTAAGCCGTGGATTCCTCTCGTTCCACATTAAAATATAAAATCTGCGTAAAAAAAATGAACATCAGCGTCAAGTTTAAATAGGAGGTAGGTGGTAAAATATGAATAAAAACGCCAAATCTCCCGAGATAGGTCGCTTTCCCGCAAAGTTTAAATAAACATTGAATATAAAACGAATCTCGCCTCGGAGCGTAAGGACATCAATCTAAAATTTAACAAAACCTTGAAAAGATAAGAGTTTACGTAGTCAAGTGCTCCGCTGAATCGCTTCATATTAATCTCCGGGGAAACAAGTTTTTGACGTTAGCAATTGTGAATGGTTTCTTGTGAAATAAGTTAATTTCTTGGATTAGGCATTGTACATCTTTTCTTTAGATCTCAGAGATCGAAACGACTTTGCGACATAGTTGTTTTATCAAACATTACGTAATGAAGCACGACTTTATTTCCCCGATTTTACCTAAAATCTTATTGAAAGCGTGGGAGTCTCTAGCATACCAGAAGATTCTATTAAATTCAGCGAATCCCTTCTCATCCGTTAATGGAACACCAGAGGACCGTTACTAAAATTGTTGCTCAGGATGACTCCGATTAGGAAACAGAGGAAAGGGGCACCTTCTGCCTCCCAATCTATTGCTTCGGAGAAAGAAACGTCTTCAGCATTCTCCCTCTTATTTACGTTCTTTTGGCCATTCCCCTGCTTTCTCTTTCTCTGGTGATTATGTCATAAATTATGCTCTTCATTAAATGGTCCTATCTGACCAGCACTTAAAAAATTATTGCAATCCCCAATTTGGACGCATATATAATACAAGCTAATTTGACCTTGTATAATATTACAAACATACATAGCATCACGTCTCATTCCCATAGGGGTAGGCAGAGACCGCGTCCTTCCACTTGCCACGATCCTTGCATATTCTTCGCTTCTTTCATTCTCATTAAACCTATCAAACAAATTCGTCGGTTGAGAGTACTCTTGACCAGGCCCTTGTTTAAAATGTCCTGGATTTGGTCCAGGAACGTTCCCTTTGGTCTTTCCCTTCCAACTTTCCCGTTCACTCTTGACTCATGAATCCCTTTAGTTAGTCTACTTTCATTCATTCTACGTGCCCAAATCATCTAAGTATACCTCTCAATTTTAATCACTACATCTTCTTTTATACCACAACTTCTTATTACACTATTTCTTACTTTGAATGAAAATAAAAATCCTTTAAAGCTTTTACACGACTTTTTCATTTACAGAAACGATAATGATAACAGTGAATTTAGTTTTCAGTGTTCGTTCAGCTAATTGATTTCTACATCTGATATCTTTGCAATTGCAGTAGTGGTTTTCTTTTCTAACCACATTTCCAGGAATTTCAAAGTCAAAGGTAGTTAATAGTTGTTATAAATATCTTAGCAGAATTACTAAAAATTAGTTCAACTATAAAATACGGTAAATAGAATTTTGATTTCTTCGACAGAAACACAGTCCTTTCTCATGGTTATTATAGATATTTAAGTTTATATGACAATCAAGCTTTAGTAGATTGTGTATAATGTTACCATTTTTAAGACGTAGACGGATGGATAAAACGATATACGAGTATCTCCATTTATGTCTTTCGTAAATACTTACTTACATAGCATCACGCCTCATTCCCATAGGGGTAGGCAGAGACCACGACCTTCCATTTGCCACAATCCTTGCATATCTACTTCCCTTCTTTCATTCTCAGTAAACCTTTCATACAAGTTCGTCGGTTTAGAGTACTCTTGACCTGGCCCTTATTTAAAATGTCTTGGATTTTGTCCAGGAACGTTCGCCTTGGTCTTCCCCTTCCATCTTTCTCATTCACACTTGACTCATAAATCCTTTTTGTCAATCTCTTTTCATTCATTCTCTCTACGTGCCCAAACCGTCAAAATATAACTTTTCTTTTTTTAATAATTTTTTTTTTTAATTCTCAATTTTAGTCACTACATCTTCTTTTATACTATTATTTTGATATTATCAACAGACACTTCACTGTTATTTTATTGCTATAGATATTTTATAGTTTTGACAACCCTAATATCTAATAAACTCTTCGATATGGTATTGGAATAATATTATTTATACGTCTTTGAGTGATACACGTTATGTTTTCGTAACAATAGGAGCATCGATCAACAATGTACTACAGTTTTCAATTTATCAATTCTCACAGTCCTTTGTCCATCCGGTGCAAGTTCGTTTCGTTAATCAAAATCGATTGTGTGAAGAATACTATGTAGTGTTAGATTGACATCCTTAGTGGCGAAATCTCCAGCAATACTAAATGGACCTAGTTTTTTAAGAGGAAAGTATAAGGGTTTTGTTTTTTAAGTAAAACTTCTTATGAAACGGTAGGGAAACGAGTATCTATAAGTCAGTCGGGTACTGTACTCAGGCACATTTTAATTAGAAACAATTATGACAAGCTATATAATAAGATTGAATACTTTAGTTTCTTCCTTTCTTTCTTAAGTTTTGAGACACCCTTATGGGCATATAGTTCGAAGATTTACAAATAAAATTTTCTTTTAAATATAAACGTGCATTATTATTTGTGGAGCGGCCGTCGACACACAATAGCAATTGTCAGGATTGGTGACCCCAGCGTCACATCCTGACATCGCTGTTTGGAAGTGACCTCACACTCCCCAGCATTGTGGGCGCTATGATTGGCGATGAGTCAGGTTGGAGAGCACTGACGTCCTTCTGCAAGGCTGTCATCTTGCAGAAGGAGTCACTAAACAGGCAAAGGGAGGTTATGGCAGATGCTACTCCCTCTCGCCGGTGGAGGGGGGCGCTAGAAGGCGCAATTTTGCTCGCCTGATCTCTCTCAACTAAACTAATCCCTTAAGTCGGATTCATCTGGGGCGCCAGAGCTGAATGCGTCAGCGGACATTTGGACCCCAACACCTGGATGAAGAGGGTTCCGCTGGGTTTTAGTGGGTATCCTGGTACGACCAGCGAGTCCCACACTCCCTGATGTAAGTTTACTCTTCATCCCGCGTGCTTAAAGCATTTCCCAGCAAAAGGGATCCGTGCTTCCTACATAACCACTGCCCGAAGTGGGTAGGATTGCTTCCACCGTAATACTTAAGGAATTTAATTGTCATTAAAATATTAAAAGTGTGGAAAATTAATACAAATAGTTTATTGAAATCTCAAATGAGGAATTTTAAATAAAAATGCCACGTGTTATTTGTCAATTTGTCAAAAGTTAGAAAAGAGTTAATGAAATATTTTTATATTATATTTTAAAAAATATTGTATATTTGATTATTTAATGACGAGTGGCAAGTAAAAATGGCACATGTTATTTGTAAATATTAAAACTATCTAAGGTTAGGTAGTTTAGCGAGTCAGCTTAGCAAAGGAATTAGCTTAATATACGCTGCACATCGTTGTGACGCTAATCATCCCTCCAAGACTTCAAAAATACTATATATTGCAATGATGGCTTAGTAGTGAGACGCGTTGATTCTAGTTTAGAGAAATCGTGGATACATATCCTAGGCAAGTTTCTCTCTATAAAAATGAAACAGCAGCGTGCGGCGTGGTGGGTCTATGCTCTAAATACCCTCTCTCCTATTAGTGGAGGAGGCCTGTGTACAGAAGTAGGGCGCTAATGGGTTGTACTTATATTACCTATTACCTAAACATATAGGAAGCATTTGAAATAAAATGGTATAGTAAAATTTAATACAATATCTCTTTCATTCTTTTAACAGCTTAGTTTCTTATTATAATAATTAAACTGTTGTGCATACATTGTTGTGCTTTCGTTTTCGTGTGTGTTGCCTGCCAACCCGCAGTGGTGCAATGTGGTGGGTCTATCCTCTAAAAACCCTCTTTTCTATCAGTGGAGGAGACCTGAGCACAGCAGTGGGATGTGAGAGGGTATTTACCTACCCTTAAAATTCGATTTTTATTTTCATTTAATATTATTAAGCAATGCGTTATACGAGACCAGATCTAGTTGATTTCTGTAGTAAAAGTAAAGTAAGTAGCAGCCCATTATAATTCCACTGCTGGGCACAGGCCTCCTCACTCATATTGCATTGGCAGGCATAGTACACAAGTACCCAAGTGTATTCTCTGTTCCTTCACTCATAGTCCGACGTGACGGCAATCCGACAAGACCGGACAGAGATCAGACGCAGGACTTAACGAGCTCTCCGAGGCACGGGTGGATCTAACCGCCAAATTTTTCCCAATTTTGGGCAAATATTGAGTAAATCTTAATAGAAAACTCAATATCGATTTCAAATTGGTCCTACCCAAGAGTCAAAACCAGGACCTCATGTCTGTAGTGTCGAACATGCTAAACACTAGACTAATGAGGCAGTTGATTTATGTAGTGAACCAAGTATATTGCAAGACTGTTTCAATCTCTTATGAAGGAAATAGGAAACGAAACTAAGGAAAAATATATTGTACATAGCTTGGCACGATTAAACGCTTCGCGAGGGGTTTAAAGCTTATGCTTTAACTACTTGCTTCGCTAGCAAGGATTCCCTGTTTGGTATCTAGTAAGATTGTGTAACATTTTTACGACTTTTATTTATGATAAGTAATAATATAATTTATAGCTTTCGCGGTCACGTCAAGAGCTTCCTTTTTTTTAATGCTGGGAAATCCTCGCGGATACGTGGAATACTCAGGAGGATGTTCCAGGGTATGCCGGCTTCGTACCGGCTAAATCCCAGCGGTGCTCCTACATCACTCGGAGACGGGGTCACGAGAACGTGAATGACAGACATGACAGACAGCGATATGCCTGTTTAGGCTCAACTCGGTCAATGACCAAAACTTACCCCGAAGGTGGATTGCCTGGAGCACCTGGTAGGCCACCAACCACTTAGCGGGACCTCTCTTTGTTGGGGAACGGACCCCGCTTCTGTTACCCAAAGGTCACCACTGAGGAGGGAAACGGAGATCGTGGGCCTCTCGCCCCTTTCTCGGCCTTCTCCTGCGAACGGTCGAAGTGGTTACGTTCCGCGTCGTGACAGCTTTATGTCTTTTTGATTCATCTGGTATAATTAATAATGTAACTTATTTAAAAGTATACTTAAATATACGCGTGATATATTTAAAGTCCTTTATTTTATCACAAGAAAATGTATTTCTTTAACGTTTAAATTGGGTGCAGTAGGAGTCTTATATAGACATCCTCGCAAGCGCAGTGGTATGACTACTATTTTTAAAGCCTGGACTGTTGAAAAGCTTCGGTCGTGGCTAGTTACCACCCTATCAGCAAAGACGTACCGCAAAACAAGAGATTTACAGTACGATGTTGTGTAGAAATCATAAGAGGTAATTTGCCTCTTACCACATGAACACGCTTCCGTCTAAGTCTGTATCATCACTTACCAACAGGTGTCATCACAGCCAAGCTGTCAGCAATAAAAAATAATATTATCATTCCATTATGCCCTAAATAATTCACGTATGTTGACGCTTCAGCGATAAATAAATTCTATATTACTGAAAGTGAGCGTGGGTAAAGCTCTATCTATGTATCTATTGACTCATCACGATATCTCTGGAACCATAAGATGTAGAGACTTGAAATTTGGTAGGAATATTCCTTTTGAAGAGTAGAGGTCAGCTAAGAATTAATTTTAAGAAATTGATTGAATTTTAGTACAGTGATAATCTAGAGCCTGAAAAAGGACTATAAGCTCTTTGCAGTAATACACAGCAAATAATTCATTGCAGTATTTATACATATGTTTTTAATTTGCAAAGTAATTTTCCTAAATTAATGAAAATGCTACCCATTCAAACCAATGAAAAAACATTCAACGCAGACGAAGTCGCGTGTTCAGCCTGTAATATATATTAGGAATCCAATTTTTTCTAAACCTTCCCTTCGGAATGAAGTCTTTGACATTTCAAAGAATTACAGATAGAAAATGTGTCTTTTCAAAATGAAATCAATTTCCCTTAACCATTTCGTTGAAATGATCAAATCCGAGTGTATGTGAATAGAAGCGAGATTGGACTCTTTATTATGCTAAATCGAGGCTTCTATCGATTTCTGACACTATTCACCGGTCGAACCTTCGCGTCACATTTATATTTAAATTTTGGAGCTAAACTTGGAATCCTATTACCATTTCAACATTTCACGTCTTCGCTGAATAATTATTACTAGTTATCGGCCTACTAGTTAAGGGCCCTTTGTGCGATTTACAATATGGGTCCAAGAGAGTCGCTAAGAAACAAATTCAAGACAGTTAACATAATGAAAGTTCACTGCGTATATATATTGTAAAACTTAATGTATATACATAAAAACATTGATTCTTTTAAGAAAAAGAGTGAATGTACATCATATAATTTAAGAAACCAAAACAAACTTGTTATAAAATCTAGTAGGATGAATAAGATTAACAACTCGTTTAAGGGTAACTGTATACGTTTCTATAATAAACTCCCAAAAGACGTTCTAAAGATGTCAATTAATAAATTCAAAGTCTTTGTTAAAAGAAAGTTGATAGAAAAATCGTATTATAAGTTGCAAGATTACCTAGACGATAGAAACGCCTGGGAGTGAACGAATTGCTCTAATTTTAATTAAAATATAGTAAACTAATTTGTTATTGTAATGATGATGAAAAAAAAAATACCCGACTGAGTTTGTTGTGGGTTCTTCTCGGATCAGGGCGCGAAAGAACCCTCGTAACTTTAGATTTTAAGCCGATTTTGAGTACCATCATCAGACGTATATTAGAATCTGAGTGTGGAAAAAAATATATATAATTTGACGATTCAAAAGTTCTGTAATATGCCTACTTGAATAAAGATATTTTTGATTTGATAACACTTCGCTAGTATACCAGTTCGATCCCCAGATGGGTTTTTTTTTAACAAATTATATACAGTTTATTTACTAAATCTCTACAATAGGCTTTAGCTGTAGCCAATTACTACACCAAAAGTAAAGCTGTAGTATTTCTTTGGTGAATGTATACGTTTCTATAACAAACTCTCAGATACTTGATAATATGAAATCTTTTATCGTAACAATAGTATTTGAAAAATTAGACTATAATTTTAATTGTTTTGAAAGAGTTAATGATTTGTTTAAAAAGAAGTTAAAATTGACTCGACATAGTGAGGATATTAATGCTGTACCGTCAGGCGATGCGAGCCATGGGCTCCATCATATTTGCCTTGGCTATTTAGTCCAACGCCATTCGTTTTATCCCTACTTTATCACCGGCTGTAATGATAAAGATGAAGATGGACAAAATGTTTGAGGTGATGTAAATATTGGTGTGCAACTTTGCCTCCGCCGTTTTTAATAGGCGTCTTTAGCATAAGTTCTGATAGGGATAAGACATTCAAAAATTTTACCCAGCAAGCTTGCAAATCTGGAAAAATAATCATAATAAAAAATAGTAGAACTATGTGTATTCCATATATCTGTTGCCGATTGAAAATGTCTGTTTTTAAGTCAAATTGCCGTCAATTGTGGGAACTTTTTAATTCCGTATTCTTTCTAAGAAAACTGTGGGTGAAACTCATCGTATGGTCCTAAATAAGTACGGCGATGTTGCTCTTACGAAAAATACATGTTAATAGTGGTTTTAATAATTTAAAAATAGTAATTTTGATGTCAGAGACCGCCATAGCAGTGGAACGGATAAGATTTTTAAGACGTTGAATTTGAAGCTTTATTCGATCAAAACTCGTGTCAAATTTAAAAAAAGTACTAGTACAATTATTTCTTGATACTCGACAAACTAATTTGAGATACCTAAAATGCATAGGAAAGTTTCATAAGCAAGGAAATTGGGGCACCTAAGAGTTGAAACGCGGAGATGTTGAACGGCGTTTCTTTGCTTGAGAACAGCCAGTCCAAAAGCAAAAGGAAAAGTATTACGATAAGGTATTGGGCCTGGAAATGAAAAATGGATGCATTACGCTAATCCCAAATGCAGAAAACTGTGGGATTGCTTTGGCCATGTCTCTATGTCGACGGTCAAACCTAACATCCACAGCGACAAAACCATGCTTTGTATTTGATGACACCAGCTCGATGTGATATGTTATAAGTTACTGAAGTCAAGTGAAGTCAACACCGGGGATCCATATTAAGCGCAATAATACCACTAATACCACTTTGGACAAATGGTATTCACCTTTGGGGATGTACCAAACCTTGCAATCGTAAAATTATACAAAGATTCCAAAATAAAGTACTTAGGGACATTGTTAATGCATCCTGGTATATAAGAAACAGCGATCCTCACAAGGACCTAAACTTAGAGTTCCTTAATAATTACTTCGAAAGAATTGCCAAAGCTCATCACCAAAGACTTAGCCATCACTTGAATCCCGAAGCTGATAAACTTTTGGATGTCACTCGGACAAAGAGAAGACACAAAAGACCAAAACCTTTTGAGTTAGTAAAAGAGCAATGACACAAGGCAAGAACATTATAAGTCAGTAGACATTTTAGTAAACTAAGCATAGTCGTTAGACTTAAGACTTAGATACAAGTACATATTAGGTAGATTAGGTCAAAGTATTATCCATATTCCCAGGGGATCGAATGTAGGATCGGTTTTACGTGGGTGTCACTGCGATTATAACGGAGTATATAGATTTGAATCGATATGTAATTACAGGTTGTTTGTTTTATAAATATCAATCAGATGCCACTGCTTCGTTTATTAATAGCATTTATTATTTTCTGTAAATATTGATTGAATTCGCAGATGCAATTGAGATAATAAGCATCTCTAATGAAATCAACATCAAAGGTTATTTTGTTATTATTTGGCTCGGACTCCGATCGTTTTATGGGTCAAGAATGCGACATTTACTACTAGGGTTGGCGATGTGGACTAACATTACATATTAGACATTAAAAATATTTACTCCATCCTAAAAAATTATAAACCTAAAACCTTCACCTCGTGTATATTATCTGCGATAAACTCAAAACCAACTAAATGTATCTTCAAGTTCAGGTTTTTTTAATAGATTTAGCAATATTATAAGAAAGCTTATTGGTATAATTTGTCAAGGTTTCTATATTTTTTATCGAAAACACTGCCTCACTCCTTTGAGATATAACAAAGCAATTCATGGTTGGATATTTCTTTGTTATAGATGTACAAAAATGGCTATATGTTTTTACTCTGGTGTTGGCAGCAAAACTTATGAAGGTGCAAACTGAAAAGCAGCTTCGAGCTGAATTTTACCACTTTTCGCAGAAATTTTAATATTTTCATCGGAGTATAAGAAGGAGCATAAAGCATAGGGGTTAGGATTCTCCGCCGACATCGTCATTAATAGCATCCATAATTCAATTTCCATACTGTGGGCGTTGATAACGTTGGTGCAATCAAGTACTTTATTAATTAACTCAGATTATAATGTTCAGTCACTAAATGTTCCCGATATCAATTTACACAAACTCATTAATAATAATAGCTAGGAACGCGATAGTTTCATTGGTCGACCGCTCTGGCGAACCGTCACCCGAGAACTAGCGAGTTCGCCGCCAGCTCACGACACATGACTCTGTCTCACGCCGATAGATAAATGGCGCCAGCGTTCCACAGACTATTGCACTCCGACATATTTAATAACTTTTGTCCCATTCTACAACCCCTTTTTTGCGAATAAAGATTTTTATTATTGAACTGAATAGTTTGTTTGGATGAACGCGCTAATCTCACGAACCAATGGTTCAAATTAAAAGATTCTTTTAGTTTTAGATTGTCATTTTATCTGGGAAGGTATATATAATTCTACGTTATGATTAACAGGAGCGGAGGATCGATGAGAAATGTTACCATAATGTATTCCTTTAAAGTGATTCTTCTGCGTGTGCTGCGTACTCAACGTAACGGAATAATTTTGTATGACGGAAGTTATACTGAGTGAAGTATAACTTTTTTATAGTAACCGAGTTTGTTCTCTCTTTTAGCTTATTGTACATAACATCAGGAATAGAATAAAATAAGTAAGATGTATTTAAAAATACATTTAAAATATTAAGATAATTCAATACAACATAAAGCTTAACACGAAAATTTTATTATACACCTTGATCCCGTTTTATTGTGTCTCAAATTGGTCTTTTTTTCCGCTGGCAAATGCTTTTACTCATCTCTACCACGAGAGCAGGGAGTGTGGAACTCGCTAAATTAGCTAGAATACCTACTAAAACCCAGCGACACCCTCATCAACCTGAATTGGAAGTGTCAGAGGCTAGATAGGCGTTGTTCTGGGCGCGGATGAATCGTCTCCACCGTGCCCACACCCGCAATTAGGGATTCGAGATCCTCCTTCCACACTTTGATTAGAACCCTGTCGGCATGGGCCCTAACCCTCAGGATCTCGTCAAAATCAAGACACTCATTACCTCCAGCCCTCCCGGCAACCCTGCACTGATAAGTTGCCGCAAAAACTTCCGCCCAGATTGGTCTCAGATCTCTTTTCCGTCGAAATACCACGATAATAAATAAAAAAGGAAGCCTATACTTTGAACTTTTGGTTATAACACTGTTATTTATGCTCAAAAAGTTTCTGGAGTCATTTGCTTGGTTGAGCGTACGTTTATATAACAAGATACAGCAATCAATCTTGTTACTTAATCAACTTACCTTTTCATGTTTAAGTAAACATTTTAAGGGTCAGGCTTGCTTAGATTTTAATCTTGATTTTCACGCAAAATTGTAATTATACAACAAAAATAATTCATATATAATTATTATTTATAACAGTAACTAATGAGTTTCTTGTCTGTATTTTCTCGTTACAATTATAATACAATTTTGAAAGTTACAATAGACTTGTTAAAGATATCTCAATGAACTTTTACTCAAAAATTTCTTATTTATATAGACTTTAAAAGTACTTTTGTACCGTCAATTATTTCTTTCCTATTCATTGCATAGAAATAATGATTATACAATACTATTCGACATCAAAGCGGGTCAAAACGCTTTTAGATCAATAATTCTTTCACCAACTCCTCAGGGTAAAGCTTGCGACTTACCCAGTTATTTATTTTATTGAAGCAATTCGTATATGTATATTATCTTAATACATAAAAATATTTTGCTTATTTTTAATAATGCTTAAAGAGCTTTGATAGATTTGACATTACAGGTGCAGGGTTTTGATAAAGAAGTCGTTCTTTTTTATTATTACGTGTTAGGGAGGGATTCAGGCAAATCCCATCGGGTTCAGTGGACTATATGGTGTTCGGGCTTCGATCTGTGTTGTTTGGGTCTTCAGGGTTCGGAGGTTCTGTTGTCAGTGTTCGGACTTGGATCGTTCAATTCTTAAAGGTATGGATGTTCAGTTATTTGGACTTGGATCTTCATTGGTTCACAAGACGAAATGTGACATACAAACTTTAGCAGAGGCCTTTTATACAATTCTCCTACTCGGCACCTAAATATGGTGTGACGGGCAGGAGACAGGGGGATCGCGGGTGCTGCCGTAGGAGAGCTAAGCACCTAAGCTCGGTGCTCCAGTCCGTAACAATTGCGCGTAGTTTACCTCTTGACTGTGATATCGCTTGATGGTAAGAAATAATAAAGTCTTAGATGGAAACTTACTAATGTAGTAAGAGGTGCTTTACCTCTTATGGTTTCTACACAGCAACGTACGAGAACATAAAGCTCTTGGTTGGCGTTGAGTGTTTGTTGGTAGGATGGTAACTAGCCATGGCCGAAGCCCTCTACCAGTCAACACTCGTACAAATTAGAAAATGTAATTTCCAAAATTTGCAACTGCCATCACAGCAAGTATTCGCACCATTGCACCAGCAAGACTATCAATTGCGGACGTATTTTACAAAAATTTCTTTATGAAAACTTTGCATAAATATCGTTTACAATTAATTAGTAAGCTTTTCTCTATAAAAAAATAATAATATGAGAAAATTTTAAAAAATCTATTAATAAATAATTTCAACGTTTTATCTAATGAACAAGCTGATAATTGCGGTGTTATCTGAGTAATCCCAGGGATTTGCTTTCTAAAATAAAGTAGCCTTACTTTCTCTTTATAGCATTAGCTATCAGCTTGTGAAAGTTCCATCAAAATCGGTTCAACCGTTTTTGAGATAAGCCGGAATATACACAGCAATGTAAACTATAAAAATAGAATTTTTTTCACTTGTTATTTTGAAAACACTTAAATTTTATTTATTTGTATAAATTATCTCGTATATATTTGTAAGATACGCAGAATGTCCATTACATTTATCACGTCTGTCATATAAACACAGAATATTTGTTTTAAAGTCACCATACGTTATTAGTTTAAAGGATATTCTCGTTAAATTTTTAGTTGTATTAAATCTTTAAACCTTAGGTCTTTAATATGAAAACTATATTAATAACCCTCTGTAGTTCATAAATCGTGTTTATCGTGCACATTTTACTGCATAAATTCCGCAGAGAGTGTAATAAATTTTCAATCCAGTATATAATAAATACAAAATTGAAGTTTAGATAAATCTGTTGTCAAAAGTGTAACTACTGTGTTTCTAATGGGTATACTTTTATAATGGGTTTAAGCTTGTCCAAATAAAACACCTTGTCAACAAATAGTCTTACTATTTGAATAATACGATATTACGCATTTGTATTTAGAGCTGTAAGTAAAACAGCGCCGCCTGCGTGATGCCATACTTTCGTCCTGTGATGTGTATCAGTTTTTCATCCAACCGGGATCGAAAGAACTACAAATTATGATGATGCAGCAGAACAACTTCCCAAATATTTAGACATATAAAACAAGCGCGAAAATTTGAAGCATGCATACTAACTTTCTAAACAAATGTACTGAAAAGGATATTTTAATTTTGAAGTAACGTCAAATTCGATAAATAACACGTTTTCCATATTTTCAAGGGATCAAGATTTTCACAGTGGTAAACGGTTAGTATTTAATATTCATAAAATTTAATGGTACTGACAACTAGTTATTGTTTTTAATTTTATTGATTGACGTATAACGAAGGCTCAATTAATTTGGTAATATTAGTAATATACTTATCTCTATTCTTCTCATTTCATAATTAGAATGTATTTCCTTCAATTATAACCATTTGTTAAACTCCCCACTCTCAATAGTAACTCCAACAATCACATGCTACATTGTAATTGTACTTTGAGATACTTTCCGGAATAGAATTAAACCTGAATTAGCTACGTTTTTACGTTTTACTAATATTTTAATAATTACTAAGACGTCAGCATAATATCAAAATATCGGAGTATATATATATATATTTATCAACCAAATGTACTTTAAATATAAATGTACTCTCTAAGTCGAGAATATTCTTCGTTCCTGTTACTTTCAGACAACGTCATCGTGATATTTAATTTTGGCGAATTATAAAGTAATAGAAAAAAGATTTTTGGGATATATCTCGCGTTTATGATAAAATTGGTTACCCCAACGCTATTCCCATAAAACAAAAGGGTTTGTCGCTCATCCGTCACCATAAATCCTCCACTTTTAGACTTCATTGATCTTCAATGAGAAAACTCGCAATATCTTGGCGGACTTGGCAACTAATGAGGATTGTTATAAAACTTCGTAAACGATGCGAATGAAAAGCGATATTTAACGGAACTTGTCATTGTTGGTTAAAGGATAATAAATAATCCTTTAAAAATTCAGTATCTAAAAAGATTGAAAAGATGTTTACTTTCCCAATTAATAAACGCTAGCGCCATCTGTCTATCAGCGTGGGGCAGAGTCAATAAGTGACAATCCGGCGCACGTCTCTCCAGTTCTTGGATGACGGCCCGCCGGTCTGGTCGACTTTTAAGACTGTCGCGTTCCTAGCTATTATTATTAAGAAGTTTGTGTAAATTGTTAATAATAATTATAATAGTACTTATTTATTCGGTGCAACAAAGGCCCATATGTTAAATACATTTTTACTTAAAAGCTATGTAAGTGAAAAAACTAACTACTATCTATCTATAGAAACTATCTCACCGCACCAAATCAGATAGAAATTTCTGCTGGATTGGCGAGTCTAGTTTTCCCGTTAGCTTATTCAGGATACTGTTGGAGCTCGAGCGCAGTCTTGCCAGGAGGGATGACGTCCTCTTTCTTATGATGGCATAAAAGTCATGCGTTCTCTCCAGCGCAGACATGCTTAAAGCTAAGCAAAACCCAACAGTATCCTGAAGCCATTATTGTATTGTTTCCTTAATGTGTCTATCGACTTCAAAGTATAGTTTACCCACAGGTTTGACAATACGCTTTAAATAATGTTGTTTTAGCCTCTTTGCTACACCGTGCGATATCGGGAACATTAAGTCATTGAACATTATAATCTGAGTTAATAAAGTGTTTGATTGCACCACCATTACCCACCTACGCCCACAGTATGGAAATTATGGATGCCATTAATGACGATGTCGGTGGAGAACCCTACGCCTCTGCTTCATGTTCTGTCTTATTCTCCGACTATATATATCTTTATGTGACTGAGCTCTTCATAAACAGCAGGATCGATTTTGATAAAGTATTTGTGTTTTTTCAAATGAATGTTTTAGTTTGTCAATTCGATCTGATATATAACTGATTTCCCCATAATTTCAACGGATTGGATACTACGCAGATGGTTCTATCGGGTACAGCGAGTAATGGTTTAACGAATCGAAGTTCTCAATAGTAAAATATGTTTTTTACAAATAAAACTGCGGGAATAGCTAGTATTACTTAAAGTCTAGGTATGGCAATCGTTCAAAAGTCCTACATTTACTGAATGACCTGTGCAACTAAGATTTAGGTCACCATGTTAGCAGTTCTGAGAGATACATGACTAGCATAATTTATGGTTTATTTTCAAAGGAAAACTTACTACTTCGGTTCACTCAAGCAAAGATTTCTACGGAATGATTGATCTTCAATTCCTCCTATTACTTTACACTTTTCTTATAAAAATTCTTTTAAACTTTAAACCTTTTCATTGTTTAAAATGAAGTTGCTTGCACTAACTGTTGCCTTCTATCTCTTAAAGTATTATACTGATTTTAATTAAGTTTTTAGCAATAGCTAGAGTAATTCAAATGAAAGGTTTATATGTATAATGCATACAGTACAGCAGTACTTATGAGCGCTTAAATTTCAAACTGCTAGCTACACCTTACGAGTTTGAACATATTAATGTGCTACAAAATTGTATATCACAAAAAGGCCGATAAAAATGTTAGCAATGGTATATGTTTATCTCTAAAGTTTAACCCACAAAATAACAATTTTAATCTATTACGTGTTACAAAAAATGTGTTATTTACCAAACTATTTTATACCATACAGTAAAACACATTCTGCAATTAAATACATTTGATATGTTGTACATTTCATGTAGATCAAAACCGTCTTTAATAGCATTTCATCTTAGAAGATATCAGATATTTAAAACTGTATTTCTTCCCGGTTGTCAATTATCAGTGCAAGCGGATTGTGGTAAATTTATAAAAAAAAGTGCGGATATCTAAAAAATATGCAATGTTGAAATTAGTATCAAGAAGATTACATAAAACATTATATTGTATACTAAATTTACAGAGTTTCTGGCGCCTTCTTCTCGGTATAATTAAAATAATAAGAGATTGTGAGACTTGTTGTCTTGTTGTTGTTTTTCTTGCCCCTATCCCACTAGGTGGGGTCGGTACAGCATGTTTCCTTTCGCCACTTCACTCTATCCACTGTAATTTCTACATTCACACCCTTTATACACATATCTTCTTTCACACAGTTCATCCACACTTTTTTTGGTCGCCCTCTCCCGGCCCTGCCGCTTACCATCATATTGAGGACCCTCTTTTATACATGGCTATCCTCCCTTCTCATTATGTAATGAGAAGGGAGGATAGCATAGAATAGCCCATACCAGCATAGCCTTCCACTCCTTAACTTCTCAATAAAAGAATACATACAATTTTTAATTCTAATATCTTTGAAAAAATGACGGTAAATTAATATTATTCGGAAAGTACAAAAAAGAAAATCACATTGAATAATCCATTTCAGGAAATCTGTTTGCTACGTCGAGCATTCGAGTGGGAGGTGTTTTTACGAGTTTACCGGCGACTAATTTATAGAACGAAGTCTTTTTACTTTTTATCTCTTCCAGGGGAAAGGTAAGGTATTGTTCGCCCTTTACGATTTACTCTCTAGTTGTTTTTAAACCGTTTTTAATGTTTCCAACAAGAAATTAGGTTTTTTTACGTCGTAACTATTTATAACTACTTATGCAGGTGGCCCATCCGTACATTAGATACCGTTTTTTCTAAAATAAAAGTAATCTTAGTTACTTCTTATAACTTCACCTATTTTCCAGTGAAAGTACTAGTATAATTGGACCAAACTTTTCCGAGATAAGCCGTCAGATAGTCAGGTATCAAACAATTAAAAAAAAAGGTATTTTTTACCGTATATACTTGCCTATGCATTTAGTGAAAAGCTTATATATATAGCTTTAGTAATATTGTACTGTATTATGAAAGTAAAGACTTAGATTCGGTTTGAATTGAATTTTGTTTTACAGTTGGATAAGCCATTTACTGAGGAAGGCTAAAGCCTATATATCATTACGTTATGACTACCCCTTTATGAATAACCAGATGGTGTCCCAAGGTCCAGACTGGCTGTGCATAGAGAACGGTTTCTGCCAGTTATGGTAGTGACAGTTGGGTATGGCAGAAGAAGCATAACAGACATGAGGGTTTTGAAAAGTTTGAGTGATAAAGAACGTTGTGGTATAAAAGAAGATGTAGAAAAAAAGGTGTGCTGAGATGGTTTGGGTACGTAGAGAAAATGAATGAAAGGAGATTACCAAAAATTATTTATGAGTCAAGACTGAATGGAAAAGTTGGAAGAGGAGACCAAGGCGAACGTTCCTGGACCAAATCCAATACATTTTAAATAAGGGCCAGGTCAAGAGCACTCTAAACCGAGGACTTGTGTGAAAGGTTTAATGAGAATGAAAAAGCGAAGGAGATACGCAAGGATCGTGGCAAGTGGAAGGACGTGGTCTCTGCCTACCACTATGAGAATGAGGCGTGATGCTATGTATGTAAAATGTTACAAAATCGTGAAGAATTTCAACCTTTTGATATCTTCTTTTGGTTTGTGCATCGTAAAGGGTTGAAGTTATATCATTTATAATAGCATACGTCTATCTTTTAGTCACTATAACAATTTTTATAGTCGTATTTCTTCTCTCTATTTTACTTACTATGATATTGCATGCGTTAGCTAATATCCCAAAATTTGCTATGGACTTAAAATAATGCTGAAAGTTCAACTATTTCTTAATTGTATTATTAAGGAATTGAGGCTCTAAATTATTACATCGAGGATATATCAGTACTCTTTCTCTGCATGTCCACTTGTTTCCAATAATGACAATTGGGAAACGGATATAGCCCCTTTTTAGATCACAACTAAGCGACTATACTGTATTTTTACTATATACTCGTATATCAAAGCTGCGACTGACAACCGTTAGTGGCAAAACGCGCAAGCGTCCCGTGTAGCCGACTCTGTATCTTAATATCCTATTGATATATCTGTCCTCTACCTATTTTGGAAATTTTTATTTATATCAAATAAAAGTAAATGTAATTAGCGTAATGTAAATCTATATACAATAATAAATCGAAAACTATATGAGAAAATAATTGATATTATATTCAGTCTCTCTCCTTTGATGATATATTTGATTGAGGTTTCACAGAGACTTCTTATTAAGTTATTTAGATGATATAAACGCGTGGGGTTAAACGAATTGCTCTAATTGGAATTAAAATATAATAACCTAATATGGTAAAAAAAATACAAAATATCGAATGAGTTTGTTGTGGGCTCTTCTCTGGACAGGGGGCGAAGGAGCCCTCGTAACTTTAGGTTTTAAATCGTTCTTTAATACCATCATCAGTCGTACATTACGAATTAGTTTGTGGACAAGAAATATTCTAATTAAACGATGCAAAATAAGCCTACTTGAATAAAGATATTTTGAGTTTTGATTACTACAGAGATTGAATTACGTTACTATTCTTAAAATAAGTTTATTCTGGACCAAAAAATCTCAAAATTACTAGATATTAGCCTTAGAGTATTGAATCGTCAAATTGATTTTAGTGTGAAACCAATTTTCCTTGATTTTAGCAGTAAAATATGATAATTTATATTTAATCCTTTATATAGGAAGTGTTTCATTGGTTGGAATGAATAATTTATGATGCTTATTTTAAATTCGTTGCTTGATGGTCTGATTGATTGTCAAATTGTCGACAGAGGGAAATGTGATTTGGAATTTCCTCAGTTTAGTGCTTCACTGTGATTTCATCTGATGATAAGTGATTATTTATTCTATTGTTGGCGCAATGATTACTCACAGCAACGACATATCGCCAAACATACAAAAAAAAAGAAATAAATGACCTCTTGGGGGGTTTTCACGTTTCCAGCGTTAACTTTATGTTCACTTACCTTTAAGTGAGATCATAGTCCATACATCAGCAATAAAAAACATTAAAATCGTTTTAGTAAGCTCTTGCTCTTTATAATATTAGTGATATTATAAGAATAAATATTTCATTGTGATTCACATAGGCGTAATTCTCGTAATTTATTAATTAACTACATGTGAATCATTAAATTTAACATTTTAAAGTACTACTGTTATTATTATGGCCATAAAGACCATTCTGTTGTATAATAGTCAGAGGAAAATAATTAGTTAATAAATAATTTCCTGCGACAATAACGACATGGTGCATATTATTATTTGATCATTTTTTTATGTTTATACTACGATCTGACTTTGACTTCGTCAGTTTGACATATTAATAAGTTTTATATAGTTAAAACGGCTGATTTTACTCAAAATAGCTCGAAAAAATATTCAGATATAAATTTTAAAAGTGATTTTGGTTTTGATTTGGCCGGAGGCATCAATTTGGTTTATATATGTACACTAGTTTATATATATAATATATAAAATATATACTGTATGGTAAATATAGGTCGGAGTCAAGTAGTTACCAGATCGCCGGCGCCATCTATCGGCACAGGGCAGAGTCAATGATTCACAGGTCGGCGGCGTTTTTCGACAGTTCTAGGGTAGCAGTCTGCTAGAGCGGTCGACTGTTGAAATGGTGGCATTCCTAACTTTTTTATGGCTGACAATTTAGCGCTTGATTATGCTCTCACCTAATGGTAAGTGATGATACAGACTAATATGGATATCTGGTAAGAGGCGACATACCCCTTACGGTTTCTACACAGCACCGTACCGGAACACAAATCTCTTTGTTTTGGCTGTACGTCTTTGCTAGTAGGGTGGAAACTCGCCACAGCTGAAGTCTTCCAACAGACCAGACTCAGAAAAATTATAAAATACAATTTCCTAAATTCGTCCTACCGGGGATCGAACCCGGGACCTCTGCTAGCAAGGCGAGTACTCGCATCACTGCGCCAGCGAGGCCGCAAACTATTACTGTTAATGTGTTTGATTACCCACCGAAGCCCACAGTTTGGAGATTGAAATATGGGCCCGACTAATGACGATGTCGGCCTCCTATTCTACTTCTTTCTCATTCTCCGACATATATATATATACGTACAAATTATAATAAAGCTTATACTATGTTCTAAGTCGGAAAAACCAAGACGAAAAAATATTTTCAAATCGATTGGTTGATTGTAGTCAAACAATGTGACAGGAAATTACTCTCTATTACACTTTTTTAGTCTGTTTCATTTTACACAACGTTACAGAGCCGATCGTGACGGTTCAGTCTCGTTAAATACCCAAAAGCATGCCTACAGCAGTTTTGACTTCAGAACAATTTTTAAAGTATGTCGTCGTCGTCGTCGCTTCAACCGATGGACGTCCACTGCTGGACATAAGTCTCACGTAATGACGTCCACAAGGCCCGATCTTGCGCCGCCTGGCTCCAGCGGCTACCGGCGACCCTCCTGATGTCGTCGGTCCATCTTGTGGGGAGACTCCCTACACAACGCCGCCCGCTGCGGGGTCCCCACTCCAGCACCTTCGGGCCCTAACGTCCATCGGTCCTTCGGACTATGTGCCCCGGCCATTGCCAGTTCAGAATCGCGATTCATATGGTATTGTCGGTGACTTTGGTTCTGCTCTTCATTTCTGATTTGATCGCGTAGAGAAACTCCGATAATAGCACTCTCCATCGCACGCTGAGTGACTCTGAGCCTTCGGATGAGGCCCATAGTCAGCGACCACGTCTCAGAGCCGTAGGTCATCACTGGCAACACGCACTATTCGAAGAGCTTTGTCTTCAGAGCTTTGGATTCGAATTGAACTCGATAAAGTATATATCAAAGGTATGTTTCTGTAGAGTACTGTTTATATTATATTCTAAGAATTACTTGACATGTAACAAGCACTATCATAAGTACTTTCTGTTATCCAACAGTTATCTGATCAAAAGACACGATAGACTGGAGTGAATTGAAAAAAATTGCAGTTACAAAATATCACTACTGTGATAAGATTTGAGGAAAAAGAATTCTGTCTTAAGACCATAATAAACGAGAAATCTTGTATAAATTAAATTAGACTAGGGTAACGCTTGTTCGAATAAAGTCGGTTCTCGTCGATTAACGAAGTGAGTAAGGTGTTTGACTACACCTTTGCACGCTTCACTACTATATTTTAATTATTTTGTTAATACAAATATACTTCTAATACATTATTTACAATATTTTGTACTATATATTTCAAATTAATTATTTATTTATATATTTTTTACAAGAGGATACTCAATGTAATACATTTTCGAGCATTAAAAACCAGTAATTCAAAACAATCCATTTGTTTTCAATCCCAATGAAAGGTTGGATATATATAATCATACATCATGAAAATGGAAAACGTTCAAATTGCAAATGTGCTTTGGCACCTGGTAATTAGTAAATGTCTATTTTACATTCGTTCAAAAGACAAACGATATGTATTTTACAAACAAACAGCCGTAGACCGTCGATTAGTTTAGGAAGTTGAAACTTCAAAGGGTGATATTCTTAGTAACATAATCGTAACCGCTTTGTTACTAAAAATTGTATAAGTAAAGAATATTTACGACTTTACATGTTTACTGTAAGAAAACGTTGCATATAACGATCCTCATACCCTCTCTTATATAAATGAGGAGGCTAGTGCCTAGCAGTGCGATTACTGGGCTGCCACTCACCTTACCTTAGCCAAGAATTATCATGGAATATAGGTAGACTGCCTCATTGGTCCAGTGATTAGCATGTTCGACTTCAGACATGGAGTCCTGGGTTCGAGTCCCGGGTCGGGCCAGTTCGAAATTTCTATTAAGATTTCCTCAATATTTGCCCGGAGTTGGGAGGTTGGCGGTGTGATCCACCCCCGTGCCTCGGAGAGCACGTTAAGCCGTCGGCCCTGCGCCTGATCTTTATCTCCAGTCGTGTCGGATTGCCGTCACGTCGGACGCTTGTGTACTATGCCTGCCAATCCGCAGTGGAACAGCGTGGTGGGTCTATGCTCTAAAAACCCTCTCCCATATGGACAAGGCGCCCTGTGCCCAGCAGTGGGACGTTAATGGGCAGCTTCTTACTTACCTTATAGCTGTTGCATTTGAAAAGTCTGTTGTAGTGAGTGAGCAGCAATTATCGCAATTAGACTGCATGAGCCGGAGGGTACAATATTATAGCTTGAGTGTCTTAGAACCATTGGATAAGTCTTGTAAAACACAGCCTCGCTGGCGTAATGGTACGAGTACTAGCTTTGGTGGAAGAGGCCCCAGGTTCGATCCCCGGTAAGTCAAAGACGTGCCGCCAAACAGAGATTTGTGTTCCAGTGCGACGATGTGTAGAAACCATAAGAGGTAAATTGTCTCTTGCTACATTACCGCGTTTCAGTCTTAGATTGTACCATCACTTACGATCAGGTGTGATTCCAGTCAAACGCTAACCTGTCAGCAACAAAAAAAAAACCAATGCCCAAAGGAAATGGTAATCACACCAAATCAGGTCATTCGTTTATCGACTACAAATCATTGTATTATTAAAAAACATGATAACGTAAAACAGTCTTGAAAATTATCAGTCATTGTAAGCCAGTGCTAATTCAATCATCATCTTGATTAGCATAATCAATTGCACACTGCTAAGCTTATTAATTTTGCTTGACGATACATTTTTCCTGATATGATAACAAATATTTCAGATGGGAGTTTCCCACTACAATAGATATTAAGCCTTCTGTATATTAAATTAAAATGTATGAGGATATGGTCGTCGTCGTCGCTTCAACCGATGGACTTCCACTGCTGGACATACGAGTACGTCTCACGTAATGACGTCCACAAGGCCCGATGTTACGCCACCTGGCTCCAGCGACTACCGGATACCCTCTCTATATCATCGGTCCAATTTGTGGGGGGCCTGCCTACACTGCGCCGTCCGGTGCGGGGTCGCCACTCCAGCACCTTCGGCCCCCAAAGTCCATCGGTCCTTCGGACTATATCGGCGACTTTATTTGATCACGTAAAGAAACTCCGAGCATAGCCCTCTCCATCGCACGCTGAGTGACTGAGCTTTCGCATGAGGCCCATAGTTAGTGACCACGTCTCAGAACCGTATATGTACCAAAGGTATTTCTACCTATGTCTGTTACTGACTGAAGCTTTTCTACTGACTTGCTTAAGGCACATTTCGGGGACATTGAATTCAAATTCAAAATTTATTTATTCAAGTTGATCTTCACAACACATTTAAATTGTTAATCATAGGTTTTTCCACACTTCCATTGTACGACTAATGACGATATTAAAGACCGACTTGTAATCTAAAGTTACCACTCCTGATAATAAACCACAACATTGGCAATCGGGGTATACTCTTAATTATCACCATCATTACAATAAAATATTGATTTGTTATATTTAATTACAAACATAATGCTAAGAAGGTGTTAAAAGAATAAAATAATGACCCATATTCCGTTCATTCTTGATTTTCAATTTTTATTTCTTTTTTATTTGGGTAACAAACAATTTACTTAAAGACTAACATAGGTATTCACCTAAAACTAACACATACATCAGTAAAGTTTCCACTCACAACTAAAACATAGCGTTACTGTGTACTTATCTCAACATTTTTTTCTTTTTCTTTTTTTTTTTTTCTTTTTTTTTCTTTTCTTTTCTCTTTCTTTACAATAAATAAACAGAATATGATTCTTTCTTGAGTGTATCAGCATGTATTGTGTATCTACTACTTTATACACTTATACAGATAAATAAAATTGGAGTGCCTTTTGTAAAAATACAATTTCAAGTTATTGTCTATGGAACGGTTTGTTCTAGCTAATATCTGAATTGGTTTGACCAATTTTCACGGAACTTTCACTAACAGCTAGCTAATGTTATAAGGAGCGACTTAGGCTATTTTTAAATAATAAAAGTTAATTTAGCGAAAACAAAACTAAAAATAGTAACGCTCGGAGTATAGCACCGTACTTTAAGTTGTACCTTTAAGTGTATACAGACGAAATTGCGTGGGTCAGCTAGTATAGTATATTAGTTTACGTCAATTAAAGCATTAATAAATTGTCCAATGGTTAACGAAATTACGATTGAACAAGCGGAGTGACCCGAGGCCGCGCAAACACCCCAACGTTATCCACCAATTACCCGATATTGTCTAGTTTATTTCTGCTTTGGGCCCGGCTTTGACGCAATGTCTCTAACAGCTAGTTTCCATTGACAATACCCGATTTTATTCTCGTAAAAGTTATACCCGTTTAATAACACTAATCTAAACTAATATTATAAAGAGGAAACTTTTGTGTTTTTTGTAATGTTTTCATAAAAACTACTGGACCGATTTTAAATATTTTTTTCACAAGTAAAAACATAGGTAATATTACTTTCTCAAAAAAATGGGTATCCCTTATAAAAATCAAAATCACTTTTAGACTTGCCATTTCTGTATGGATGCTGCCATGATCAATATGACAGCATCGAATTAACATCAAACATTCTCTGGTTTCACACACCTAAACTTAGAATGCGCCAAACACCCCTCTTTAATACTTCTCATTGTCAAACAAATTATGCAAATAATTCCATAATTTGTCGCATTCAAAGAAATTATAATGAATCTTACTCTGACGTCGATATCTTCCACAGCAACAAACTAAAGTTTAAAAAGGAATTAATAAAATTAATGAATTTAAATAGTGAGTAGGTAGCTTGTATTTGACTCCACACACACTCACACACACACATACACACACGCACACACATTCATAGACACACTCACCACCACGCGAAATCTCTGGCGCTTATTAGTCCAATAAACAAATATAAAATCCTTAATTTGGCCTTAAGTTAATTGAATTAGATTATATGTTAGTTTTAAGAGGGCTGTGGATTTTGTAAAATAAATAAATAATTAAAAATGCATTTATTTAAATCCATGGTGCGAAAAAATTGGTCTCAAAAAATCTGTCATCGCGTGCGCTGGGGAAACTATTGATGGTAGAACAAAAAATTATTCTATAATATTATAGAAGTTATTAATATCTTCAAAAAAGTCCGTTATGCCATAAGCCCAACATCTGTCGTTATGCCACTATAACTACTTTTTACATTTTAAAAGTTAATAAAAGTGCCGACAATAATCAAACCATATTAATCATACCTTTGATTTATTATTATTTATTATCCTATTGAATGATATTAAAGACCGTTTCAATAACGGTCAAATACTTTTTAAATCATTAAAATCGGACATTCTACTCAGAAACAATACCGAATTTAAAAATGACAATCAAAAGAATATTGTAGCGACTGGTGAGTTAGATATATATTCGTTGTAAAGTAAAATCTTTATATTGATTAGATTATGAATAAAATTGTGTATCTAATAATCTGAAAGTAAGTAATTAAAAAGTGAAATAAAACTTTTATGTTAACGATCTATGCGGGTGAAACCGCGGGGCATTGCTAGTCGCTAAATAAAGTTAAATCTCTTTCATATAGGTACAGATTTGACTTAGGTAGATAATGTAGGCAAGGTAATCGCAAAAATAAAATAAGCCTAAAAGAAACGAAATGCATAGGGTCTTGGCGTAGCTTAGGTGTCATGATTTCTTATTGTATACAAGTCAGGCCTTAAATGTGATCTCCTAAAGATAATAATAATATCTGTGGTCTAAACCTAGGTAAATTATAAAATATAATTTCTTAAATATCGCCTGCAGGGAATTAAATCTTGATCCGACATTTCAAACAAACCCATTGTGGGCACGATATATTTTTTCCATTCCATTCATGTCATTTATATAAAGTAAAAACGAAGTACTTGTCAGATAAAGGGTTTATTTCGCTCAGTTAATTTGTATGAAAAATGATTCCAATGTTGTCCCAAAAAGGGACATATCAAACAAACAAAAAAGTTTTTCCTTTTGATATATATCATTTTGAGTCTTTTATCTTTCTCTGATGAATGATATGACAAAACTGAATTTCTGCTGCTTTTCTGTACTTAATACAGTATATGAATGTGTTATCTCATGATCGTTATCTGACATGCTAAATGATGAAACAGTTTTAGATGATAAACAGGTAAGGGGTAAATAACCATTTATCTTTTATTGACAACTACTCATTATCGTAACAGTTCGGGGACAAAGTTATTTTGTTTAGGACAAACGACCGAGCGAATTCTATACTATACCCAAAACTTATCTATGAAAAAGAGGTGTATGACTTTTTATCAAATTATGCACAGATTGCTGCGTCAGATACATAATCATTTCCGTACATTTTGTCCTTTCGGGAACTATAATTGTCTGTAACTTTTGAAAACATTTCACCAAATTCAATTGACCATAATTCGGTGATTATACTTTTTGTTAATTTGCGAGACTTTTTCTAGCTAGGTAACCAAAAAGTAAAGGTGTTTTTAAAGCCGGTAAACGTTACCTAAATTATTAAATGCAGTGCTAGAAAACGTGTATAGGCAGATAAACTGAGATAAGTTTGGAATCAACATAAAGGGGGAAAATTTATATCATTTGAGATTAACAGACGATCTCATACTATTTGCAGAAGACCTTATTTCACTGCAAATCATGTTGCTGCAACTGGCCTCGGAAAGTTAGAAAGCAGGACTGACGATTAATACACGCATAAACAAACCGATGATAAACATGACTAAAATAAATACAGCAGTTGGAAACGCGGATATTGAATGTGTAGAACGAGTACATTTATTTAGGAAAAGATATATCGGTCAGAGATCAAACATCTAAAAAAGTGGATAGAAGCGTGAATTACACCTGGCAAAGACATTGGTCTTTCAAAGAAATTACGAAACGATTAAAAACGATGTCTAGATAAACGATAGATAGATAAAAAAAACGATAGATGGACCAACAGGGTATCTGAGTGATACCCAAAAACCGGAAAAAGACGTATTAGCAGACCAGTGAAGAGGAGGAGAATACAAGATCTATCTGCCCAAAGATTAGTGAAGATTGGCAAGAGAGCGAAACAAATGGAGGGATCCAGAGGAGGCCTATGTCAATGACAGCCTGAACCGGTGTTGATTAAAATAAATAAATATACATAGAATTAGATTAAAGTATATATCTAGTTTAAAGTAATTTTAAGTGAATATTGGTCAGAGAATATAGGGTATTTTTATTTATTTATTTATAAACGTTTTAATGCAATGTGAATATAAAAGGAAAAAATAGTGTGAATCGTTTGCTAACCTAAAAAAAACTTATAACAATACAAGGGATCCTAGGTGAGAAGAAAGGAGGAGTCCTAGACTCATTTGCGTTTTCTGCTGAGATGAAATCTTCAAAAAGGTTAAAATAGTAGAAGAAGGTGATTATATCAACAGCTCATTTCTTCCCTCTTCTTGTTCAATGCCTAATACAACAATATAATGGCTCCGTTAAAGTAGACAGTTGCTCCATTCCAATAACGACATAATCCTGTTGGTCTATGATATCGGAAGACTTCTCTGCTGGAAAACAAAGACCAGAAATATATTTGTAATATATTTTTTGCAAGCAAATGAGCAAATGACGGCGCAGTGTAGGGAGACCCCCCACAAGGTGGACCGACGACATAAAGAGGGTCGCCGGTAGCCGCTGGAGCCAGGCGGCGCAAGATCGGGCCTTGTGGAAGTCATTACGTGAGACCTATGTCCAGCAGTGGACGTCCATCGGTTGAAGCGACGACGACGAAGCAAATGAGCTAGCGAGTCACCAGATGTTATTTGATTACCGCCGCCCATGGACACCTGCAGCACCAAAGGGACCGCCGATGCATTGCCGATTTAATAGATATGAGTTTATTCGCCTCTTAAAGCCTGCAAATCATAGCCATGTGGGAAAACTGTTGATGGGAGTTCGTTCCACATGCATGTGCGTGGAAAGAATAATCGACAAAATCGTATTGTAGCTGAGAGCCACGTATCCAAGTTGTGCGGATGAAATTTATAACTCCCTCGAGTTGTCTTTTGGTGAAATCGAGACGGCGGTACCAACTCAAAGAGCTCCTCAGAACATTCCCTGTCATAGATACGATAGAACACACATAGAGAGCTAAAGTCCCTACGGTGGTCCAGCGTTTCCAGCTTACTGGTCAATTGGGAGTCGTTGGTATTGGGGTATTCCAGCCCACAGATGAGAGCAGTGCTCTGGGTGCGGTCGGATTTGGGCCTTATATAAATAAAAGCATCCTGTGTTCGGGGGTAAGGTACCGCTTGGCTCTATTGAGTACCCCAGCTTTTGAGAAGCCATTTTGGCTTTTCCTTCCAAATGCTTACGGAATTTAAAAAAATAATATAAAGGCAGATGGATAAATAGATGTATACTTTATTTAATATCATAATAAAGAACAAAAATTACATTTTTCTATTGTATCAACACCTGCCATCTAGTAAGATCGATCCCCGGTAGGGCGAATTTAGAAAATTGTATTTTGTAATTTGTCTGAGTCTGATCTGGTGGGAGGCTTCGGCAGTGGCTAGTTAACACCCTATCAGCAAAATCGTATAGCCTAACGAAGAGATTTGTGTTCCGGTACGATGTTGTGTAAAAACCATAAGAGGTATATCGCCTATTACTAGTTTAGCGCGCTACCATCTTAGACTGTATCATCATTTACATCGGGTGAGATCACAATCCAGCGTTAAACTTTCAGCAATCCTTAGCAGTATTCATTATTTCATTGTTCTTTGATCGTTTAACGACATTTCGTTACCATAGAAACTAACAATGGAAACAAACACCGACCGACTGACACCTATATAAAGGCTATAAGTGGCCTCATAAGCGTTGCTATTTCTTCGTGATAACATCTACAACCTTCTTTTACTTTTAAAGGTAATTTAAATTGTTGTCTCCTCCCCCTCTTTATGTACTTCCGTCTCCTCGTTATTTACTAACTGGACCTTGACTATAGTCTCATAGAAACCTTAAAAGAAGACGATGATAAAATAAAGTATTGTCATTTTTAAAGTGAAACTTCTTTAGGCGCTTGAGGGTAACAATTTTACGGATAAAACGCGTGATTAGCGTCACGAAGATTTGCAGCGTTTTTTATGCCAATACATTTGAATCTTAGCTAATTTTAATATTAACAAATAAGATATAACATTTTAATTTGCCACTCGTAATATTGACAAAAGCATGTGGCATTTTTTTTCATCACGAGATTTCTATAAAATATTTGTATTAATTTTAGACACCATATTTTAATGATCTGTTTCACTTCTGCTATGTGTACTTTGTATGCATGCACTTTTTTTATTTTTATGTTATTTATGGTTTTTCGCTACATAATTTAATTGTAAAATATACAAACAAACCGAGATGAAGTATTTTCCTTTGTTTCGCTGTTATATAAGCAGTTTAAGACAATCAAATTTGTATAGACAATGTACGAGTATTGTCTGTAAGCAAATGAGACTCGGCGGCCACTTTCGCTGATATCCTTGCAATTTCGTAACGAACCAGCGCTTTCGGGTCATTGAACTTTTTTACATATCCACTTAAACTAGATGTAATGGTGTAATAAGAAAAGACAATTGTACAAGATACTCTCTTTAATAAGTTTTCGTGTCTTTGTACGTAGCAAACCTAGTTTATGCATATATATGTGAAAGTTTAGCGGTATCTTTGTTATATCGAAATAATAATAATCATTTATTTCGGACTATTTTGTCCATGTAGTGTTAGTAACAATTATCTTAGGTACTGTGTTAAAATATTTATAAAAAAAGAAACTAAAACTAAAGATACAATTAAATTTAAATTTATAAATACATCAACTAACAAATGTCACGATTACACATAGAGAGAAATACAAATTTCATAAACAGATTCGTGGTCAGTGTACGTAAAGACGCAATTTCGGATGTGGCGTTACAATCTTGGATTTTATCTGCCATAGATTTCATCTGGCGAGGTGATCAACGTCGGGTATTTTAATAAAATGGACCGGGCGTCCAAAGCCCTTTCGACCAGCTTCCATGTTCCATACCGATAAGACCGGGCAGGCTGGGCCCTTTCCACCTATAACTTGTTCAACATGGTGTGGACCGGACGTACTAGGCCCCTACCGACCAGCCTTCATCTATTCCATGACGTGGACCGGGCATACGAGGTCCATACCGACCTTCTTTTTTTTACTAAATACCAAATAAGAGACATGACCCAGGCGACTGAGGCCTTTTGTTTTACGTATGACTTACTCTACTGATATGTATCTATGATCAGTGAATGGTGCTAATTATCAATAAAAATTCAGGCATGATGGATATATCCCACGTTCGTTAATGCGATTATCAATTTCAGACTCCTCTAGTTGTTTCTAAGTGTTGCTGACAGAGTGTCAGAATCCGCTATCAAAATGAAAAGGAACGATCTCACCATTTGATGTCCACAGTGCAGATCTGGACTTCATTGCGTTGACCTAGGTCACTGCTTGTATTCTTCTCTGGGTAGTTGGTACTGATGTGACCAGTCTTCTACACTCCTCTCCTTGTCTTTATTTGGTTTTGATTTCATGTTGTCTCGCCTCCAATATACGATATAGAAGAGTTTCCATATTTGTGAGGAAACTTGCACTATCACTGTTCGTCTTCTTTGGGCCAGCGGCTTCAGCGCCGATCTCCTCAAAGTAAGGCCCTCGCAATCCCACTTCTGATAAAGCGCATCCTGGTGGCGTTGCAATCTTGGGCTTCATCTGCCATAATGTGGGTAGTCGGGCGAGGAGATCAACGTCGGATATTTCAATAAAATATCCCACGATACAATTAGTTCTTTCTTTAATAATTTCTCTATAACAAATCATTCCAAGAGAACACGTTGGCGCGTGGGCTCTCTATGAAATCCGAACCAACAATGGCTGCCACCCCAGCGCTTGGTTACGGCAGCTGTCAAATGAAAATGTCAAGTCCGATGAGATTATTTATATATATATTATAGATTATTATATATATATATATATATATATATATATAAACGCTGGCGCCATCTGTGTATCGGCGTGGGGTAGAGTCAATAAGTGCCAGTCCGGCGCGTCTCTCGGCAGTTCTCGAGTGGTGGTCGGCCGGAGTGGTCGACTATTGGTTAATGATTTTGTGTAAATTGATATCGAAAACATTAACTGATTGAACATTATAATCTGAGTTAATGAAAAAAGTGTTTGATTGCACCAACATTACATAATAACGCCCACGGAATAAGAAATTAAATAATGGATCCAATTAATCACAATGTCGGTGGAGAACCCTACGCCCCTGTGCTTTATGCTTCTCCGTTCTCTCTTATTCTCCGACATATATATATATATCTATTAACATATATATATATATATATATATATATATATATATATATATATATATATACATATAGCATAACGTTTCATTACTTTGGGGGTACGCAGAGACCACGTCCTGCCATTTGCCACGAGCCTTGCATTTCTCCTTCGCTTCTTTCATTCTCATTAAACCTTTCATAAAAGTTAGTTGTTTTATAAGTTGTTTAAATAAAGCCCAGGTCAAAGGTACTCTACCTTTGACCTGGGCTTTATTTAAAATTTCCTGGATTTTGTCCAGGAACGTTCGCCTTGGTCTTCGTCTTACAACTTTCCTATTCACTCTTGACTCAAAAAATCCTTTTCATCAGTCTCATTTTATCCATTCTGTCTCCATGCCCAAACCATCTAAGCATAATATATAATCATTAAAATTACAAAAACGTCAAAATATCTAGGTTTGTTGACAATTCACGTAGTTACTTGATAGATGTTATGCGTATATAAATATTCTATAAATTTTCATTACCGAAATATCATGGAGCTCTATCAGTCATCTTATTACCTAAAATTTCGTGACGGGCTATTAAGATTTGGCCGCAATGCCTAACGGATCGAGAAATTGCCCCACTTCGTTTGACTTGACATTAAGCAGACATCAGATGGTAATCGCTTATATTCCACCCATTTTCGGTTGAAAAACTTCATGACAAGTCCGCCCATTTCCTTGGTACAATATTCAGTACAGTTTTAGGCAAAATATTCTGTAACGTTTTCGATGAAATTTTTATATAGAGTATTATAACTCTTTGTAAAATTTAATCACTTTGTAAAACGTAACTTTATATGTATGTCACGTTATCTTCTTTCGCCAAAACTACTTCACTCACTTTACTAAATTTAGCTAGAAAGGAAATGAGTACTTCCTTGCTGGTGGAATAGCATCTAGTTGCGGCCGAAGCCTCCCACAAAATCTAAACAAATAAAAAAATGTAATTTCTTAAATTAGCTACCCTGGCAACCAGGTCCTACGTCAGGGAAGCGAAGTTATTAAATATTATATTTCGAGATTATGTTATGAGAAGGCGTAAAATTGAATTCTATATTATTTCTTACTGTTTTTCTGTTTCTTCTCTACATTCTTTTATAAGCTTGTGACAATTTTTTCTATGAGAAGTGGGAAAAGCTATGAAAACGTGACATTCAGTGATAATTTTACTATTATATATATATTAATACAATAGTATATAAAGTAATGGTCCTAGGTTTTATTTTATGAACTAGTGGAATGGGTTTTTTGGGTAGCATTTTCATTAATTTATATCTTTTATAAATTTTGTGATTTTTTTACCACCTCCGCACTACACTATGAAGGTGGAATTATATATAATTATATATATATATACAAGCTGAACCCGCGACTTCGTTTGCGTTGAATGTTTTTTTCATTGGTTTGAATGGGTAGCATTAGTTTAGGCAAATTGCTTTACAAATAAAACAACATACGTATAAATACTTCAATAAGTTATTTGCAGTGTATTACTGCAAAGACCTTATAGTTCTTTTTCAGGCTCTAGATTATCGCTGTACCAGATTTCAATCAACTTCGTAAAGTCCGTACTTAGCCGACCTCTACTCGGCAAAAGGAATATTCCTACCAAAGTTCAAGTCTCTACGCCTTTTGTGATAACTCAATAGTTAACACCCCCGCAACCCCACTTGCGGGTGGGATTTCGTAAAATCCGTACTTGGCTGACCTCTACTCGGCAAAAGGAATAATCCTATTAAATTTCAAGTCTCTACGCCTTTTGTGATGGGTCACCTGTTAACACCCCCGCAAACTCCCTTGCGGGTTGAATTTTGTAAAAATCCGTCCTTAGCTGACCTCTACTTGTCAAGAGGAATATTCCTACCAAATTTCGAGTCTCTACGCTTTATTGTTCCAGAGATAAAGTGATGAGTCAATAGTTAACACCCCCGCAACCCCCCTTGTGGATTGAAATTTCGTAAAATCCGCTCTTAGCTGACCTCTGCATGGCAAAAAGAATATTCCTACCTAATTTCAAGTCTCTACGCCCTATGGTTCCAGATATATCGTGTTGAGTCAATAGATACCTGGATATATCTTTTATATATATATAGATATAGATATTGAAGGTGGCAGTGTGAAAAAAGAAAGGGGGTTAATGAACAACCCTAAACAAGATGTTTTCATTCAATTTGAAATTATTCTAATCCAAATAAAATGAATTGTTTTCGCTTTTTCTTATAAATCTTGAAACATAAAGCCAGGCACAAGAAAAAAAAACAAATTATACAGCCATTAGCAAAGTCCTCCCATAAATCGCCCTGTAAACTGTCCTGCTATTTGCAACTAACGGACGTTTATTTCTGGTCCGTCATTTAGGGTTGCCAATCACCTCTTTTATTTCATAGAGTTATGTAAGTTTTTGTGTGTGATACGGTGCAAATTGAAACTGGTTAATATGAAGAAATATTTATCAAAATTCATTCAGGCTTTCAAATTTATTCATTCATGAAATACCTTTTTGAAACTGAGGGTGGTAGATAATTACTGAAAACATTTTGCCTTGAGCCATCCTTCCTAACTTGCACTGCTATTTTCGTCTTCCTGGCACTCTTTTTCTGCATATAAAGCGTGAGTAAATGGGTCCCTCTTGAAGTTGCTAGATAATAACAGCTCTTCTGCAAAAGTTTCCCTTCACAGGATGTGTATGTCTTATTCTTCTATAACATTGTTCCAAGTATGAACGATATTGTTCAAAGAATTATCTCTAGTCTATAAACTATTTCAGAGAATTTATGTCACTATTCCGATATTATCCTGTTTGGTGTTTAATTGCCGAGACAGTGAATGATTTATATAAAGCTTCAATTCTTTGAACAATATCGTTCATACTTGGAACAATGTTATAGAAGAATAAGACATACACATCCTTTATATAAATCATTCACTGTCTCGGCAATTAAACACCAAACAGTATAATATCGGAATAGTGACATAAATTCTCTGAAATAGTTTATAGAGTAGAGATAATACCCTTGGTTTTATGGATATCTTTACGATATAATATATATAAATTGACGATAAATAAAAATTGCTTTCAACTTAAACAGTTACTCATCAATTTTAACATGTGTATATTTCAATGATTAATTCTTATTATTGCTATTATCTGTTTATTAATACAATTAAATAAACTTTATCTTATTTTGGCAGCCCTAATAGGTGGTCATTTTATATTCATTATCAAGTGAGCACTTTTATTTAACGCCATTTAGGAGAACATTTTTACGGCCTCCAAATGTTACGGAAAAATTTGGCCACATCAAATGGAAATTTAATTTAACGCTAGTAAGGATAGCCGCTCGTATTATAAATTTACATTTTCTATCAACTGATATAGGTCTCCTTGTTGAATATTGGTTAATCCTAAATGAAATTAGCCATCTAAATAGACGTCATTTTGCCAAATAATGGCTTGTAACAATCCCTTTTAAAAATTCAATGTTAAAGTTATGTGTAAGATAAGTTACTGATCTGTCTCCGAGCAACATGATCACTTAACCATTGAGTGAATTGTACTCGTACAGGACATAGTTTTCCGTTTAGGAAATGTCTTTTCTTTGACACGTTTACGTGTAGTTAAACAAAACAATAGGTATAAAATAAAATTGATATTTGAACGACACGATAAAAAGCATATTTATATCGTCTGTCGGACTCAATATCAGGTTAGTCTATATTGATTTTCTTGAATATTAAAGTATTTCAAATTCTTTTTAGCGAAAATTTAATATTACGTGCGTATACTATGTAGTAAATACAATATATCTAAATCGATTACGGTTTTGTACGATGGGAGAAACTTAGACCTAAACTAGTTAACGCTTTAATCGAGCAATTAGACGATCGTTAAGCCGGCGTAAATTGGCACGACGCTATGTCGTGGATATAAATTACATTGCAGAAAAGCAATTATACTATTGGCATATATAGACTAGCTAGATGTCTGCCCGGAATTACAGCTCATCCCTTTGAGATACCGGATTTAATATTACATTTGGATTCCCCAATCTAACATGCTAGTTTTATGGCAAATACTCAAAACCTTATCACTCGCTCAAGTAATTGTAAGTTCTGTTTATTTGACTGAGAACGTAAATCAATTTCCTTAATATTTAAATAAAAGTATATCTCCAATAAATCTGATACTTCTCTACACTCTATTACAATTGTGTAAACATATCGGATAATACCTGCCCTTTATAATTTTTATAGGAAAATTAATGCTCCTTTTCTTTGGTTTCAGATTTAAAAAGGTCTATACGAGATGAACACGTACTACGTCATCGATTATAAACCCACCGAAATGAGATATTAAACTCAATCTGCCATGACATCAGAAGAACCAATTGATGTGGTAACAAAAAAGGCTGACGCAAAGAAATCAAATGCAAATTTTCCAGATGACAACCCTGATGCTAAAACAGAGAAAAAGCAAGAACACCTCAAACGCGCTCAAGAGTTAATGCAGTTGGTGTACGAGTTACCAGTAGAACTAGAAACAGTTAATAATAACAATATGCTTAAAGAAAACCCACCGATAACTATAGTCGAGATTACGGAGCAGAATGGTTGTGAAACAGAATTAAGTAGTACCAGGCAATGTGATAGTGATTATTTCCAAGAATCTAGTCCCGATTTAGGCAATAAGGTCGTATACGACGTATTAGAAACTAACGAACTAATTATGCATTGTGCTGATGAATATAAAGAAGTCATTGACAGAGCGTCACCAGACGATACTTCAGATGAAGACTTGTTAGAATTAAAAACTTTATTGGAGAACAAACCAAAGTTAATGGAAAGATATATAAGAGAATGCGCTACATTAGATGAAGTGAACAGGCTACACAATTTGACTTCATGCGGACCATTGTCTCCAAGGCCCCATCATGAGGCTAGGAGTACATCGGTTACGTCAGATCTGTTCCAGTTATGGTTGTCTTCGTCACCAGTTAAGGTGAGTGATAATAGTTTTATTATATCACGTACCTAAGCTACCATAATTGAATAATATTTTATTTGTGAATGCAAGTGACTAAAGCAATTGCGATTCAAAAGCCAGTCAGAAGTCTAGAAACTTCCCAGAAATACTCTCACTGTATACCAGTAAGTAAGTAGCAGCCCATTAATGTCCCACTGCTGGGCACAGGCCTCCTCACTCATACGAGAGAGGGTTATTAGAGCATAGACCCACCACGCTGCTCCATTGCGGGTTGGCAGGCATAGTACACAAGTGCACTCTCTATTCCTACACTCTCATAGACCGATGTGACGGAAAATCCGACACAATCGAAGAGAGATCAGGCGCAGGACCGACGGCTTAACGTGCTCTCCGAGGCACGGGGGTGGATCACACCGCCAATTTCCCAACTTCAGGCAAATATTGAGAAAATCGTAACAGAAAACTCAATATTGGTTTTTGAATTGACCCGACCCGGGACTCGAACCCAGGACCTCATGTGTGTGGCCGAACATGCTAACCACTAGACCAATGAGGCAGTCTGTTTACCAGTGTTACTGCTATATTTTCCTTTATTGAGGCAACATAATTACAATAGACAAAATTTGTTTGCGTATTAATATTTAAGGAATTTTTTTCTGTGTTATAATATTGGGAAAATAAAGTGTTGTGCATAGTTTTTATGTGTATATCAATTGTAATGAATTAATATACCATTATATATTGGAGAACTAAAGTCACCGACGTAGCCTACCGAATTGCAAAGCTGAAGTTGCAAGGGGCAGGCCACATAGCTCGCAGAACCGATGGACGGAAAACGCAGCGTCAGCAGACCCCCCACCAGGTGGATCACTGACATCAGGCGGGTCGCTGGCAGCCGCTGTATACAAGCGGCGCAAATTCGGGCCCATTGGAATTCATTAAGAGAGACCTTTGTCCAGCAGTGGATGTCCACCGGTTGAGACGACGACGACGACGAATATACCATTCGAAGTTGAATAAGAAATACGTGTTTTTAATATTAAGAATGGTAACGCTCTAAATTTTAGTAGTTGATTAATTACGAGTATCTCTTCACTGGTATTCGCTTTTGCTATAGAAGTAGTATTTGGTAAATGTATTGGAATAGTCTAGACCAAAATGTGGTTTTTTTTTAATTTAATTTTTATAAATTGTCTGCAAACAAAATTATTAAATTCAGACCTTTATTGCAAAAACATGTAATATGACGGTCACGTTCTGTAGCAACAAATTCTACAGAGGTTCTATTGTGCATCCCACGTTCTGTAGAAATCTCTTTATCTAAATTTTTATTATAATATTTCCTATATTTAAAATTTATCATTTTCTTTTTATTCCAAAAAGTATTTCCAGGAAATACTCTTTTGTTGACTTAAAAGGATGATTGACAAATTCTCTAAGCACTTTGTTTATGGCTCACCGAATATGATATATCTAGGTTTCTAGTATTGAATTCAAATGAATCATCCACTTTACATCTCACCTTTCTAGTGACGAAATGGATATAGTATACGAGGTACTTGAGAGGCTTTTAAATTTTATCTAACGCTCGAGTGTGAAGAGCTAGCGATATGCTATCTGTTTACTCGCGTTGTTGATATACATTGATATGCTAATCAATTATAACATATGCTGATGGATTTATATATTTATTACAATACACTCTTACACAATAGTGCTCTTAGCTGACGGTTGAATCTTTTATTTTATGATCTTTGTGTATAGCCTTTGTGTATATTCTAACTTGGTACTTAAAAAATTAAAAATTTTAACAAAATAAGAACCTTCTTCAAAAGAAACTCTTACAAATATGCTCTAAAAAGTAAAAAAATAATTGCATCTTCTTTTTCAGAGTTCTTCGTATTCTTATATTCGGAGTCTGCGTCAGCCAAGGTAGATGTTTCCCGCTCATCAACTTGGCAGCTCTTGCGCCCCACACACCTATAACTAAATATTTATAATTTATAGTTATATATTTAGGTACTTGCTTTAGCTGACACCGAGTCCAAATATAAGAATACGAAGAACTCTAATAAAAGATATGCAATTATTTTTTTACATTTTAAAGCATATGTAAGAGTTTCTTTTAAAAAGCGGCTCTTTAATTGTTAAAATTTTTATTTATTTTTAGATTTTTAGTGAATCTGAAATACACTAACAAATACGTCTAAACATGTGTGTATTCTAAAAAACGTGTTGCTCATTCGCGACAGTACCATTTAAATGAACTTAACAAAGTGAAATTTATATTGGTGCCGCCACATCGAGGATCGAACCCGCAACCGTTATACGTTACAGGTCGCTGATTTTGACACCCCGCTATCAGCAGTCTTTTATATAGTAATCGAGCACATCACGTCCTCACCCCACTCGGCTATCACCCCTTCGTACATAATACACCTTATAAATATTGCAAAGCAGCAACAAACGTAAGCTGTGTGCCATTTGATTACAGACAGACAGATTATATATTCTCTCATAAATTGCACCCTAACTGTAAGCCGTTGTGGTGTTCCGTTGATCATCATAGTTAACTACGACAATCACTTGACCAACGTTACGGTATGTGATTTAAGCATCCGGATAGCCTATAAAAGATTTTGCCGAGTATTGTCAATTTGCTCCTAAGAATTGAAGAGTTCCGTTACTTTTTTAGGGATCCCATGACTAAAACCTAACCAAACTTTCATCAAACAACCTTTTAAGTATATCCTTTCTAATAAAAAATCGTAGTAGGTTGGCATAATCTTGAGTTATTCCTCCATTTGTCTCGTACATGCTTAATGCAAATTTAAGACTTATACGGTTTTCTCATGAATGCCATCATCAGAACTGGACCCTACGACAAGCACCATCTTTGATATAAAAAAGAACCTTCTTCTTGTTTCTTCTTGTTTTAAAGTCGGTTAATAAACCACTTTACAAAGGTAGGCTCGGACATCGAAATCTTAATGCAACTGTTCACTTGCTTCTGTTCTGTGAACTTACAGTATCTGGATGGACTTAAGGCTTTGGCTGCCCGTAGCTCCAAATCTCCTGTCTTCATACTTAAGCACATCTAAATAGTTGCTAACCTATTCCTTCCCCATTTTAGTCGTAAAAGTACCCTTATCCTTTGGTACCCCGTCCGAAAAATAACGACAAATTTAGGTTTATTAAATACTAGCGGTCCGTCCCGGCTTCGCACGGGTAGGCATAAATAGGTACAGATATTTAAGTTATAAGCATGATAATTAAAACGACCATGAATGGTCAAATATTATGAAAAAGTGGGATTCCTAATACTAAAACTAAATAGCTCTGAAAGGAATTGTTTAAGTGAAGCATAATAGTGTGTAAAAAAAAAACTGGAAATATATGTCGCTTGCGTCCCCTGCGTAAGGAGTCGACCGTCTACCTAGTTCATAATGGTGCACCCCCTTCTCCCGCACTGTCCCTCTCTCGTCGTATTTTTATTTTAATTTCATGATATCTTTTGAATGTAATATCCGATTTCAATAATTCAAAAAGTAATCATCAGGTATTGAGACAGTCTTGAATATTAAATTATTTATTTGGAAGAAAATTTATAAATGGTATGGATTACACGGTCTAATTTAGATCGGCATTTCTATCAATTTGTTAAATGTAAAAAAGTATTTATAGTGACGTAACTACAATAGATAGACATATGGTCTCGCCAAGTTTTTTGTAGATATTGATATATTCTATAATATTGTCGAACATTTTTTTGTCCTATCATTACTACTCTTCACAGCGTATGCAATGAAAAACATTTTATGGTTAATTTTTTTACACCTTCGGTTGGTTTTAATAGGAATTTCTAAAAATGTTTATAGTAATCTAGTACTATGTTACTCAGTGATAATGTAGCTTTCTAATGAAAAAGAATTATAAAAATCGGTCCAGTACTTTTTGAGTTTATTCGTTACATACAAAAATACAAATCTTTCCTCTTTATAATATTACTGTAGATGTAAGATATTTATGTATCAGTCTAAAATGATTATTTCGAAGTACGTAAAGAAAAAATATTTGGTATAAACATTCAGAATATATAAACGAAAGTCATATAAGATATACAGGATGGTATCTTCAAAAATGACAAAGATGCAAACATTATCCATGATATGAAAGGTCAAATATATATTACGGATTAAGCGATGGCTTCATTGTGTACGGCTTTTGTGATGTTATTTATAGGCTTCTCGGTAACATGATACGTGATTGTTCCGTAAACAGCAAGATACTTATAACAGGATTACCCATTGTTAGTTTATGCCGGATTGTGTAACGTAAGTTTGATCAAAGGAAGTATTCTACGACCTTGATATTGTATATCACTTTCACGTATTCTTAGTATTTCAAATTCCCTGATTACATTTCCTTTGATACCTTTCCTATCAGCGTCCTTACATCCTGTCTTCAAAGGAAAGGCAAATATAATATTTTTGACATAGATTTTTTTAAATCCCTTAGGTATTGATAATCGTGTTAGAATCGAGATTGAATTTCAAGGACGATTCACATTTATGCTATTTCAAAGTCAAAGTCAATATATCTTTATTCAAATAGGCCTATTACAGCACTTATGAATCGTCAAATATCTTTTTTTTTTCATATAATATTTAAATTGATGATTGATGTTAACATTAAAGAACAACTTATCTAAAGTTACGAGGGTTCCTCGCGCCCCGATCCGAGAAGAGCCCACAACAAACTCAGTCTGGTGTACTTTTTTTATGTCATCATCATTACAATATATGTTTTAAATTTATTCTATACCAAGATGTATATAGAGCAATTCATTCACTCAAACGGTTTTTTGTCTTCTAAATATTACTTCAAATTATAAAATGATTTCTTTATTAGCTTTCTTTTAATGAAAGATTTAAATTTCCGGATAGACATCTTTGAAATTTCTTCTGGGAGTTTATTATAGAAACGTATACAGTTACCCTTCAATGACTTGTCAATTTTATGTGACCTATTAGATTTTACAGCAATTTTATTTTATATTTCTTAAGTTATATGAGGTGCATTCACTTTTTTTCGTAAAAGAGTCAACATTTTTATGGACATATAACAAATTTTCTAATATATATACGCCGTGAACTGTCACATAAAACACCTATTGGTTACAAATCACAGGGATATGTTCAATTATTTTTTGCGTACAAATATTCTGGTGTAGATTTATTGCTTACCACATTTTCTTTGCATTTACCTACAACGTCCCGAGAAAGAAAATTCTAAGGAAAATATTACCCGCTTTCATCGTTTACTGTTAAAAGCGAAGTAGGTCAAATTACATGGCTCTTCTGAGTAGAAATGCTATTTGTTTGCAATAAATTTATTTGCTCGCTACCAATTAAGACAGAGTTGTTGTGCAGGGAATTGTAGAATTTAAACAGTATAAGAAATCATTATTTCTTTGAGTTATAATTCTACTTTTATCCAAAATAATAAAATCAGGAAAAAATAGAATATGTATCCGTGCTATGGAACTTTGAATGAAGCTTTGAAAGGGAAAGGAATGAAAGTGAATGTAAACAAAACGAAAGTTATGCTTTTTGAACGAGATGAATCTATGATGAATGGCAATATTTTGATAGATGGGGAACAAGTGGAAGAGGTGAAAGAATTTGTATACTTGGGATCTAAATTTACAAAAGATGGAACATGTGAAAGTGATATCGAAAGGAGAGTGAATGCAGGGAATATGGTAAATGGTGCTCTGCATGCTTTTATGAATAGCCAGATGGTGTCTCAAAGGGCTAGACTGGCAGTGCATGCTGGAGTGTTGGTGCCAACACTTATGTATGGTAGTGAAAGTTGGGTATGGCAGAAGAATCACAAAAGTAAAATAAATGCGGTAGAGATGAGAGCGTTGAGAAGCATGAGTGGATTAAAACTGAGTGACAGAGTGAGAAATAGTGTGATAAGAGAACGTTGTGGTATAAAAGAAGACGTAGTGACTAAAATTGAGAAAGGTATGCTTAGATGGTTTGGGCATGTAGAGAGAATGAATGAAAGGAGACTGACAAAAAGGATTTATGAGTCAAGAGTGAATGCGAAAGTTGGAAGGGGAAGACCAAGGCGAACGTTCCTGGACCAAATCCAGGACATTTTAAATAACGGCCAGGTCAAGAGTACTCTAAACCGACGAACTTGTATGAAAGGTTTAATGAGAATGAAAGAAGCGAAGGAGATATGCAAGGATCGTGGCAAGTGGAAGGATGTTGTCTCTGCCTACCCCTATGGGAATGAGGCGTGATGCTATGTATGTATGTATGTATGTATGCTATGGAACTCTTATGTTCCTTAAAGTATTATCTATTAAAAGTCTGTCTTAGATTAATTATTTCTATAATACATTGGTTTATTTAATGCCTGGATAGCTGTAAGACTTTTTGTAGCTCGGGACGAGAGTGTAAGGCTTACTGACGTGTCAGAATACCCACTCTACCCAGCAGAACCCTCGACATCTTTGGGTGGAGGATCAGAGGCTCACCTTCATTCTAGCACCCAGATCTTTCGTTATACTGATTACTGATACATATGTTTAACTAAATATGATGATAAACGGGCTCATTTGTTGATAATACAGTCTTAGGTCGTAACACGAAAACCCGGTAAGAGTTTGTGCATTATTTTATGGTAAACGGCACAACTTTGATTGTACCCATCAGTACAGACCGAAAAAGATTAGAAAACATAATTTTATAACTTACTAGCGAAGTAACTTGCAAAAAAGACGTATGGCTAAATAAAGATATTTGTGTTCCCTTAACATATTGTGTAGAAAACATAAGAAATGATTACCAGATTAGCGCGCTTCTACCTAAGACTGTATCATCATTTACCATCAAGTATCATCACAGTTAAGTGCTGACCTGTCAGCAATATAAAAAAAAAGTAAATAATCACCATCCTCCCAGATAAGACGAAAAATAAGGATATACATAAGATATGGAATAATTTTAGTGCGTGCCTGTCCCTATTATCTATGTACTAATAGTCTGTTTTCACTAAGGTAAGGTAAATAGCAGGCCATTAACGCTCCACTGCTGGACACAGGACCCCTTATTCATAAGATAGAGGGTTTTCAGAGCTTAGATCCAGCATGCTGCTCCACTTCAGGTTGGCAAGCATGGTACACAAATGCACTCTCTACTCCTTCACTCACATAGTCCGATATGAAGGCAATCCGATACGACTGGAGAGATATCAGGCGCAGAACGGACGGCTTAACGTGCTCTCTGATGCACGGGGGTGGAGCACACCGCTAACTACCTAACTTAAGGCAAATATTGAGAAAATCTTAATAGAAAACTCAATATTGACTTTTGAAGTTGCTGGCTGTCTTTACTAGCTGGTAACTAAATAGTTCTGCCAAAACCGCTACATTAATTCCACGCAGACGAAGTCAGAGAAGACAGCTAGTACAATATCATGTGGTTTCACTGTATCAAGTTTATCAAACAGCGGGCTTAGGAAAATAAACTCCTGAATCTGCATTCATGCCGAGCGCTTTACATCTATTTCAAAACCAGGCTTGCCTTCGCGAGCTTTTCAATGAATTATGAGGTCTTGCATAATAAACATCACATGTATGTGCTAATGAATCTAAAAATAGTATATGCGATATTTTAGAGTCCTATTTAACATCAAAATATAAGCATTATAACACTTTACTACTAGCTAACACGTTCAACTTTGTCTGCGTCCAATAAAACGTTAAAAAAATGAAACCTATACCATATATCAGACCATTTATAACGGGATACGAAAAATAAAGGAAAAGATTGACATTCTCTCTATTTTTACCTAAACTATAGGAGTGTTAAGAAAATCTGAGTTTAACTTAAGATTGTTAAATAAATCTGATGGATCTATACTGTGACACAATGCCCGGCTCGGAGGCTTCACCGGCAGCCCAGGTGTCTCTGGAATAGAGAATAGGAATAGAGAATAGGAGAGTGAAGGAATAGAGAATTCCTTCACTCTCATAGTCAGATGTGACAGCAATCTGACAAGACCAGGAAAAGATCAGGCGAAGAACCGACGGCTTAACGTGCTCTCCGTGGGGAACAGTCAATTTTTTAACAAAAAAACTCAATATCGATTTTTTTATTCGCTCGAACCGAGACTCAAAGCCAAGACTTCATATCTGTTGCATAATTAGACCTCTAGACCAAGCCGTTTCGGTAGAATTTGATAACAAACACTGTGACACTGAATGCCTCATTGGTCTAGTGGTTAGCATGTTCGACTACAGACATGAGGTCCTGGGTTCGAGTCCCGGGTCGGGCCAATTCTAAAATCGATATTGAGTTTTCTACTAAGATTTTCTCAATATTTGCCCGAAGTTGGGAAAAATTTGGCGGTGAGATCCCGTGCCTCGGAGAGCACGTTAAGCCTTCGGTCATGCGCCTGATCTCTCTCCGATCGTGTCGGATTACCGTCACATTATGAGTGAAGGAATAGAGAGTGCACTTGTGTACTATGCCTGCCAATCCGCAGTGGAGCAGCGTGGTGGGTCTATGCTCTAATAACCCTCTCTCATATGAGTGAGGAGGCCTGTGTCCAGCATTGGGACATTAATGGTTTGCTACTTACTTTACTGTGACACGCGATTTTAAAGTTGCCTTATTTGCATTTAAGCAAAAACCAAAACGAATACGCAATTCCTACATAATTTACTCGCATACAAAAAAGTTTTATATATACCCACGGTTACAAAATAAATTGTTTCAACGCCATGTAAATTTCAAGTAACTAAGCAGAAGCATTAAATACGTACACTCTTGGGATTCACAGATTTATGCAAAGTAATTTAGCTGTCCTTGCATATTTAATCTTTACTAGCTTTATTTGACCACGCTTCGCTAAGACTGAGTTAATGTTAATTTTTCCTCGAATTTTTAATTATTATACTTATTTAAGCTTTATTTGGCTGAGCTTCGTTAAAACTGAGTGAAACATTACTTTTGAATTGCATTCGTAATTTTATAATTATACTAGCTTCATTTGACGCTGAATATAATTCTCCTTTTTATGTGCTTTTCTCATTTTCCAAAGTTCCCAGCTCATTTATATGTCATATTTTTTCATTATCGGCTTAGGCTTAATATAATAATGATCCATTACTTGATCAGCACTCGAAGTTGTAGACGAGTACATCTAGCTGGGACACACAATCCAATTAAGTAGGTCCAACTTCGAAAAAGAGATCAACCGCCGAATCCAACTCGGATGGGCAGTGTTCGGAAAACTACAGGACATCTTTTCATCCATAATTTCTCATTCCCTGAAAACTAAGGTCTTCGAACAATGCGTGTTGCCAGCGATTACATATAGTTCCAAGACATGGCCGCTGACTATGGGGCTCGTAAGAAGACTCCGAGTCACTCAGCGGGCAATGGAGAGGGCTATGCTCGGGGTTTCCCTGCGTGATCAAATTAGAAATAAGGAGAACTAAAGTCACCAACGTAGCCTACCGAAATGCAAAGCTGAAGTGCCAATGGGCAGTGCACATAGTTCACAGAACCGATGGACGTTGGGGCCCGAAGGTGCTAGAGTGGCGGTCTCGCACCGAAAAACGTCGATAGATCCCCCACCAGGTGGACCGATGACATCAGGCGGGTCGCTGGCAGGCGCTGGATACAAGCGGTGCAAGATCGGGTCCATTGGAAATCATTATGAGAAACCTTTGTCGAGCAGTGGAAGTCCATCGGTCGACGACGATGACTTGTAATTGGCTTCTATAAAGCAGCTTACCTTATCTATAACGTAGGTACAATAACGTAGTGTATTCTTGTGGTGTCGATTCAATTGGCACGATCAAAACATACAAAAATATTGTATTTACGTTAAAATACTAACGAATTTACGCAACTATGTCTGCGAAAATTAAATGTTGGACTTTTAGTACAGCACCGTTTATACATGAGCATCGAAACAGCGCGTTATAATATAAATTTATATATAAATTTGCTCCTTATAACATAAGCTATGTACGATTAAAAGTCATGTCAAAATAGGGTCAGCCGTTTCGAGGATTAGCTGAAACATATAGCGCATAAACTTTTTTCCCTTCGAGTCTGCTCAGATTTCCGTTACCTCGGCTCTATCTTCCAAAACGACGGCGGCATTGACCGTGATGTTACTAGCAGGATAAATGCAGGTTGGATGAAGTGGAGTCTCGGGAACTAAATTTACTAAAGGGGACTAAATTAAACTAAAGGGGAAGATTTATAAGACGATCGTAAAACCTGTCATCCTGTATGTATCAGAGTGCTGGGCCACCAAAGGGGAGAATGAAAGGAAATTGCATGCAGCGGAGATGCGAATGTTGAGATGGATGTGTGGAGTGACAAAATTGGATAAGATTAAGAATGAGTATATTAGAGGAAGTGTGAAAGTAGCACCAGTGACCGAGAAGTTAAGGAGTGGAAGGTTAGCCTGGTATGGACATGTAATGAGAAGGGAGGATAGCCATGTATGTAAGAGGGTTCTAAATATGATGGTAAGCGGCAGGGCCGGGAGAGGGCGACCAAAAAAAGTGTGGATGAATTGTGTGAAAGAGGATATGTGTATTAAGGGTGTGAATGTAGAAATGACAGCGGATAGAGTGAAGTGGCGAAAGGAAACATGCTGTGCCGACCCCACCTAGTGGGATAAGGGCAAGAAAACAACAACATATAGCGCATAAACTTTCATACACACTTAGTGAAAAGCAATTAATTACACACTCTAATTTTATTTATCTTCTTATATTAAATAAAATTGTAACTTTCTTAGATTCTGTGGATATAAATATATATTTATTTGACCTTACCCGCAGATAATAAAATATTAAATTTGTCTACTGCGCTCTCGAGTTATTAAAAAAGAGCTTACGTTTCAACATCTGCGAGGCAGATGCAAGTTTTCTTAATAAAGAAAAATGTTTCAGAAAATACTTCCACTAAACGGGAAATGCAAAGAAAACGATTTGCGAAGAAAATACGATTTACGTAGCAACTCATTTCCTGTTGTTTCGTCGCGATGACCTCAGGAAATGAGTCCAAAAGACTGTTTTTATTTTTGGTGCGAGGCATTTTCTCATTTCGTCTGTACATAAAGCGATGTCTTTATGTAAATTCACTCCTATTTTCACATCAGTAGAGACAATAACTTCATACACTGTCTTTCTACCCTTACATACAATAGGTGGATGTAGTAAATGTATTTAATTAATATAATGGGTAATAATTTATGTACAATCAAAATAATGTTATATGTAAGCAAAAGAAAAAGCGAAGTAGTTCTCTAGCTGAACTGAAACCTAATTAGTGTCATATCAAGGGTTTGCAGTACACGTTACAACTTTGTAAATAATATTATAAAATCTATTATTGGAGACTGCTGCAGTTAGTTCCAATTTTAAACCGAAGGTTACAAAATTATATAAGTATATTATTTATTTCCAAAAATATACTTATACTTACTTAAACTAGTTATAATGTCTATCATATCTTTGATTATTAAAGATGTGTACGTCTTAAAGAGCGTACTGATACATCTGTTATATTATTTTGAATAAAAAAATTCATTGAATGAGGTATTTGTTGAAATAGGAAAACAGGAACTAGTTCTCCCTTTAAGCTTAACTGCAGTATAAATTGGCTGGAGTCAGTGCAAGATTGAAAACTGGGATTTCTCAATTTGGGAAGTACAACAATCTTTTGTAAATTAGTCTAACTTCTTTACATAAGACTACTGCGTTGCGAACATTGAGGGAACTAAAAAATAAAAAGGTAAAGAAGCTAGTATTTCGTCAGTAATAGTTCTTTTAACAGGAAAACCTTTTCCACTTTCAATGGTTCTACAAATATCTTTACGTCGGGATTCACTCAACTTGAGGTGACATGTACAGTGATATTTGTTTCCCGAAAAAAAGCATTCCAATATACTAAAATGGCAGATTTATGAAACTAGAGAAATTACTTAATAAAACTAGTACATTTTAAACCCCAGTTCTCTCAGGTTATTATAATCAAGTATCTATGCATCGCAAAGCTTTTAACTTAAACGAGTCGTTGCGCAAAAAGCTTTTATGTACTCAAAGAAGATGGCACAAGTTTCAATGAAATTACTGTCTATTTTTCACTTAATGTAGGATATTTCTATACTTTTAAACCCCTTATAATCTTTCTTAATTTTATATTAAGTACTACTTCTATTGGAAACCGAAAAAATCTAAAATTACTGTCGGTTACAATGACAATATCATTTGGTACTCTATAGAACTGAAACGTAACCTATTTTTATCACATAAAATATAGCTAAAGTGGTTTATATAATAAAAGTTTAACAAAAACTTATCTATGTGTAAATGTGTCTACAAAAATTGGATAATGTTTTTAAAGAAAAAGCAAATACTGAAAAGAAAGATAGATTCTATGGTAAAGCTAAAAGTAATTCTCATGGATACAGTATAGATATTGGGCTTATACGATAATATATTTTTGTTTTAAGTGTTTTTTTTTTATGAAGGAAGTGAGTCTGTAATGATAATTGCACGGTAAATGAAGGTTTGTGTAATAGTTTACAGTTTTTAAAGTAAAGATTTCCCATCGGATACACAATTTGTCACTAAAGAATGTTCATAAATAAAGACATCGATTCAGTTATACATTTCTTCATGTCTTTATGCTACGTTAATGTCGTTAAAAATTACAATTATTCGTTAAATTGTATTATTAGAAAATGGCTAACTCAAAGATTATATGACCACAGCTTAAAATGCTACTGAAGTTGCTATTGGATTTGATATTGGAAATTCCGAAAGTTCGGAAAAATACCTCAGATATTACGTCAAGTTTGCGTCTGATCTTTTTGATGATTTACTTGTTTTTCGTGCAAATATGTAACATCTACTTAAGATTGCCTACGGTAGCTGAAATTTTATCAGGCTCATATATTTTATTACGTACCAAAGCATGAATAAAATGTACTGTTTCTCAGTTGGTTTAAGGAAAAATCGCGAATATATTTTTGTCGCTGACATTTTAATTAACTGAAAATATACTTATGGATAAGAAAGAAGAATCTTCACAGGATTAAAAAAAAATCGGTGCATATATCTATAATATAAAAATGAATCGCAAAATGTATTGGTAAGCGCATAACTCAACAACGCCTGGGTCAATTATGACAATTCTTCTTCTTAAATGTTCGTTGAAGTCTAAGGATGGTTTTTATGGTAAGAAAAGTTCGAATAATTGCGGGGACACCCCTGTTTCTCATAAAAACATTTTCTAACTAAAATGTAGAGTCAATTTGACCTTTATTACTGTTCAATAAAGTTCATAACAAATTACAAGTACTCATTGTTGTCTAAGCAATGTAGGTGTGTTTCTAACGTCAAAGAGTAAATTTACACTTTATTACCGCTGCACAAAGTTCAAAATCAATTGAATAGTCACAAAAATGTAAGAGCTATAGTAAGTAAGTATATTTAGTACTGCTGTATTTCATTTCGAACATCATTCGTAAAAATGAAATCTGCCATATTCCAAATATTTTTGACAGAGCGAAGTATGTGATAAAAAGCAATGAATTTCTTCAACTACAATTCAATTTTTCTGATACCTATTAATAGAAACTAATAAATCTAGGATAGCTAAAGCAATACGTATCGTTACACAAACGTTCTCAAAGTATTTGTGTCGTAGCTGGAGAATGTTAAAAAGACATTTCTCCAATAACAGTTTCCCGATAAAAGGGTATATAAATTGCTTTTAGACTCTTTATGTATCCTAGACAATGCATGCACTTGAGTGTTTTCGTTTAGCGCAATGAATATAAAATAACCTTTTAGCATTCTAGGTGGAGTTCTACAAGGAGGGACAATTTGTTTACAATTGCTACTTCTTTATATCGTTTATTGATGTTTATGTAACAGTCATTGAAGTGAAACTTCTTTTGGCAGGAGGGTAATATATTTACGGATGAAACGCTTCATTAGCGTCACGAAGATTTATTTGAAGGTTAAAATACTTACAAATAACATGTGGCATTTTAATTGGCCACTCATCATTAAATAATTTAATATACCATTTTTCATAATATATAAAATCGAAATATTTCATAACTGCTCTTTTCTAAATTTTAAATTCAAAAACTAAATTTAATTAATAATTTATACTATTAACACATGGCGTTTTTATTTACAATTCGTCATTTGAGATTTCAATAAATTATTTATATAAATTTTTGACACTTTTCGTATTTTAATGACAATTAAAGTCACGGAAATCTCAAGTTTTAGATTTGTATAAGAAAAGGCAACTTTAAAATAAGCTCGCCAAAAAAGTTTCATTTCTGATATGAGTACTTTGTACGCACGCACTTTTAACTTTTATTCTATATACTTCATTTATTAATGAAGCAATAAAACTGTTTTATATAAAAGCACTTGACAGTTCAATCGCAGTTGATGGTAGTGTTCTTTGAGATAAAGTTGCAAGATGTAATTTTTTGAAGTATTAAATACATGTTGCAGATAAAGCTAACAAAATTTTTCGTATTACATAATACAAAATTGGTAAATTGATTACAACATAAAATGTGACCTTATGTCTGTGCCGAGCCCCATATAAATTAGATTAAAATCCCCTGCGGCTTGACCGAGAATCTATATGGCATCGGCATGAGAACAAAATTGATTAAATGTATCATAATAACATAAACAAGTAAATCTATTAAATGAAACACATTTCTCTACTTTTTTTACAAATAAGGAAATCAGCACACAATCCTATTTATTTTATGACACAACTTTATAATAAATATTCCTTCGTCTCCTGTAATCTAGACATCTTTAGTGACCGCCTTACTTTTTTTGATAAAACATAAACAGGAACTATATTCAACTGAACGGTTAAATATTTTATTTTAATTTCTTTATAGGTTTTATCAGTGTTTAGTTTTCATTTATAATATATATGTCCAAGTAGTTTCCCAAATATTAAGTGCAAGTTATGATCATCTTTTTGGAATGTTACTCAGTTTTAAGCAATACCCATTGTTTTACAAATCTGTACGAGTGACATTCTGTGATTCATCTAATTAAATAATAAAAAAAAACCACAAAAGTATGTCTGTAAAATAAAATCATAAAAGGAAAAAGTGTGAAAGATGAAGACGAAGACGTGTAATCTATGGTTACGCTCTAAACGGTGATTTATAAAATTACTATAATTCTGTATGCGTACTTATTTTCGCTTGAAATAAGTTTTTGGTGACTATGTGAAGCCATTTTGTTAATTTTCTTCATTGTCCTCTATTTATCTAAAGAGTTTTTTTGCAAGAATATTGTCACTAAACCTAACTTGTACGCACTGGTAGGCAAAGATATAATTCGCTAAGAAACAAATTCAAGGCAGTTAACACAATGACAGCTCACTGCGTATATATATTAGAAAACTTGTTGTATGTGCATAAAAACATTGACTCTTTAATAAAAAGAGTGAATGTACATCATATAACTTATGAACCAAAACAAACTTGTTATAAATTCTAGTAGGCTGCATAAGATTAACAACTCATTTAAGGGCAACTGTATACGTTTCTATAATAAACTCCCACAAGACGTTCTAAAGATGTCAATTAATAAATTCAAAGTCTTTGTTAAAAGAAAGTTGATAGAAAAATCGTATTATAAGTTGCAAGATTACCTAGACGATAGAAACGCCTGGGAGTGAACGAATTGCTCTAATTTTAATTAAAATATAGTAAACTAATATGATATTGTAATGATGATGGTAACAAAAAAAATACCCGACTGAGTTTGTTGTAGGTTCATCTCAGATCAGGGCGCGAAGGAACCCTTGTAACTTTAGATTTTAAGCCGTTCTTGAGTACCATCATCAGACGTATATTAAAATCAGAGTGTGGAAAGAAAATATAATTTGACGATTTAAAAGTGCTGTAATATGCCTACTTGAGTAATATTTTTATTTGATTTGATTTAATATATAAGAAGTTACTTGAGTAAAATTGAACAAAGTCAGAGAATGTTAAAGATTTCAGTTTTTTTTATTAGGGTAAAGAACGACATATCAAGCCAAGTGAATAAAGATGAGGCAGTCGTTAACCTAATTGGATAAAACGCTTTATAGCTGCATCCACGCTCCAGCTATGTTTTAAATACAAAAGCCATAAAATCAATAAATTTATAGCGGACGATATTAAATTTCCACAACAAAGCCTTCATTATCTCCATTATTTTTCATCCTTTAACTACAGCGGAATGCTTGGGTATTAAAAGTTGATACTGAAATTATAGATTGTTGAGACACTATATTGAAAAATGGTTTCACGTTACGGAATTAATTGGTGATACAGTATAATGTTTCGTCATCGTAGTCTATTTTAAGATCAAAGTTTAATGATGGATCAAATATCCCTGTTTTTAATGGCAAAGGAAAGCTTTTTAGGATCGAATTTTATATTTAAAAAGCTTATATATATATATACGTTTATATAAATAAACGTGGAATAAAAAAGCGTGGGAGTGAATAAGTACCAGCCCATTAACGTCCCACTGCTGGAGGAGCAAGAGTTTTTGGAGCATAGACCCACCTCGCTGCTCCACTGCGGATTGGCAGGCATAGTACACAAGTGCACTCTCTATTCCTTCACTCTCATAGTCAGATGTCACGGGAAACCAACACGACCGGAGAGAGATCGAGCGCAGGACCGACGGCTTAACGTGCTCTACGAGGCACGAGGGTAAATCACATCGCCAACTTTCCAACTTCGGGCAAATATTGAGAAAATCTTATTAGAAAACTCAATATTAATTTTTGAATTGGCCCGACCCGAGACTCGAACCCAGGACCTCATGTCTGTAGTCGAACATGGTAACCACTAGACCAATGAGGCAGTCGTGGGAGTGAATGAATTGCTCTAGTTTGCATTAAGTAAATTGTAATGATTATGATAAAAAAGGATTCCCGACTGAGTTTCTTGTGGGAGCTTCTCACGACAGGGCGCAAAGGAACTATCGACTGCAAGCCGTTCTTTAATATGATTTTAATATCATGATATCAAATCAAATCAAAATCAAAATATTCTTTACTCAAGTAGGCTCGAAAAGCACTTTTGAATAGTCAGTAGTCTGTCCGTTGGTAACAAATCTACCACCGGTTCGGAAAGTTGAATCCGCTGAGAAGAAACCGAGTCTAAGCCTATTCCTAAGAACACTGTAGACGTAACTTTCTTTAGAGGACTATCATTTATTTGAATACTTAAGCAAATTTCTCTTAAATTTGGCAAAGTAAATTCAACATATTTAGTTATTGCCGAGTTTAATACTAAATTATTAACTGAAAACCATTGTGAGACAAGTGATAGGGTACTAGTTACATCGTCAAAATTTCCCTTTTTTCTATCAATTTTAAAAAACAACGACGGGTCATCAACAAATAGCACTATATCACATTTGTCTTTCATTCAATATTATTCGTTGAATATCATATAATACTACTTATTATTTGATAAAGTTAATATTAATTATTGCTAGATCCCATTTAAATACTCCTCAATGTCTACAAAAAGTTTTGTCTACATGAAAATTTTAAGTTGTATGCTGTATTCCCGTGTATTTTGTAATTTATTAAATACTATTATAGCCATCACGTCATCATTCGTCATCATCACATATAAACACTTTTATTAAAAAAAGTATTCTTTATAAGTATAAATTAATAAAAAAGAACAGAAACTGAAGACCATCTTAGTTTAATATAAAACAAAATAGTTTATAATAAAACATCCGGTGGCAGTAATTCTGCCTTTCTCATAAATTCACGTTTTAAAACTTATTCTGACAACTTTATATAAAAGTTTTCAATTCATACACCCGCCTTTGTTTCCGTTAGCTTGTTTAACTAACTTTTGTTCGCAACTCCGTCTGAGTGGCCTCAATTATTCCGTCATATTGGAAACGAAGCTCTTGCAGTTTTCAAATTAAAATGGCAAAACACTATCGAAGGAATTAAAATAGGTGAAAAAATCACAATTTTGACTCTAAGAAGTTGCTGTTTAAGGTTCTACACTTACGGTGTATTTTATATAAGTCTTGTAAACGAGATGAAGCTACAAAATAGAGAAACTTCAATACTAATGGTTTGTGCATTTAATTGTTTTACCTTTTACCGGCTATAACCCAATGGTGCTCCTCCCTATGTTCCTTGGCGAAAACACCAGATCGGAATACCTCCGCACTCTCGTCGACGTTATGCCAACAGGGCTCCTCTCTTTGTATTATGGTGGCATGCCACCTGTCCTCCTTCGGAATTCCTCTAAAGGGGCAATAGATCCCGCACTAGGGGCAAATCCCTAGGGGGGCATACGACGGCCGTGCACTAACCGTCTACACTGATCCCTCCGTAGTCGTATGACCGGAGCATCTCCGTCCATCTCTCTGACACGCTCCACCGCCTCCTTCTATGAAACAACGTCCTTACAAAAGGAAACCATGGCATTCCAGCTGGCTTCTATGCCCACCATGAGTCTAACCACAGCAGACAGAAAGAGGTCGTCTCTGACAACTGTTACCAGTTCAGCTCGGCGGTCAGCCCACTGCGGACACACAGCGAGTGTGTGTGCCGCGCTGTCCTCCAGCGCGCCGCACTCGTGACATTTCTCCGTCACCTCTCTCCTCGCGACCCGACACAGGTACTTCCCGAAACAACCATGTCCCGAGAGGACCTGTGTAAGGTGAAAGGTCAGCACCCCAAAATCTCTATTAGTCCACTGCTCAAGTATTTGACGAATTGCCTTAATATATAGAGACTTGCACTGGGCTGCCTCAATAAATTCCTCCATTTCGTGAGTAAAGCGACTTATGCCATGCGCAGCATTCCACCCTCAGTGGTTGGTGAGACGACTTCGCCTTGCACCTGATCCTCTTTCTTTTCCCAATAGGCCCTAGCCAGTACTTCGGACTCGAGGGCCCATGAGAGTGTACCCACTGCCCGGTATCAGACTCTTTGCACTCTGTGCAGAAGAGTCAGACACCGGGCAGTTAGAGTGTCAGCCCAGATCGGAGCCCCATAGAGCCCCATGTAAAGTCGACGACAGCCAATACTTGGTCTACCGATGTTGGAAAGAGATGACCCAGCGGGGATATGAGTGACCTACGTTATACCTTATAAAGTTAGCTATCCACCAATAAATATCTCATCAGAATCGGTATATATTTCAGAGATTAGCGAAAACAAATGTATTTACTTATATTATATTGTTAGTTTTTTTCAAGACATTAAATCCCAAATAATGCAAGTAAAATAAAGCTTATGTATATTGTGTAATATAAAATCGTAGAATTAAAGTAACGAAACATCAAGTTAATCTAAAAAAGTCTGATAAAATTGATTACTGTATTCCAACAATGAATCCGTATACTACGCTTTTTTATACAAAAGCTTTAGCATCGATAAATTAATACGACGTTTCAGCGAGCGTTATTAAATTTCCATAAAAAGACCGTCTTTCTTCACCAACTCTGCGAGTTACACTTTTTTGCTTCATTTGCTAACTGACGGTACAAATATGCATCCATAATTTAATTCTACCCTCTTTAAAAAAGAATTTTGGTTGAAACTATTGCGTTGTTTTTAGTAAATACTAAATAAGTATATATATATTCTTAATAAAATAACGTGAAAATATATATATAATATTTTCACGATATTTTATTAAGAATAGTAGCGATTGCCAATGATCACACCTGATGACAAGATTGGAATGCAAATTTCTTGATTGACGGCTTGTGTTTGCTAATAGGGTGGTAAGAAGCTCTGGTCAATGTCTACCACCAAGCCGAGCTAATATACACTTACGAAACACAGTAGTTATGGGTCCAGGGATCTTTGTTTCCCACTTGGAAATGCCTTTATGCACCCCAATCGGATCTAAAATCTTATCGAAGATGTAGGAGTCGCTGGAAAGCCAGAATTCTTACTGAAACCCAGCAATACCCTCCACATCCTTTAGTTTAGAAACACTAGAGGTTAGTAGACGAAATTTACCATGGTACTCCTCTGGAAATCTTAATAAGGAGAAGCAAGAAAAGCGTAAATTTATGCCTTCTAGTTCCTAATCTTGTACGCCAGAGTAGAGGAGCATCCATAGCGTTGTCTGCTTCTTATGTGCCTCCTTTAGTGAAATAACGGTCTCGCAATAGGAGGTCACTACCCTGCACTCCCTATCACTGGTGAGCATTGCGCTGACTATGGTCCCAAACGAAAGATTCTCTCTGACCTTTCGTTGGAGAGCATAGACTTGAAAGACTTGATCTTTGGCTTGACTTGATGACAGTTCGTAAAGTCCATTTGCAGAATTAGCAGCGCTCCTTTCACTTGTACTTTTTGACCAGCCACGTATTATCTAGGTAAACAATTAAAGATGTTTTGTCTACCCAAACACATTGAGTTACTGATTCTCTTAATCCTGAAATGATATGCAGGAACATGATTTTGCAAAATTACGTTGGTATTCAGACTACTAAAAAGGAATAATATTGTTAGTTATGATTATTATTTTATTTGTTGGATAGCTTAAATTAATATATTTGTTTATTTGGCTGAGGTTTTTGTAATTATATCAGCAAAACGTTTACATAGGCAATCGGAATAGTATTAAACCGGATGTAGCACAAATTTAAATCACAACTTTTCTTTGAATTCGTCCTTTTAACGACGACTGTGATTGGTGGACTTATTTTTTTGTGTGGGGAGTTTTCTAAGGGAGGGTATAAGAAATAGAAGAGAGAATGAGAGACATTCGCCTGGGGGCAGTTCTCAGATGGTATCAACGTTGTCTACTAGTATTGTACAATTATTGTAAATTACTTATCCTATCAAATTAGCGAGGGAATTTAAAAATATACTGTGTCTCTTTGTCTGTCTTTATACTATTCACCGATAGATAGTTACTTATCAGAAAGATTTTGGTATATAATTTTTGTTTTTGTGTAAATTTTTTGAAGTGAAACGATAATTGATGGACGTGTCGGAATCAGTCTAGTCGGTTGGAAGCTTTCACCACTAATGCTGGCTAATCCCTTAGAGATGCAATAAACAGTAATTACCCTAAGATAGTCCTCTTTAAAACATCCACAATAATTATTTTTTAAGGATAGCGCACTATATTACTATAGCGATAATTGTTAAGTTATTCAGACGTTATATTATAATCTTTAATACCATATCATTTAAATGAATATCTTGGGAGTTATTGCTAATTAGATCCAATCCAATTATAATTTCAACAAAATCGTCAAGAAATGTTTGTTCCCACGACATACATTTAGGTATAATTTGTTTTACCGTGCATGCAAAACCGGGAACGAATAACCAGTATTATACAAAAACAAACCGTAGATGTTTTGCAATACAAAAAGAATTTAATCAAAAACAGAGCAAAATATACGCATTTTCCGAGGGTAGAAGAAAAATCAATAATTTCATACAGACTTATTCATCCTCGTCACGTACGAAACGCAATACAAAGGAAAATCAACCCTAAGATTTTAATGACAAAATCTGGTGGAGAGGCATTTCATATTTATTAATATATAAGTAAATCCAGCTACGTTTTACTGTAGATCAATATGATAGTACTTATTAGGGGGAGGGAGATAAAAAACACTTTATTGCACACAAGATAAAAAGACAAACTAAGAGACTTAAAATTATGGTATATTCGTGGAAAGCTTTGTATGATGAGTAGCTGAATAAAATAAATAATTGGGCAAAACAATGCCAATTTCTTAAATATATTTTACTTTATCTATCTTTATATATAAAAGAGATATCCAGGTATCTTTTGACTCATCAGGATATTTCTGGAACCTTAAGGCGTAGAGACTTGAAATTTGGTAGGATTATTTCTTTTGACAAGTAGAGGTCAGCTAAGAACGGATTTTACGAAATTCCACCCACAAGAGGGGTTTCGAGGGTGTTTACTATTGACTCTTTACGATATATCTGGAACAATTAAGACTTGAAATTTGATAGGAATATTCCATTTGCCCAGTAGAGGTCAGCTAAGAACGGATTTTACGAAATACCTACCGCAAAGGGGGTTGCGGAGGTGTTAACTATTGACTCATCACATATGGCGTAGAGACTTGAAATTTGGTAGGAATATTCCTTTTGTCGAGTAAAGGTCGGCTAAGAACGGAAAAATAATGAAATTGCAAACCAAGAAACATTCCACGCAGACGAAGTCGCAGATTCAGCTAGTAAATATATAAAGTGATTGTATATAAAACATCTACATATATCTGAATAGAATGTATATACTCATGAATAGGGAATTTAAAAACAGTATTCTAATTAACACTCTAAAATATGTCATCAAAATTATTTTTTACTTTTGACACTACACTTTGAATAAAAATACAGAACGGAAGTAAGCAAGCTATTAAAGTCCCACTGCTAAGCTCAGGCCTCCTTTCTCATAGGAGAGAGGGTTTTAGAACATTGATAAGCTACACGTACCTCAGAATATGAAGGTTTCCTCACGAGGCTTTCTTCAACCGAAAGAGATCTTAGTCCCCTTCCACTGAAGTCCAACTTGCCTTTAAAAAAAATACATAAAAACAGTTGTAAAATAAATTAAGCCTTTATTTCTACAGAAAAACTTGGTCTATATTTAAATTTAAATATAGCAAGGTATTTTTTTAAATATATATTGGTTTTTCTGATTTCCATTTTCGTTCAACGAGAAAAAATAAAAAACAGTTATCAATAAACAAATATGGCGAAATTTTCGCATGAAACATAGTTTATGACCTGGATAATTAGATATGTTAATTTCCTGGTGAAATTAAATTAAATGGCTTAACATCATTATCGTTACGAGTCATGTAGTCGGTGATTTAGCAGCAATATTGCTGTAAATTTAATGTAGATAGGATGTAGACGAAATCGAAATAAATAGATATTTCATGTCTCCTTAGAAAAACTGCCAAGACTCTTACTAATATTGAAGGCTTGATTAATTTAGCAAGGTAAGGCTACTTTCCGATTTTTTTTAAATTATATTACTTCTCGGTCTACAAATATAATAAATCTCGCTCTTTTCAGCTACCATCAATTATACCCCCTTCTAAAACTCCCCACTTGAAAAATAATAACTCCACCAATCACATTCGACGTTAAAACAATAACTTCAAATGAAAGTCACTCTTTTCTATACATAGTAAAAAGACTGTCTATTACTTTTATGCTTTTGAAGTTAAACTTCTTTTGGCGCATGTAAAATTATTATGAAAAGCGTGATTAGCTTGACGAAGATGTGCATCACGTTTTATGCTAATACGTTTGAAGATTAGGTAGTTTTAATATTCACAAATAACATGTGGCATTTTAATTTGCCAGTCGTCATTTAATAATTTAGTATATTTTAATAAATTCTCTTTTCTAAATTTTAAATTCAATATTTAGTTAATAATTTCGAATATTGAAAAAAAAATCTTGCCATTTTAATTTACAATTCGTCATTAGAGATTTTAATTTTTAATATCTTAATGACAATCAAATTCATTAAATTTCAAACATATTTTCCTTTTCCCTCCCTCTAAGTCCCGGAAATTAAAAATTTTAGATTTATATAAATATAAATAAGACTTAGAGATTTTTTGCCAAAGAAATTTCACTTCTGATAAATATCTGTCTGTAAAACATATGCTAAGAAAATTATTTAGAGACAAATTGAAGACAGTAACGGCTATTAAAATATATTAAGGCAAACAAATTGTATAAGTTTACTATTATTTTTTCTGTTAAAATTGTTGCTTGTTTTACTGTTAAATCAAGCTAGTGTTATATATTGTTCATAGACAAATATGTAGTTTTTTACAACTCTATATACAATTTACTAAAATACTTTATTCATTTATTCATCGGATCAAAATGCCAATTTAAATCAGAATATGCAAAGGAAATCATCAAAATCCGTCGAACTATTTACACTTACATTCACACGTAAAAAAGCATTATATATACAAAGATATGGAGGCAATGTTGCTGATATTGTAAGATTTATTTTGTAAAAGCATCAATAATTTTTTCTGCATATTTCCTATTCATATCGCGTAGAGAATGACATACAGGGGAGATTCAATCTGCCGGAATCTAATCCAGCTGTTGTGGACGCTTGCTGTGAATATTTTTTATACAAAAAAGAAATGTATATTTGAAACTTCAAAATAACGGATTCTTTCTCGATGGTTTCACACAGAATTTAAAACGCAACGGTCCTTTTGTTCCTTTTTTATACTGTCGGTTTCAGGCAATTGTTTTTTGAATGATTTTCACTGTTAGATAGCTGACGTTGTTCTAATAAAATCCCATTGTGAAATAAAAACTGTTAAAACTAGTGATCGCACAGGGATCGAAATTCAACCATAACTTATTTAAATTATTATTATCCAACTGCACAGAATATATAAGTTAAACGCGTACATGTACAAATACAGTTACTTTAATCCATAATACTTTAACTTATCAACACCAGTTATGTCGCACTATATACTTTATCACAATTTACTATACAAATAATTCACTGATTTACGACACACGATAAACACTTTATTCAGCCACCGATAGAACTCAAATGAATCTCCGTTGTGATGCGATTTAACACGAAGACTTTTTCCGGCGGGAACGTCTCGCCGCCGTTCATTTCATGATCAATGCTACCAACCGTTTCCGCCGGAAAGCATGCGACAACATTATAAGTTTGATTATTATTAAAGTCCTACTCTTAACATGAAGAGATAGTTTAAAAAGGTGATACAAATCACCCTACGCTTTTACAAGAGTGACATGAGATATTATCGTCAGTAATCTAATTCTTAAGCTATGATTTGTTTCTTATTATTTCATTGTCATACATCTAACTTTGATCCAAATCGAATCGTATAAAGTGGATTAAAATCGTGTTAACGTGTTATAACAATGACATCTACTCTCTTGAAGAACGATTTTCAAATTCAAAAGTTCTTTATTCAAGTAGATTTTTACAGCACTTTGAATCGTCAAGTATAGTTTTTTTCATATTATATTATTTCTATGTACGTACATACATACATAGTATCACACTCATTCCCATAGGGGTAGACAGAGACCACTTCCTTCCACTTGCCACGATCCTTGCATATTACCTGCACTTTTTTCATTCTCATTAAACCTTTCATACGAGTTTGTCGGTTTAGAGTAAACTTGACCTAGCTCTTATTTATAATGTCCTGGATTTGGTCCAGGAACGATCGCCATGGTCTTTCCCTTCTAACTTTTCATTCACTCTTGACTCATAAATTCCTTTAGTCAGCCTCCTATCATTCGTTCTCTCTACGTGCCCAAACCATCTAAGCATACCTTTCTCATATTTTTTCTCTTATCACACTATTTCTTACTTTATCACTCAGTTTTAATCTACTCATACTTCTCAAAGCTCTCATCTTTACCGAGTTTACTTTACTTTTGTGCTTCTTCTGCCATACCCAACTTTCACTACCATACATAAGTGTTGGCACCAACACTCCTGCATGCACTGCCAGTCTGGCCCTTTGAGACACCATCTGGCTATTCATAAAGATGTACCGTCTCCCTGTTCTGAGAAGAGCCTATAACAAACTCAGTCGGATGATCTTTGTTTTTCTCATCATTATCTTCATATTCTCTCGTGAGAATTACGCGAGTAACGCGAGTAACAAGTACATGCAACGAAAAAGAGCATAAGACACACTTTTCCACTTATAATAAATTCGTGTAGCAAACTCACTGACCTGCATAATTGCTGTCGAGCCTTTTAGCCTGTCGAGTGTCATGCCTTTACGGGGTTCAACGTGTGTGAAGTCAGGTGTGTTTTCCACCAAAAAAATTCGTGAAATTGAACATTTCTCCGTGAATCAACCAATTGCAAAGGACAAACTGAAATATTATAACTACCGGGGAAAATGTAACAAATAAATTATCGATGTAAAATTCGTGTATAATAGATGTGTACCATTTTTTTTTACGTCAAGAAATCCTCATGGATACCCACAGCACCAATGGGTTGCAGGTTATGCCGGACTCTTACCGGCTAAAACCTGATGGTACTCTGACACTTCGGAGTGTCGATGCCGTAGCTTCTATATTTTACGTTTTTGTATTTAATATTTCGAGAGTTTCTGACTAAAGAAGTTAATTAATAACAGAGATAATTTTATTGTTCTTGCTGACCAATTTTCCGTGGGGTACTTGCATCATGTTCGTAGATACATAACTATAATACTAATTTTACGCAGGAAAAGTCAGGGCAGCCAGCTAGTTGTTTTCAAAATAAGTACTATCCTTGATATTCTAATACGAGATTACTTGAGCGCTATTTCCACTTGAAAAATGTCCATTTCCTTTGACGGAAATTTGCATGACTATTAATCGTCTGACGGACGGAGGAAATTGAAAGCTTTTGAGCAATAGTTATTAAGCTCATTACGTATTATATAGACAACAGCTTATGTCCCACTTTTGGTATACCCAGACCCTGACATTGACTGATTTTGACCGTGACCACGATCCGTGCAAGTGGGTCGAAATATCGACAAAATACAAAAACGGCGTTGTGGTACGTTAAAACAGATTTCAATAGGTCCTTAAACTACGAAAATTTAAATTTAAAACAATTAGATGTTGTCTGTTGAGAAGACGTTCAGGATCAGACAAATCCCTTTGGATTCAGTGGACTGGATATGGGGTTCTTAATGTTTAATGCTTCGACCTACGATTCTTCAGGGGTAGGGTCGTTAATGTTCGGTGCTTGGGTCTTCAGGTTTGGTGGTTCTGTCCTCAGTATTCGGGTTTCAGTGCTTCAAAGTTTGCACTTCAGCCCTTCGGTTGTCAGTATTGGTGCTTCGTTCGGATCGTCTGTATTCACTGGTTTACAGTTCGGTTCTTCAGAGTTTACAAGTTGTCACAGTTCGCTCTTAGTAAGGCTCTACTACGATCGGGAGCCGAATGTGGTTGTAAAATTATGTAAAACCTAATGTAACTGTTCATCAGCACCGTTGTTGGAACTCGCTCAACTTGTACCAATCTATTAAGTTTCACTGAAACAATTATTAACGCAATAAATAATAACAAAGAAGTGGACGTCTTATACGCAGATTTTAGTACTGCATTCGATAGTGTCACCTATAACATTGTTAATCTAAAATTGCAGCCATATGGTTTTACTGGCTTTATTAAATTTGTCGAATGGTTGTTTAAAAGATCGTTCCTTCTTCGTAGTGAACTTCTGGGCCCGTAGATAACGTAACTTTCGAAGATTATTAACGCTTAAAAATGTATGGGAACGACGTTTAATTTCTCGATATGAAACATCATGTGTTGTGTTTACTTTTAAGTGACAATTACATATATAAACAAATTAGGCTGTAAAATATGTGTATGTATCAGTATCGTTAGTAAGCCTAATAGATGAAAAAACTCTGAGAGAGGTCTTTGATACAACTTTCCCGCCAGGCGCACACATGCGATCGTGACGAGAGGGAGAGAGGGCATTTGCTGGTGTTCAGGTAGGTGCGGGAAGGGTGTCCGTCGACCAATTAGAATTAGTCGCCGCCGGCAACACCCTAAACAAGCTACTCCCATCCCTAACATTAACCGAATGAATGTTTTAGTATACAGTTCTCTACCTCACTTAATACTATCCGGGATAAGTATTTAATAGTTTCACGATACTCTTTTTCGTCATAACAAGTTATTGCATGCAATTTCGTCTGCGAGTAATTAATTGCATACAAGCAACATCATATATACACAACGATACGAATATATACACTGATTGACTGACATTGCTAAACACAGCCAGCTGTTTACAAAGTTAAGCCCAAAAATGAATGGTTGAATGTAACAATGACAATAATTTACTTCATAAATGTCTAATTTATATTCATATGAGTTTGATTTATACTTCACATGTGCGACATTTTATAAAGAAATCAAATATCAGCTGTTCTTTACTGAAACAAAATACAGGCGTCCTTGCTAATCCGACCTTAACAATTATAGATCCGTGTAGTTTTTCTCAAAGGATTAACGTCATGACTCCGTAAATGCAACTCGATGAGAGGTAACTATCGACAATTATTATAAAATGGTTATTGTTTTTAAAATTTATCATTGTGGTTTTTGGCGAAGGAAAAACTGTGAGGAAACTTGCAAATCTCATAACATATGCCTTGGCAATCCACGATGGAGCAACGTTTATTATTTTTAATAAAGAGGCCTCTGCCCAGCAGTGGGACGTTAAGAAGTTGTTACTTACTTCACCTTTACTCATTGCTAAGTGATAAAACAATACATAATCCCATTATTATGATCCCACATCTGGGCACAGGTTTCGTAAGACCTACAATGATGCTGAATCCTCATGAAGTTTTTCTTTAACGATGGGCACAATAATTTAAGTGAATAATTTATAAGTTACGTCCCCATGCCCACGATTCCAAAACGCGACTTCTGTAAAAAAAATATCACCACTATGCTATCGTGGCCTTTATGGAGTGAGAAAACTTACTAGAGTTTAATGGGACTTCCTTAGCCTTACGAAGTTTTCAACCTTAGGGACGAATTTTTACGACATCTTTCCTAAAGCATTGTATAGGAAACTTTATATGACTTCTTGTGAAAAACTCCCTTCTTAAACGCATAAAAGGGTATCAGCTTTAAAAACTTAGCTAAGAGCTTATTTTTTACCAAAAAAACTTAAAAGTTTCTCAAACAAAGACAGAAAGATATATTAACAATTTGAAAATTGATCTTCACACTTCGATATCGTGTAATTGACCATAAACTCTGTATCAGAAGCCTTTTATATCCAACTCATAGTTAAGTAGATATTTTGCCTCCTTCTAGGTGTTTGATAATGGTATAAGGGCTCGTTACACAGCAATTTTTATAGCTGTCAGTAAAGCGCTTGACTGGAATCTAAGCCTGATGGTAAGCAATAACACAGTCTAAAATGAAATCATGCTGATCTGGTAAAAGGTTTATTATATTAAAAGTAATAACAACTTGTCTCAGAAGAGAACTTGCCTCTCCTTTTACGAAGGGACTACCGATATTTTTGTCAAAATATATAATACAAAATTGCGACCTCAGTATAGAACCGCTTAGCAAATATTTTGACATCGAACAACAGAGTCGACCTAACAAACGAAGCTTTGACAAACATTGGTAAAGCTCGTGCAAAGTCAAAGCCTGAAATGACGCTGAAATGTTTTAGATCACTACATCAATACATTATTCAAGTAGGCTTTTACAATACTTTTAATCGTCAAATATAGTTTTTCCATGTAGTCGCTTCAACCGATGGACATCCAATGCGGGACATAGGTCTCACATAATGATGTCCATAAGGCCCGACCTTGCGCCGCCTGACTCTAGCGGCTGCCGGCGACCCTCTTTATATCGTCGGCCCATTTCGTGGGGCATCTCCCCTACACTGCGCCGCCCGGTGCGGTATCGCCACTCCAGCACCTTCGGGCCCTCTCCATCGCACGTTGAGTGACTGTAAGCTTTCGTATGAGGCACATAGTCAGCGACCACGTTTCGGAGCCGTAGGTCATCACAGGCAACACGCACTGTTCGAAGAGCTTTGTCTTCAAGCACTGTAGGATATGGGACGAAAATATCTGGCGTAGTTTCCCGAACGCTACCCAACCGAGTTGTATTCGGCGGTTGACCACTTTGTCCAAATTGGACCTACCTAGCTGGACTATGTGTCCCAGGTATGTGTAATCGTCTACAATTTCGAGTACTGAGTTCTCAACGATGACTGGGTGGAGCGAAACATGGGTATTATTGCCAATATATGTAGTTGTTACAGAACGATTTAGAATGTAAAGTAACAAGAGATCTAAGAAGTACCCACAACAAACTCAGTTGTATGTCCTTTTTTCCTCATCATCATAGTAATATAAACTTCAATTTTTCTTTTATTTGCCGATGACAGTCATTCATTCACGCTTTTTAGCTTCTAGGAAGTCCTTCAAATTATAGTACGATTTCTGAATTAGGTTAGTGAGTTAGTAGCAGCCCATTAACGTCCCACTGATGAGCACAGGCCTCCTCACTCATAGGAGAGAAGGTTGAGTTGGATATCCGACACGATCGGAGAAGATCAGGCGCAGGGCCGAAGGTTTAACGTGCTCTCCGAGCCACCGGGGTGTATTATATAGGGAGCAAATATTGAGAAAATCTTAATAGGAAACTCAATATCGATTTCGAATTGGCCTGACCCGGGACCCGAACCCAGGACCTCATGTCTGTAGTCGAACATGCTAACCACTAGACCAATGAGGCAGTCGTTGAAAATAGTACAGAATAAATTCCTAGAAGGTTTTCTAGAGTATCTGTAACTTGCCCTCATTTCATTACAAACTGTAACTTACCAGAGAAGCCGCTGGCACGACTCTAGTTTATCATACTTTTTAACTTTATTAAAATAATAATGGCATAAAATATTTTACATGTCGGTGATTTTCCGAAGGCGGTTGTTGACGGAATTATTCAAGCGCGATGATATCTGACGCAAATGCAAAAGTTATCCTTGATTTAAAGTTTAATACGTTTTATTCGTTTAATAATAGATTCTACTCAAAACAATTGAAATACATTTAGATGAGATTTCTTAAATATTCTTGTTTGGGGTATATCTTAAAGAATATAAGGTTTACTTTGTCATTAAGGTATCTCTAATTTTGCAATACAATAAGGTTATTATCTACGCTTTTTGACATAAAAGTAGCTGATCCGGCACACGTTGTTTTGCCATATACACTACGCTCGGAGTTTCTCTACGTGATCAAATTGGAAATGAGGAGATCCGTAGCAGAACCAAAGTCACCGACATAGCCCTACAAATCGCGAACCTGAAGTGACAATTAGCGGGGCACATAGTCCGACGGACCGATGGACGTTGGGGCCCGAAAGTGCCGGAGTGGCGACCCTGCACCGGGCGGTGCAGTGTAGGGAGAGCCCCCACAACATCACCTGTGAGACCTATGTCCAGCAGTGGATGTCCATCAGTTGAAGCGACGACGAGATATTAGCTTCTTGTTACTCGCAAAAAATAACTTTGCTTTTTGTAAAAACTCTCGACAGCGCAATTTATTTCTTGTTCCGATTAAGACTATAGGAAGAGAAAAAGCTTTACTTAATTAAATTATAAAACTTGCCTCCAGCTATTAATTAGCGACCTGCGGAACTAAATATCTAACATTTTTCACTAAACATGAACTAGATTAGGCATAACAGCGACATGGCATCGAATAATGGTACTATTTCTGATTAAGACTGATTAAGATGTATGAAGTCATGGACAGTATACAAGATGTAATAAGTATAATATTTAACATTGTTAATCTTGTTACAGAGGTCGCGATCGCCAAGCAGTTCGGCGCAAAGGCAGCTCGAAGAAGCGGATCTATTTATGGACCTTATAAAAGATGTTGCTAATGAATTGGACATTGATGTTCTGTGTCATAAGGTAAACTTAATATAGACGTCAATAGTATATACGTGTATTAGACCTTAGATTGTCCGGCCGCGTTTTATTGGCTCCCGTAATTTGCCCGCAATTTTTAACAGAAATAGACGTTGCATGCCCAGCTCCGAACGGATGGAAGTGGCTCTTAGGACTTAAATGTTCATGAAAGACTTTTTATTTTCGAATAGTTAAACTATACAATATGATCTTTTCGTCATTAAATTAAGATACTGGTGTGCCGTCAAGTTGCACTGAACTTTGAGATAGTGAAAAAAGTCCGTATTTTATTTATAGATTCATATCTTAAAAATTAAAACGTACCTCAAGAGTTTTCATTGTTATTTACGTCACTTATATAATCAAAAACATAAATAATCACTAATAAACACTCACACTTTCTGAAATACCACAAAAAATTAACGACCTTCGACGCGACACATGTACCAATAGTAACGGTGACTTTGTAATGTATTTTTTGTTTTTTCTATTGTCTGTTTTGTTTTTTATATTCCTACTAAGAAGCAAAACGAGTACTCGCACCAGTGCACCAGCGAGGGTGTCAATGTTTAATAAAATACACGTACAGAAGAAATATATAAAGATATAAGATATAAATATTTTTAAAGACGTTCTTGGTTTCTATCTATATGGATCTCAAGATCTCGCTGAAAAGAATTTTCTCTACGAAATATAATAATCCCTTTTTTTCCGACTACATTCGATATAAAAGCAAGGGTAGGGAATGCCGACATGGCTTCCAACTGCGAGGCAGGCGTTCCTATTAGCTCGATCTATATTGGTACATTATTTGCGAGATAAAAGATTTTTGAAGAACTTGTGACTTCTGTGGACACATTATACAGATAATACTATTCTAAAAGAATATTTAAATCAAAAGATTCTTTATACAAGTAGGCTCAAAAAGCACTTTTGAATCGCCAGTAGTCCATTGGTAACAAATCTATCACCGTTTGTAAAAGTTGATTTCGCTGAGAAGGAATCAGCAAGAAACTCGGCGGTTATTTATTTAAATATAGTTTTCTATGTTGCAAAGTGTAATATTTTGCTTCTGTATGCAACTTGACTAATGTATTGCGACGCCGTTGTGAGTTTCTTTGAATTTATATCTTAAAAGAAATACGAGATTCTAATTTATATATCTGAAACTTTATTTTTAGTTGCATCTTATTTTTATAAAGACATAAAATAAAGCTTGATGTGTGCTTAAGATATCAGGACAGAAGTGAAAACTATCAAAGCGTGGTTAATACTAAAAACGACTTCTTTATTTGCTTTTAGCCAGAAAGTACCTTTACCTATATATATTATTGTCAATAATGTTACAATTAGTAATGAATTAAAATACAGTTTCTCACTCTCTTTGTCGACGAGAAGAGACTTTACGGGAACTAATATTAAATTACCGCGAATTATAGTTAGTATATATAAAATAATTTAATTAAAATAATATTTTAAATAAAGGGTACGGTCCGTCATTTGACTAAAAAGTTTTCTTAGAAAGAATGACCTTCACGAAAAGAATGGCCTTCACGATATCGTCCCCATTGGTGAATTTGTAAACATTGTGAATGATGCCAATTTGGGATATTATTATAATGTTTCATAAACGATTAGAATTGCTTAAATTATATTAATTGTAACTATTAAATACTAACGGGGAATGGTAGTTTCTTAATAAATACGATAATTAAGAAATATATTTGCCGCCAAACGCTGCCATTGGTGGTTTATGCTAATGGCATCATTATAAATAGTCCTAAAAGTTAGTCGAGGGGGCAGTTTTTAATCAACGTTAGCTACAAATTATTGTATTTTAAGTTGTGTCATAAAAAGGGCTGCTCTGCGATACAAAGCTAAGTGTATTTCTTTAAATTAAAACTTATGTATTTTTAATATGTAATAATGATAATTGTGTGATATTTGTTTTTATATTTAATGATAATGGATGTTGATAATGTATTTTACTGTAATTTATATTAAATACATAATAACGAACCGTACCCTTTATTTAAAATGTTATTTAAATTAAATTATTTTATATATATGAACACGCGTAATGGCGTAGTCTCATTCAATACACACAAAATATAACTTATAGCATACTTTTTAAAAGAGGCCTCAAATATTCAACTTCTTCTACAGATTTTGGTGAACGTTTGCCTTCTAACAGCGGCAGATAGGGGGAGCTTGTTCCTGGCAAAAGGAACCCCTCCCAACAGATATCTGCAAGCCAAACTATTTGACGTCACCAGGGATACAGGTTAGTGAGTATTCTAGTATTTTCTATTTAGAAAGTAGTAACTTATTAACGTCCCACTGCTGGGCACATGCGTATTCTATCGTTAGAGAGAGTGTTTTTAGAGCGTGAACCCGCCAAGGTGCTTCAATGCAGATTGGCAGGCTTGAAATACTTGGATATGCCGATTGCTTTACGATGTTTTGAATGATTAGTTTTGAATTACACTTAAGTACACTTTCATCAAAGAAATCCATTTACGTTCGTACTACGCTAATAAAGCTTTTAAATTTGTACTAAACTATATTATTATTTATCCTTAGTATAATTTACCAAATATTTTATAAAACAAGGGATATATTAACCAACTATATTTATTGATATATAAAGAAAATTTTGCGTTTTTTCCAAAAAAGAGAGGATATTTTTTTCTTTCTAAGTAACGTATTATATAGACCTTACACTATATAATACGTTTATGTCAAAGTGATGTCAAAATTATGTTGAGTCACATACTCGTATGAGTCATTATTTGACGTATAGCTTACGTAATAATACTATACTACAATATAAGTTACGTATATAGCCTTATATGACATAACAACGTAAATAAAGACACAATTACGTCATTTCTACGTAAAATGTCAGTCATTTTAAGGTCATTTGTTTAATGAGTAGTCAAAAAATTATATAATTTAAAAGATTACTTAAAGGAAACCAATGTTTAGGATTGTTTTAAGTTAAATTAAATAATATTGTTGTGAAGATTACAGATATGGATACCAAATTGAGTTTGATAGGTTCTCTAAAAACGAAGACGTAAAGTAACCTAAGATTTGGCTTTAATGTCATCAGCAGAATTTGTTGGAATTCTATGAGAAATTATTGGGTTTGACCAGTGTAAAAACCTAATTGGATAAAAAATATGATATTGCGTAATTCTATAGACAAAATCAATGGCAATAGATACAGATACTCAGATCCATCATATCATTATACCAAAGCCACGCATGTGTGGCCTTCTTTATACTTTACCTTATTATATAAGCATATATAATATTAATAGTGCTTACGATCCTTTGTATAGGCGCTAATATGAGATCATTCATGGTACATTTGAATGAAACATAAAATATTATTGCTTATTGATTATATGTAATAATTTATATTAGTGTATTGAACTTGTATAAGCCGCCATATTATCAAGAATTAAATGAATCTGTTCAAAACCTGATGATACACGATTCACCTCTTATGGTTTCTACACAGCATCATACCGGAACACAAATCTCTTTGTTTGGCGGTACGCCTTTGCTGGTAGAGTTCCAACTAGCCATGGCCGAAGCCTCCCAGTCTAGAGTCATCCTAATTAGAAAATATTGAACCCGGGACCTCCACTAGCACGGCAAAACTCACCCTTGCACCAGCGAGGCCTTCAATTGTTAATAAAATATATTTTTATTCATCTACTCAAGTTGAAGTACGTTTTTTAAAACTTGAGATGACATTTGATATTAAAACAGGTTTTTATACAAATAAATTTGCAAAATTGTGCGTGCGTACAAAGTACACATTCAGAAGTGAAACTTCTTTAGCTAACTAATTTTTAAGTCTTGTTTATGTTTATACAAATCTAAAACTTTAGATGACCGAGACTTAGAGGGAGTCATTAAAATATTAAGTGTCGAAAATTAATACAAATAATTTATTGAAATCTCCAATTGTAAATAAAAATGCCACATGTTTTATATCAATTTTAGAAATTACTAATTAAATTTTCGAAAAGAGAATATATGAAATATTTTTATTTTATATTTTATGAAAAATAATGTGTTCAATTATTAAATGACGAGTGGCAAATTAAAATGCCACATGTTAATATTAAAACTACCTACCCTTCAAACGAATTAGCATAAAAATGCTGCACATCTTCGTGATGCTAATCACGAGTTTCATCCGTAAAAATTTTAAAGCGATAGGGCTCACTGGTGAGGTGATGGGGGTCCCTAGCAAAGCGTAGTGGTTCACTAGAAAAGCGTAGTGGTGGTCGCCGGTGAGGTGATGTAGAGTCACCAGTGATGCCAAAGCACGGGATAACTAACTAACATATCTGTTATTTGCTACTTTACTGATAAAATAATGAGAAACGAAAATAACTGAAATCAAAAGAGAATTTTTACGTTACTATCAATATTTTACAATGAGTAAATAATTATTATAATACCTTTATTGGAGCTATAATAACGTCAAAGTAACAGTTATTGAAAAAAGCAATAACTCCCATGCTTAGTGACGCGATGTGCGATGTTTGGGTAAAGTGAATGAGACTACGCCAATAAAGCACTTTCACTTTTATTTTTAAATCAGAAGGGTTGTACTGAGAGGGATTGGAAGATTATTACGGTATCCTGGTTGTGAGGATAAAGGAGACACTATTATGACTATTACGTTGATAATAATATCAGTAGCAACGGGAATTCATCGAGAAAACAAATGTAACCAGAGGTTGATTTTGAGACGTGGTTGTCTTGGCTACCTGGTACAGGATCTGTTTGTCTGCAGTCCTTTATGGTCGAAGCTCTTGAGACGGTAACGGCGCCTTCGCATTGCTACGTATATAAAAATGAGATGAACCTATCAGTCCGTCCCTTGATAATTAATTTTATAATATTTATGGTATATGTATCTCATAATGTATACCCTAGTCTATTTATTCTATTTATATATACAATATGAAAGAGTATAAATATAAATAAATGTAGTGTTGCCACTACAATTTAACTTCGTGCTTCTAAAGATGTTTCACATCAAAAAATTAAAAGTGCATTCGATTGAAACTTTCCGTAAAAGCTTTCTTGCTATGTAATGACATGAATTATTTTACATTCCTTGTTTTTTATTGTCTTATAATAGGCGTTTAGTTTAAGCATGGATCTGATTTGAAAGGTGTCTGTTTGAAATGTATACGTAACAAATTTACTGTAAGGTTTAAACATTCCTCCTAGATTCAGAGATACCTTCGGGTAGAATTATTAAAACGGTGTTAGAGGCTTATTTAAAGACGTAAATGCTCGAAAGGCTTTCAGAGTATTACGTTGTCGTAAAGTATTTATTAAACATTCACAAAGGTGTTGAGGGAAATGAACCGTTTTGAAAGTGGCAAAGTTTGGTATATTTAAGGGATTGAATATTCAAATACACAATGAAGCCAGACTAGATATATTTATTCCACACTAGATAAATAATTAAGACAAATAATGAATGCATTATTTATTATTATAATTTTTGGAGAGTTCGACTATGGATTAATTATTTTCTTTAGATTAACATTTTGTAATTATGTTTTGAATGGATTGTCCGATTTTAATACTATAAAAATTATCGTCGCAACTTTTATTAACTTTTAAAATGCAAAAAAGTAGTTATTTTGGCTTAACTACAGTAGTTTGACATTTGGTATTGAAGACGTTTTATAGATATTAATACGTGGTATAAATTCAGAATAGCAATAGATATAAATAGATAAATGTGGGTTTGTACGTCAGATAATTCTTGTTTCTATTTGTAAATACGTTCAACGTAGCTTTTCTACAATATATTTGTTGTTTCTAGCCTTTCACTGGTAGAACGCTCATGAAATACGATTATGGATTACTTTGTTAACTAACATTATTTATAAACATGTAAATAAAATCCAAAAATTGCTAAATAAGTTACGGTCAATTGCCCCTTTCTTCAAAGACTTTAACAAGCAGAAGAAAATGAAGCTATAACAAGAAAATAAACGAAAAGTTTATCATTATATTTCGAGTGATGATTAAAAAACTTCTCAACCACTTTGATCACAATTTTAAATGTAATAAAAATGCAAACTTTTTATTTCAAATGTAGGGTTGCCTTACTTGTGACTACAAATCAAGGACAAACTTTTAAACAACTATTTATAAAATTATCCAATTAATCTGTTACAAATAACGATTAAAATATTATTTTATATTATTAATAAACAACCTATATTTGGTATTTTAAGCAACGTTAATCAAAAAATATTATGCCATGACTTTATTTTATTTATACATACATACACAGCATCACGCCTCATTCCCATAGGGATAGGCAGAGACCACGTCCTTCCACTTGCCACGATCCTTGCATATCTCCTTCGCTTCTTCCATTCTCATTAAACCTTTCATACAAGTTCATCGGTTTAGAGTACTCTTGACCTGGCCCTTATTTAAAATGTCCTGGATTTGGTACATGAACGTTCGCCTTGGTCTTCCCCTTCCAACTTTCGCATTCACTCTTGACTCATAAATTCTTTTTGTCAGTCTCCTATCACTCATTCTCTCTACAAGCCCAAACCATCTAAGCAAACATTTTATTTATTACTGTTTTATTATTAAGGTTATAGTATATACTTGAAATAAATTGAATATATCTATTTATGCACCAAAAAAGAAGTCACAGATAAAATAGATACATAGGATACTTTAGCCCTTTAGAAAGATCTCTTCCAGGAATTGTAGAAAGTGGAAAAGTTTTATAAAACATGTGCTTTAGGTTCAGAGATATAAAAGTGCTAAGAGTCTGTAAATATATATATATATATATATATACTCATATATAGCTTACACACATATATACACACAATTTATATGTAAATACTTAAAATATAACTATAACAAATTAGGTAGGGAAAAAAACAAAGTAAATTTCAGTCCTAATTAAAGTAATTTTATTGTGATAGTTAAAAAAGTACTCCTTTAGTCCAATGTTTGGGCATTGAATTACCGAATCGCGTTGCCGTAAAATTGAATGATTTATCAAACGAGCAGAGTTGTAAAGAGGCTATTCGAAAGGGTTGATTTTAATGCACGAACGATATATATATAAATATATCAATTAAAATAAAGAGAAAAACAGATGAAATACTTTGGATATAAATTGTTTCATAAAATCTGGTGAAATAGAAAGTAAACTTCGTACGCATCACAGAATGCATCCAGACGCGAATACGAGTAATATTGCTTTCCAACAAAGCTTCCCTTGGAGGAAATTATATGAGAATGGATAGTCTACTAGAGTTCATCTATGGATCCTCGATTTAATATATCTTGATCGCAATTAATTTTATCAATATCACTACTCCTCAAGAAAGCAATCAGAAATAAGGCTGTGTTGCCTTATTTTCTACACAATTTTGACTTCACAACACGCTTCCAAAATTTTTGTTGGTCTCGTCTCTCTCTACTATCAAAGTTAGCCAATTAAATTTTATTTCCAATATCAGAGTTATAATCATATCAACGAAAGATTTAAAAATCTAAAGTTAAGAATATATAATCAGAAGGTTAAACATAATGCTCCTAAGCTGCGAGTATGTAAATGTAAGGATTTTTTACATAAAATGCCCATTCCTCTTAAAGCTCATTGAAACAAAACCGAGATCATGGACACCCTATCTCACGACCAGCTGTAATTTAATCTCAAGAGAAATATTTGCAAAGCAAACAATGATAAAGTTTTCGTATTGTTTATCTGGGCCCTAATGAGAATTTGCTGAGAAAACTTCGTTTATTAGTATTTCTTTTGTACAGCTAAGGGGGTATTTTATCATTTCAAAGACAGTTTTAATTTGGACAGTTTAACTAGCTCCGTAAGGCGGTGTGACCCGCATCGTACCAAATCTCATGGAAATATACATAGATAGCATCACGCTTCATCCCCATAGGGGTAGGCAGAGATCACGTCCTTCCACTTGCCACGATTCTTGCATAACTCTTTCGCTTCTTTCATTCTTAAGTTCGTCGGTTTAGGGTACTCTTGACCTGGACCTTATTTAAAATATCCTGGATTTGGTCCAGAAACATTCGCTTTGGTCTTCCCCTTCCAACTTTCCCGTTCACTGTTGACTCATAAATCCTTTTTGTGAGTTTCCTTTCATTCATTCTCTGTACGTGCCCAAACCATCTTAGCATACCTTTCTAATTATAATCACTACATCTTCTTTTATACCACAACGTTCTCTTATCACACTATTTCTTACTATGTCGTCGTCGTCGTCTCAACCGATGGATGTCCACTGCTGGACAAAGGTTTCTGTTACTGAATTCGAAAGGGCCCGATCTTGCGCCGCTTGTATCTAGCAGCTGCCAGCGATCGGCCTGATGTCATCGGGCCACCTGATGGGGGTGTGCTGACGCTGGGTTTTCCGGTGCGAGGCCGCCACTCGGCTGACACCGACTCGGAATATAACAATACGAAGAACACTATAAAAGAATACGCACTTATTTCTTACTTTTTAGAGCATATTAATGTATTTGTAAGTATGTTTTGATGGCGGTTCTTTTTTTGTTAAAATTTCTATTTATTAAATCTACCTAAATACGCACCATTAATCATCAAAATCAATTCAGTCGTTAGGAAGATTTTATAGATAGATACCGCACGTATTTACTTGAGATTGGTATTCATGATTTCATACCAAAAGTATGTGATATTAACACAATTAGTCTATTATAGTCTATCTATTTATAAGCAAGAATACATGAAAATTAGTTCAACAGTTTGGGCCTGTATAATTGTTGTATAACAAAATAGTTATTCGTATATTCGGATCACTTTACTCTTGATTAAACATTTTTTACGTCCTCGTAGATGCTAAGAAATAATCTCGTACATTGAAGGTACTTATAAAATTTTCTTGCAAACTAGGTTAAGTGGACTTTCTTAAATGAACTACTGCATAAAATCTGTGAAAGATGCGTTTGTATTTGAAGTGGTTCTTTTGAATATTTTTCAAGAACATTATAAATTGAATAAGACTACGTGTCTCACACAACTTTGTCTACGTAAGAGTGAAAAAGACAGGCCAATTTTGATTCCCAATAAAAAAAAGGCTCTACTTAGTCAAGATTAAAATACAGGCGTATACTATTATGGACTTTTTTATTTTTAAAATTAAACTTCTTTAGGCACATGAGGTTAAAAATTTTACCAATGAAATACGTTATAAACGTCACGAAGATGTGCAGGGGTTTTTTGCAAATTCGTTTGAAGGTTCGTCGTCGTCGCTTCAACCGATGGACGTCCACTGCTGGACATAGGTCTCACGTAATGACGTCCACAAGACCCGGTCTTGCGCCGCCTGGCTCCAGCGGCTACCGGCGACCCTCTTTATGTCGTCGGTCCACCTTGTCTCCCTACACTGCGCCGCCCGGTCCGGGGTCGCCACTCCAGCACCTTCGGGCCCCAACGTCCATCGGTCTGCCGGACTATGTGCCCCACCCATTGCCACTTCAGGTTCGCGATTCGTAGGACTAAGTCGCTGACTTTGCTTCTGCTACGCATCTCCTCATTCCTGATTTGATCGCATAGAGAAACTCCGAGCACAGCGTTCGAAGGTTAGGTAGTTTTAATATTTACAAATAACATGTTACATTTTAATTTTCTATATTTTTATGCCAGCCAATCCACAGTGGAACAGCATTGTGGGTGTATGTTCTAAAAACCCACTCTCATATGAGTGAGGAAGCCTGTGCCCAGCAGTAGGACGTTAATCGGCTGCTACTTACTTTTTTTATTTTAATTTGCCACTCGTCATTTCATAATTTAATATACTATTTTTCATAAAATATGAAATAAAAATATTTCATAACTTCCTTTCTAAATTTTAAATTGATAAACAAAATTTAATTTATGATTTCTAATATTGACAAAAAAACACGTGACATTTTTTATTTACAATTCTTCATTTGATATTACAATTATATATTTGTATTAGTTTTCGACACTCAATATTTTAATGACAGATTCATTAAATTCCTAACATTTCCCTCCCTTAAGTTTCGGAAATCTAAAGTTTTAGATGTGTATAAATGTAAACCAGACTTAAAAATTGGTTTCCGAAAGAAGTTTCACTTCTGACATGTGTACTTTGTACGCACGCACTTTTTTTTAAGAGGAACAATTCCATAATACATGTTTGTTGCGTAACTTTAGCCTTTAACAAAACACATGCTACAGAAGCTATCCAAAGGAATAGATTTAACTTGATTTTGCAACATGTTTTATTCAAAACAGTAAAGGTAATATAATCAGTAGCCTATTAAAGTGTCACTGCTGGGCTTAGGCCTCCTGACTCACAGAAGACAGGATATAGGCTCACCACGTACACGTATGTACACAAGTTCGCTCTTTGTTACTTCTCTCTCATAGTCCGATGTGACGGTAATCCTACACGACCAGAGAGAGAGATCATGCGCAGGATAAACACAACTTAAGGCAAACACTGATGATTTTGTATCACAAAATTCAATATAAATTGTTGAAATGCCCGATCTGGGACTTGAATTCAGGACCTCGTGTCTATAGCCGAAGAAACTGATCACTAGACCAATGACGCAGCTGTATAAGACTAGTAAAGATTCCTTCGTGGCCAAAATGAATTACCAAAACTATGCAGTGATAACCCATATGGAATTTTATACATGTAGAAATAAGCATTTTTCGTTTATTTAATTCCTATGTGACCTATCATATAATATCCTTCTTTCAGCGTTTATAAATGTAAATACATAATTGTTCTTTTCAGATCTTTATGACGCTCTAAGGATAGCGAGAACACAGGAGATTAGAATCAATTTTGGTGTAGGGGTCGCTGGTCTTGCTGCTCAGACAAAACACCCCATAAATATCAAGAACGCTTATGCTGACCCCAGGTAAGGGCAAGTTATAAAGTAAGACTTTTACAACGTATACAGGAAGACTCTATAATCTACGTCTCATAAATTACGTCTGCCGTAAAGACGGCATTCTCCAGTATATCGTTAAAAGAAAGTTGATAGAAAAATCGTATTATGAGTTGCAAGAGTACTTGGACGATATAAACGCGTGGGAGTGAACGAACTGCTCTAATTTGAATTGAAATATATTAAACTAATATGATATTGTAATGATGATGATAACAAAAAAAAACAGAATACCCGACTTAGTTTGTTGTGGGCTCTACTCGGATCAGGGCGCGAAAGAAACCTCGTAACTTTAGATTTTAAGTCGTTCTGGAGTATCATCATAAGACGTACGTTAGAATAAGAGTGTGGAGAAGAAAAGAAAAAACAAAAATTTGACGATTCAAAAGTGCTGTAATATGCCTACTTGAATAAAGATATTTTGATTTGATTTGATTTGAATACTATATCCAAAATTTACTTATCAGAACATTTCAAACTAGAACATGATGTTAACACGTGTCTTATCATTGATAAATTTGTCGTGACAGGCTGCAGAAATATTTTTCTTACATGGAATTGTTTACAATTTACAAACTAATGGGTCTTTCATGCTATCAAGGATTCACACCTTTTTTCTGTCAGGTTTAACAGTGAAATCGACGCCCGAACAGGTTACAAAACTCAGTTAATATTATGTATGCCGATATGTAATTACGAAGGAGATGTTGTGGGTGTTGCGCAGATCATCAACAAAACAGACGGTGAGGAATTTTTGAGCTGGTAAATTTAAACACAATATTTAAAATGAGTTTAAGAGATGAGACTGCTTACAGTGATTTGATTAATGAGACTGACGTAACACCATTCAATAAAAGAAACCGTGATACTGTTAAATGCAAGATAATGTTCTATTTAGACATATCCATGTTTTCAAAATAGACTTATTAAAACTAACTACCTGCACATGAAAATTTTCAATTACGTGTTATATATTTATGTAAAGTAGTTATAAAAATCTTGACTGATCATTCATAGGCTTAAAATGTCAGATGGCTTACATTCAAGACATTCTTCCAATGTGAATTGGCCTGATAAACATACGTAACAATTGCTACTGTGAAATGCCGTTTTCCTCAATTTGTTTTAATTACACGCAAACCACAATGACGTCTTTTTAATAACAACTAAGCCATTAAGATTATTGTAAAGAAAACTGAATGGTTTTTAAACAAAAATTCACGTGTATAACCATCATCATGCCTTAAAACTTAAAAGACATTTATTTCTACAGGTTCCAAAGAGTTTTCACTCCGAGATGTGGAAGTATTCCGCCGTTATCTAACGTTTTGTGGTATTGGCATACAAAATGCACAACTTTTCGAATCCTCAGTATTAGAATACAAGAGAAATCAAATCCTCTTGGCATTAGCAAGGAGCATATTTGAAGAGCAAAGCAATTTGGAGTGTTTGGTGACGAAAATCATGACTGAAGCCAGAGAACTATTAAAATGCGAACGATGTGCTGTTTTCATATTAGATACAGACCATTGTGAATCAGTAAGTTAAATTTGTTGGATTTTCCTTACACTGCTAACTTTATAAAGTATCTCAATCTGTTTAAGGAAGTGAATTCCCTCATTCCAAGTCTTACCTTTAAGTCAGATCACAGTCAAGCGCTAATCTGTCAATAATAAAAAACAATCCTATGTTTTATTCTATATAGTTTCCCAGTTAAAGTCTTGCGTAATTCTTTTACTGGCTGCTTTTATGTTAATACAGTCGAACCTAGAAAAGAGAGTAAACTCTTTAAGAAAGAGAAATTGTCTGGTCTCAGCAAATTCAAATTCAAACGAAAGATAGGGACCTCGATAAAAAAAGTCGTGAAGCCTCAGATATGTATGTATGAACAAAATAACTTCTGTAAGAGAGAAAGATACAGCTGTCTCTTGAACTCCCTATTATCCAGTTTCTACAGTATTCTAAACCTGTTATAATTATAAAATGAGAGGATAAGTCACCGATTCATAAATATAACAGATAGATATCTTGTTTATCTTACACGTATATTAAAGAAGGTTTTGTTGCTTGGAACACAGGAGAACCGAGTGCAACGGTAAAAAGAGACTTCCTTAAACAGCTGTCTTCATATTATTTGATAAATAAACAAATGTAACAGATGCTTTAATTTTATTTATATGTATTGATTTACTTTAACAGAGTCACTTAGAGCGCATAGTTCAAAGGCCAGGTGGTAGACGAAGTGAAATACCAGCATTACCACCGCCTGCACCGACACGTTTTCATACACTATTTGAGTTGGGAGCAAAACACTCTAGGACCACACTTACTCCAAGACACGACATCAAGTCTACCCTCGCATGTATCGCGCTTGCGGTAGGTAATATTTGTTTTTAGTTATTTGGATTAATTATAAAGCTGAGTAAAAGGTAAGTAGCAGTCCATTAACGTTCCACTGCTGGGCACAGGCCTCCTCACTTATAGGAGAGAGGGTTGGGGAGAGAGCATAGACCCATCACGATGCTCCACTGCTGATTGGCAAGCGTAGTACAAGTACACTCTCTATTCCTTCACTCTTACAATCCGATGTGATGGGAATGCGATACGATCAGAGAGAGATCAGGCGCAGGTTCGACGGTTTAACGTGCTCTCCGAGGCACGGTGCCTAAGCCTAAGCATACCTTTCTCAATTTTAGTAACCATATAAAATGAAAGTAAATCAATAAATATAATAAAAGCATGTTAAGATGTTAATAAACCATTATTTCAGGTGGCACAATCAAATAAAGCGTTAAACATATCAGACGTAGATGAATGGAGAAAAGAAAATGGTATGGTTGTAGCAGATATAGCAGCGGACGACGCGGTGAATGTCAGGACAATGCTTTGTATGCCAATAGTAAATGCCAATAAAGATGTTATTGGTGTAGCTCAGTTGATTAATAAGGTATATATTAACATTACCTGACTTTATTTGATAGTCAGTAATTCTACAGTGTTAATAAATGCTGAAATCTGCATTCCGGTAACTGTTTCTTTTATAAAAGGATTATCAAGTGCTATAGCAAACATTGTTGTTTTTTGGAAATATTAATCCGTAATCAACCAGGATATTATATGATCAATAATCAACTTAAGATGGATAAGAAATTTTTGACTTAATTTTACATATAGACTGTACTTACATTCGCAGACTCAAATATCAATGACACGAGCAAGTTTTAAACAATTTTTGAAGTTGAACTTCTTTTAACGCTGAGGGTAAAAATTTTGCGGATGAAACGCGTGATTGGCGTCACGAATACGTGCATCGTTTTTTACGCTAATTCGTTTGAAAATTAGGTAGTTTTAATAATTATAACAACATGTGGCATTTTAATTTGCGACTCCTCATTTAATAATTTAATACATTATTTTTCATAAAATATAAATATCTCATAAATTTTAGATACAAAAACACGTGGCTTCTTTATCATTTTCAATATATTCTGTACTTTGAATATTGTAATGATATTTAAATTAATTAAATTCCTGACTTATCTTGCCTTTTCCCTTCCTCTAAGTCTCGGAAAATTAAAGTTTTAGATTTATAAATGTAAACAAGACTTAAAAATTAGTTTGCCAAAGAAGTTTCACTTCTGACATATGTACTTTGTACGCATGCACTTTTATTTTTATAACAACAGATCTCTTCTGTTCTAAATTGAGTATTGCATCAATATACGTGAAGGAAAAAAGTTTAAAATGAAAGTTTACGTGTTCATCCTCTACACATTAGAAGAACCAGTGTTTAAGTTAAAAGATTCTACACAGTATACATAAAAGGCAATGCAAATTAGGCATTGGCTAATAATTTATAAAGATAGAATTTTAATCACAATGATTTCTGTAGAAAAAAATGTATTTATCGATAACCTATCCGATTTGGGCAACTGCGTCCACACTTGTTGATTAAGTACGGCGACATCTATTCGACACATTTGAACTTTGTAGATCTCTGATATCTTCCAAGATATCCATTTTAATGAAATGATATTTATGGTAGTTTTGATCTACGTGAAATATACAACGTGTGTAACGTACTTAATTGGATAATGAATAATACTGTTTTATATAAAACGGCTTGGTAAATAACACATATGTTTTTGTAATGTGTAAAGATAAAAATGGCTTCTACAGTTTATCCTTTCGAGATAAATATTATCACAGACTTTTTATCGGCCCTTTTAAGATATACACATCCGTAGCACAGTAAATTACTGTTTTATCTCGTGAAGTTTAGCCAACGATTTCGATTAAAGCGCTCAATAATATATTTGTTACAACACATTACAAATCTTTTGATTTTTTTCTCTTGTCTTCACGATAATATGTAGGTATTGCACATATTACCTTTCCTCTTGAATCACTCTGTCCATTGCTGGAAAAGACTTTTAAATCTGTTGGGTGGTTTAAAGGATCTAAACGAATATACTCGTATAGCGGAAGCGACATCAATTTATACCTACTATGGAAATGATATGCCTGTGAAAATTATTCTTAAGATTATGCATAATGCATTGCAGATCATAAAGTAAAACATATTTTTACAGGAAAATGGATCTCAGTTTACTGATGGAGACATCTCGATATTCGAAGCGTTTGCCATATTCTGTGGATTGGGCATCCATAACACTCAGATGTATGAAAATGCTTGTAAATTAATGGCGAAACAGAAGGTACTCATTTTTCTAATTTTCCTGTTGTAATATTGTAACAGGTTCAGTGGTTCAAGTAGGATCTAAAAACTCCTTTGAATCGTCAGTAGTCTATGCGTTGGTAACAAATCTAACACCAGTTCAAAAAGTGGATTCCACTGAGAAGTAACTAACAAAAAACTCAGTAGTTTTTACTTTAAGTAAAGCTTTTGTAGATGCCAATGTATTAAGTTTCAATGTGTATTAATAACACATTAAAACGCTCAATGCGACAAATGATTTTTGAACCTTCTTCACCTTAGAATTAATATATGGCACATCGATACAGGTGTCACTCATTTCTTAATTCATGTCGTAAATAAGGGGAAAAAATGAAGACATAATTACCAAGAAATACTCATTCTAGAATTTGCAAACGATGTTTTGATAATATAAAAGATTAAGAAGTATAAAGTGTCTTACTTCCAAATACGGTTTTCTATCTTCCTTATTTATAACTATCTAAATTCTAAATCTAGGAACGTATATAATATCAGACAGTCACTTCTTAAATATCCTATGAAAATCGGTCTCTGATCCAGACTTTCAAATCGTTTGAAAGGTTAGCAAGAACAATTGAATTTAAGTATAAAAGTACTTTAAATTACTTGCTATAAAGGAGCTTTAAAGGGTTTTTAAATCTAGTAGACTTTTAGTTTATCCTTTACTGAGAAACAGTCAAAATTTCCTCCATTATATAAATAGTAGAAGCTAATAATAGAAAAGAGAATGTTTTTCTTTTCTTTGTTTATTAAAACGCATTATCATCCGGGTTTTTATTTCCAGGTTGCTCTAGAATGTCTGTCCTACCACGCAACAGCGTCTGCCGAAGACACAAGCAAATTATGTCAAGATAATATACCATCAGCTGAAATTTATAACCTTTACAGCTTTCAATTTCACGGTATGAATAACGTACGGTTCATGAATATTGTAACGAAAATATATACTGTGTAATGAAAAATTTCGTTTTCGTACTACGGGACACAAATGCCTTGTTTTCTCCCGGTTACATTCCACTGCCGCTTATGCACCTAACTTATATTCTTCCGGCTTATCAAAGTGTCAAAGACAGCTTAAAACACGAGGCGATAGTAATTTATTTAATTATTGATTGAAAAGTAATCGTATGGGGGGAAAAATAGGATATTGTCATCCACCATTTCCACAGACAAAACTTTGCGGGTGAAAGTTCCTTAATATGTGTAAAATACGAATGTAGTGAGTAAAAAACATTCATTTAATGAGAAGAGAGTTCGATAATGACTGTTAAATACGCATGAAAATGATATATACGTATGTTTTTGTAATGATTATACTGCCTTCTATCCTTGACAGCAGTGTAAATATTTCAAATTAATCCCACGTTTTGAAGTGCTTCTCCAAAGATTCCTCTACATAAAGCTTTTTAACTGGCTAGAAGCGTAACATACTATTTCTTGATCTTAACCCGATATTCATTAGGCCAGAATGAGGGACGCATACTTCCGTGGACCAAAAGACTGCCTAATTGATCTAGTAGTTAGCATGTTTGGCCACATTTATCAGGCCCTGGGTTCGACTAATGGGTTGGGCTAATTCTTAAATGGATATTGAGTTTTCTATAAAGATTTTCTCAATATTTGCCTGTTGGCGGTGCCTCGGTGAGCACGTTAAGCCGCCGTTCCAGTGCCTGATCTCTCTCCGATCACATCGGACTATGACAGTGAAAGAATAACTTGTGTACTATGTCTATGTACGGTGGGTTTGAGCTCTAAAAACCTTCTCTCCTAAGAGTGAGGAGACATGTGCCCAGCAGTGGGACATTAATAAGCTATTACTTACTTATTTTGCCTATCGGGTTTCGTTGCCTCGACAAATACCTGGCTCAAATTGTTGGCAGGGAAGAGACGCTCGTTTCGTTTTATTATTAATTTGAAATTTTAATTATCTTATAATTTGTTTTAGATTTTGATTTAGCTGACGAAGACACTTGCAGAGCGACGCTGCGTATGTTCCTGCAATGCAATTTAGTTGAAAAGTTTCACATACCTTATGATGTTAGTATCCTGTGTATAATATTTCGCTATTGTCTATATAAATCCCTCTTTCTAAAATAAACCTTTATCTATTTATATAAAATCAATTGCTGTTCGTTAGTCTCGCTAAAACTCGAAAACAGCTGGAATTATTTGGCTAAATGCCTGTCAAACATTTGACGTTCGCCCCGTCGTTTAGAAATCAATTAAATTAAAAAGTCGTTCAGAAATAAAACTAATTCTATAAGAGAAGTCTTTTTTTTCATATTGTTGGTTTTAAATGTCAAACGTTTGAAGTTCTTGCCATCGTTCAGAAATCAAATTGAATTGAAAAGAATATTTTTGTTTTATTATTATTTGTTTTTGACATTTGACATTGTCAATGTCAATTTCTGAACGCAACTATATTATTTTACAGAGTTTGGCGAGAAGCTGGACGTAAAGGTCGCGTTTTATTACGATTTTTTTTTGTTCCGGTTAAATTTTGATTACATTTTTTAAAGTTAAATCATTTTGCAAGTATCATTCGGCTTTTCAATTTCTTGATTCTGAGACGAAACGAAGTTTGTCGGATCATGTAATAAAAACAAATCTTGAGTATTAAGTTCTATAATTCCATTCACGTTATTTTCTCCATAGGTCCTCTGCCGATGGATATTGAGCGTGAAGAAAAACTATCGCCCTGTTAAATACCACAACTGGAGGCATGCTTTAAACGTGGCCCAGACTATGTTTGCGATGTTAAAAACCGGAAAAATGGAAAGGTTTATGTCGGATCTGGAAATTCTAGGTCTTTTAGTCGCTTGTCTTTGCCACGATCTAGACCATAGAGGGACAAACAACGCATTTCAGACGAAAACCGAAAGTCCCTTAGCGATTTTATATTCGACATCGACAATGGAGCATCATCACTTCGACCAGTGTGTGATGATATTAAATAGTGAAAGCAATAATATATTCCAGGTAACGTATGAAAGACATATATAACGAGCTATTCCTAAATATAGATATATGTTATCGTGGACTTTTTTGTAGATCTATAAAAGAGGAAAATTCCATTATGAATTGTTTTATTATATCATTAAGGGATCTCTTCTTCCGTCACTTTCAACAACTGTCGTTATATTTCAACAAATTTACATAAAACCTAGTCAAATTATATACCTAAACCTGTCTTAAAAATCACTCTACCTTTTTGTGAAAACCGTATGAAGAACAATTAAGTAATTTTTTAGTTTTTTGCGTATAAACATAGAAAGCCATACAAACCCACCGAAGGACTTTATTTTGTAATATGTATGCTTTTCTTCGCGGTGTCATCTGCGTAATTCTCGATCCCGTTGGAATATGGGAAAATCCATGCTTAGTGACCGTCTTCAGTGCGAAAAGGGTCTTGACTTGAACGCTTGTGGAATTTCAAGTCAACCGCGAACAGTTTTTGAAGCGAGTGACTTTAATGGTCTAAAACCGTATTCCTATTACTGCCTAAATTACAATCTTAAGAAAACCGGTTTGGGGAACATCGGAATTATGTTTTTAAAGTCTATAACGCAAATAGGTACACCTAATACTTGTGTTTCATAGTAGTACTATCTGTTTCCGAAGGTGTCACCTGCGTAGTTCACGATCCTGTGAAAAATCCTAATCTATCGGGTGGAGTTTTTAATCTAAACGATATTTAAATTCACCTGAAGATACACAAAAAATTTCAACAAAATCGGTCCAACCGTTTACGAGGAATTCAGTTATAGTTCGTTCGTTCATATATTTATATATAGACATTTGTCTTTTCTTTTCAGGCCTTATCACCCTGTGATTATAAAAATGTAATGCGGGTTGTGGAAACAGCAATATTGTCGACGGATCTAGCGATGTATTTTAAGAAGAAATCAAAATTCCTAGAATTAGTTGAAAATGGCGAGTTCGATTGGCAGAGTCAAGAAAAGAAGGAATGTAAGTATATATTCATGAAGTACCTATTAAGATTATTATGTAATTAAATGAGTATATCCAAGGTGTTGGGAGGTTAGAAACTATGACAAACCATAATACTAATGACTTATGGGACAGAAAAAAATCGATTCTGATTTAAAAAAAAAAGTATTTTCATAACTTTTTATTAGCATTCTTTACATTCCATCGTGTTAATACAGCTAAACGAACAGTTTCCTAAATAATACATTACTTAAAAAAAACCAGCAATTAAACAAAAAGTCAAAAAACAGCTGACGCTCTGGTCAAAGAACGCCAGCCACTTGTGTTAGTTGACCCGAGCGTCAGCTGATTTTGATTTTGTGTATCCTCTAACACCCTATGTCCAGCCACGTTTCGCAAGAAAACAATTTGATGTTAATTATATATTGAAGAATATAGAGTTTATTATTCCTTAACATTCGTAGATTAACATTTTGTTTAATTTGCTCTGTTTGCTTATTAACATAGGAGAGGAAAGACTATCGGCCTTCATAACCACTACTTTTTGTATAACATAAAATCTGAAATAGGTAGTAGTTTATTAATTTCATTGTTGATAAATGAATTTCAGTACTATGTGGGATGATGATGACAGCTTGCGATGTATCAGCAATAGCTAAACCCTGGGAAGTACAGCATAAAGTTGCAAAACTAGTAGCTGACGAGTTCTTCGACCAGGGAGACTTAGAGAAGTTACAACTTAACCAACAACCGATCGCAATGATGGACAGGTAATATATAACATGAAAACAATGAAACGGAACAATCCTAACCGCATCAGCTGAAATGAAGGCTCACCTTATACGCTCAGAATTTCCTGTTCCCTAGACACTTTGTCGTAGCATTGTCTACAGTATTTATAATTACTATCATTGGCTAGTAAATTTTCGACCCCTCTTGCACTTGTAAAAAGTGTTATAAGAAACACGGCGTCTTTAATTTCTAAATAAATATTCATATTCACGTAGTCTTTAATTGCTATAGTTATATCTTTAGAAAAAACTAACTCTCATATAAACTTTTATCCCCGATTTTGCCGGCTTCAAGTTTTATTTACAGAAACAGTTATTTTAAAAATGTCATACAAAGGACCCCACGCTTTTAAAACAGTGATATTGCTAAATCCGTGTTTATTTTATTTACTAAACTATAATTTGTTTTCGCTTCTTATATTTCTATAAAACAACTTTCTTAATTTAATATATTTTAACGATTGCGTCTCGAGTTAGAAGTATTCTCGTCAGTAATGAAATTGTTATGCTATCGTTTTATATATATATATATATATATATATATATATATATATTGGATTACTGCATTATAATGCCTCTTTGACTAATGTGTCAAGTTTGATCCAAATCGAGTGGATTAATGTGGGACAAAATCACGTTCAAAGATTCCATTGCATACATAAACAGATTTCCCTATATTATATGTTGCTAATTAGCTAAGTTTTTAGAGAGAAGAAGGACGAGTTACCACAAATGCAAGTTGGCTTCATAGATATGATCTGCCTTCCATTATACAAGGTGTTATCAGACACTTTCCCCTGGATTCAGCCATTGTATTCAGGAACAATGGAGAACAGACAACGCTGGCAGGATTTAGCTGAGAAAGTAGAAATGGGACTAACATGGATCGATCATGACACTATTGATAAACCCATTGAGGAATTCGCAGGTGAGTTTTATTTTCAGAAGTTACATTGAATTATTCTATTAACCCTTATTAAAGTAATAGTCTTTTACGAGTGAAAACCGCTCAGCAGAGCAGCCAAAGCCAATATGGCGGTGCCTATGACTCTTATCAACGGTCGCACTTGGAGCATAGTTTCATAAAACCACTCAGCTGGCATAAAGTTGTAAAAAATACTCGCTAAGAAGCCGTGGATTGTTTTATTCTCCGCTACACCAATATTGGCAGATTTATTGCTATTAATATAAAGCTGTATAAAGAGCCATAAATCATAACTAAAACCCCGGAGTCGATTCGTCTATGACTCTAGAAAGATGGGAGGCTTTGGCAATGGCTAGTTACCACCACTTGAGCAAAAACCAAGACTTTGGCAAGTAAGAAAAAGATTTGCGTCGCAAAATTTGCTCGAGAACTAAATTTCCTATTACTAAATTAGGGCGTTCTCATTTCAGACGGTCTCTTTCATTTACCGGTGAGAACTAAAGTTAAAAGTCAAGCGCTAACCAGTCACCAATAAAAACTATGACTACCTTTTTAGTCTTCTTTATATAATATTAATGCCTGATATAATAATTGCAGCGTCAAGCGAAGTTATCAAGGACGTGGAGTTAACAGTGACGACTTTGAACTGTGCAAGGCCAGTTTCGGACACGAGCAATATGACTGTTATGAAACCTATAAAACCATATTTCCACTCGCTTAGAAGAGGAAAAAGTAGCAGTGTCACAACAAGACCTGCTAGAAGTAAACTAACAAGGTAAATATTACGTCATGTGTGTGTGCATCCAAATTTTCTTGACTATATATTTTATTTCGGAAATATTGCATACTAAAATAATGATGATAGACATTAAAGCATTCCTTTTTTTATGATATGGAGGGTAGAGATAAGGAAAAACTCAAGGAAAAGTGTTCGTTAAAAGGACGCCAATTCGGAGCGCTACTGTAGCAAGGGTGAAATCCAGTTGGAGATCTTTTTATATTATAGTAAACTCTCACCTATTGCCTTTTTTATTTGTGCTCTAGACTCAAATATTACAAAATACGAGTACTTCAACTTAACAAAATTCCTTCTATTATTATTGATGATTCCGTTCCATAGCCTTTGCTAATTTAGCGCCATTCTGGAAGAATTAATATTTATTATCTACACCTTAAAGCTGGACACTCACCTTATTTTTATTGTGCCTCTCCGACTAACCAAGGTTGACAGTCAGGATCATGTATTCCTGTTATTCCTTAGCAAAGCGGAAAACTACACTTATCCAGGATTTACTTTTGCGACAAACACCTCTTTTGCCAACAGCTTCTCTCATCAAGATGAGTTTTAGGAGCTCGTATCTCTCGTGCCTAAGCACATGTTTCAGTTATTCGACTTTCTGTTCTTGATTTGTTTGCTTGGATACTTTTTCAATTCCCAAATATGAGATTGTTCCCCTCTACTCTACCGACCATAGCATATAATACAGTTCTATAAAGTATTCTCAAAAAAGTTACAAGAAAATCACTTAGAGAAAAGATGGACAAACAAAGGGATTTATAACTGGATAGAATTTTTATTTATCACTTACTTGTCCAACGCCTATTCGTGGATTTTGAAATAACTAGCTAAAAAGGAATAGTCGGTGTTCATGCTCTTGCAATTTGAGTTTTTCAAAATTTTTTCCAGTTTCTGTTGTATTAATAAATTTATTGATTTATATTAGGTTCAGTGTGGAATCAAGGTTTTACTCTTGCTTCTTGATTATCCCATATCTTTCAAAAATAGTTCGAACTTAGACAGTTGTGTAATCGGAGTGAACTAAAGTTTCCTTCAGATCCCTCTACGCAGCGCCAAGCTCTCGCGACGAGAAAGAGCAGACAGCGAGGCTGATGACGCGAGACCGCAGTCAAGTGACGACGCCGGAGGAAAAGATCCCACAGCCCACCAAACCGAACAAACATAAAGGACGGTAGGTACACACGAACAAAAATATAGCTGGTCCCTATTATGAAAGTCTGAGTTACTAAACTACAGGAGTAAAGTTTGAAGTTAGTTTCTATAATGTGCAATTAGGGTATAGAGTGTCAACTTCTATAATTATCACTTAATTTGATCCGGCGCTTGGGGAAACTTAATTGTATAGGCTATCTAGAGAGACGTATGTCGTCGTTGGACGTCCACTGCTGGACATAGGTATCAGTTAATGATGTTAATCTTGCGCCGCTCTTGCTTCTGAGCTTCCGCATGAGGCCCATAGTCAGCGACCACGTTTCAGAACCGTAGGTCATCACTGGCAACATGCACTCTTCGAAGGCTTTGGTCTTGAGGCACTAAAGAATATCGGGCAAAAATATCTGCCGTAGTTTCCCGAAACGCTGCCCAACCGAGGTGGATTCGGACGAGACGAATGTAGGCAGGCCTTATATTAATTGCAAACTAACTGCTCATAGACGCGTCATAAAGTTCACAGTTTCATTAGAATTTGATGTCTAAATCACATAAAACCTTACCTGATAGTATAGATGGCATATACTTTACATATCCGATTTTGAAGTTTTCATCAATGAAACTAAATTCAAAGAGCTGTTTTGGTGTGCTATGTTTTTGTTAATCAAACTTTGTTCCTATTTGAAACCCGGCCAGGGCAGCCAACTTCACGAAGAGATTAACCATTTGAGGGGGAGACACGTTCGCAGGAGACCAGATTTAGGACTGGTACGACGGGCTTGCTTTGCTGCCACAGATCCTGGATTTGATTTGGTTCCTAACAAAGCTGATTTATGAAATTGTATTTGTTAATTTATCTAGGTCTGGACTGATGGAATAATTTGTCCGAGGCTAGCTAGCAGCAAAAACTTTCAGTGGAGCGAAAATTCGCGTTCCAATCGACAATAAAAAATGAGACGTTTTTCGCACTCACGGCTTTTTGGAGTTTTTTTTATTATTTAATACAATATTGAAATCAACGTTATATCGATATTATATATTTCAGGTTATGCCAATTATTGTGACGGTTAAGTTTCAACTGGTAAGTATTTTTTATTATAATTTAAGAATGTAAAGCCATTCTTCCCCTCTCTCACGCCAAGCTGTTGTTGGGGGGTATTATCCGAATTACAGACCAAGCCAATCTAACTTCTACTAGCTAACTAACAACGGACTTCACAGATACATAACAGTATTTATCAATAAGATTGAAAAAATCCCGCCTTGTTCTTTGAATGGTCACAAATTTTATTCGTCCATCTATCACATGTCGTATTACAGCCAGGCCCGTAGTGGGGGGAGCAAAGTGGTAGGTGCTAGACGTCAGCTGACCGGGTAGCATTTATATTCTCACTCTTTCCTATGAATTTAAAAACGTTTCACTTGCATCATGGTCGCATAAAACCATGTACATCTTTTGTTTTAGGAGCAGCCAGAACAGTTCGGATAAACAGGACAGAGTGAAACCGTCCAAATCAATCGACTAGACAATTCGGCGAAACGAAACGTTTTGAATGACTCTCTTAGTGTTGTTTCTTCGAGGTTATATTAGAATATAGCTGTTAGAATGGACCTACTTTAGTAGTACAATGTAGAATTTATATCATCTGATTGAGGAAAAATAATGCAACTATGATTTTATTTTATAATTAAATTAAGTTTTACATCACCAAATCTATAATATGGTTTGCGTTATAACGCGTTTAATTATTTACTTTTTTAATCTGTTGCTAGAAACAAAAATTGTCAATAAAAAATTGACATATCTTATGTCATGTGTGAAAAAAAAAATCAAAAAGTAATATATTTACATTTATGTAAATATATATTAATAATCTTTATATATTTTCATATAAAGTTTATGTTAAAATCTTTTGAAAAAAGTAAATTTACCGTCGCGAATTTTATGTTATAAAGTTTTATTACCTATATTTTATAATACTTATAGTTCGACGTAACAAACCTTAGTGAGCAATATTTTAATATATTTTGAGTCTGTGTTGTTGTTAATTTTCTTCAATCATATGTTCATATTTTAAAGAAATTAACTTGTATTAATTAGTCTATCTATTCGTCGTTTTGACGTGAAATCGTTTCCTGTAAAAATACTTTCAAATATGGTACGACAAGGAAGGCATGGTTTTTACCTTTTAGTATATTTTTTCTTTTAAAAAAAACTCGATTAACTTAGTTATATAAAAGTTTTAATTTAATTGAATTTCGACATCGATAAAAAAATGATGAAAATGTGCTATTTTACATTAAACGCATTTTAATATATTATTAAAGAAGATATACCTATTTATATATAAATCCTTGTCGAACTGTTAATATTTACGTATTTTATATAGACTGTGATCTAGTGTTACTTCACGAGATTTCTATTTTAAACTACTCTGTATATATGTGGCTAGTGATGTCATTGTCGATTTAAAAACGAAAAGGTTTTTATGATCATTTGATTGGTATTGATATGTGGCCATAGATAACTTTTTTATTAAGTAAGCTGTTGTGACCTGTTAACAACTAAACTATATTTTAATACCCCCAATGCTAAAAATTGAAAAAAAAATCATTCTAATTAAAATGTGTACATATTTGATGTATGTAGAAAATTACTATTATTGTGGGGGTTACTTTGTTCTTTCTATACAATACATTTAAAATAAAGACTAATATTTGACATTAGAGTGTAGTCTCAATTTGTTTCAGTTGTTAGTTGTTATAATTTAGATTACATTAGATTCTGTACAGTTCGAATGGCTTATAGCTTTTTAACAGTAATTCGCAAAATATCTACAATATTTATAATTAATCTATGTGAATTTATTATTCACTTAAATATTCGTTACCTTTAAAACACCAAAGCCTTTCTTTATTAAAGGTTTTTGTGTATCTATTGATGTTTTAATTCAGTTAAATACGGAATGAAGTACCCAATGGGGCTGTTGCGTTATTTTGCTTTTTTTTATCTATGAATGACAAAGCAATGTTAAACCAAGCTGGATTTATACTTTGACTGAGGCGATTTTAAACATAACGTTTCGTACTCTTGGATTTCAAGAGTTAACCAGATGACTGGTAGACCTATATTCTTTGTGGGAATTTTCTTTTAATACGTAGCGCAAAATTTTAAATTCACTTCAGTACCTAAAAATGTATTATACAAGCGAGACCCCAGAGGATACTCGTTAATTCCACATACTGTGTAAAATACATTTCTTAATATCACAAAATACTCCGCGCACAAAAGCGTAACCACTTAATGATGACCACAACAATGGCTACCAAAATCTCTAACTTTTAATTGACTTTTCCTCTTTCAAACCACATTCTTTCTATTTTCATATCTAAATATTTTCATGTAGTTCAAGAAAGATTGCTTGTAATTGATTAATACTACTTCTACTTGTGTACTTCTAAATGATTACTAGTTTCAAAATCACACTGCGGTTAATTAGTGGTTACGCTTTTATTACCATCTGAATTCGTGATTCAAGTCATTTATCTCAATGGGTATAAATTTGTGATTTATAAAAAATACAAAACCGTGTGTAATTTAATTTAAACCGTGTATGGGGTCTAGCTGAAACAAATAACAAAAAATGTGAACTATCTTCCACTTATATGTGTTTCTTCTGTAAATAAGTTATATGGATGTAGTTGCAATAAAAGCAGTTATACTAAAAATAATAGATTATAGTAATATTAACTAAAATCAAGTTTGAAACTTTTATTGTGTTTCGATGTACAGTAGTAGCTTAATATATCGACAATGGACTCAGGAAATATTCGCTATACGCAACAATTTGTTACAATGGGGTTTCGTTATAAAAAGATTACGTTTTAAAAACATTAGTATCAAAAACCAATGACTGCTTGGAGACATTAACGTGTCAGAACTTGTTGAAGAATGTATTACTATTGTATTAAGGAATTAACTGGAAATTATCAAAATATGAAATAATCGTAAAATAAACGTCAGTTGTATTTGTTATGCAACGATTGAAAATTCTTTATAAACATTTTGAAATATATAATTGTACCCTAAAAGGTATATTTTGCGTCAGGAACTACGGGCAGTCATAGAGATTTCTTAAAAATTCTTTTATCGAAAAATTAGTTTCGTTTAAGCTGGTTATTTTAAGGTTACACTGTATTTATTATTGTTATTGAAGTTATGTTTTTTAAATTATAATATTGGGGTTGTAACGAGATTTTATTTTCTTATATTATAATAAGAAATATGATTACCTGTACTAGCTAAGTATATTTTGTATTGCGTAAATTATACTTCAAGCTAATATGAGCTTATTGTTCTTATATAATTTTACATCGATATTTTAAACTATTTAATGCAAAAAGCTTCATTGATGAGAAAATTGTGAAAAACTTAACGTTCGCAATTTTTGGAATTTGGAAGATAATAATGTATATTTTCATTAAGAATCCGAAAATAAATACGAATGCCATACAATAAATGCCTTAAAATTAAAAGCTTTCAATAAAAAAATAATCACATTTTCATACCTACCGCTATTATAGGAAAGAGGTATGACAAGAAAGGAAGAACCAGAAGTACAGTAAATTAAAAAAAAACGCTGGTATGTTACAGGATAATTGTTCCGTCTTTACTTATGTTATAAAGTGTCTTTTAAAGTACAAAAACAAATTCCTACTGAAACTAATTCTACTCTTTCTGTATTAAACATTATTTTATAGATATTATTGCTTTAAAGCCATTTTGGATAACTTTATAGAATACGTTAACAAATATATATATATGCGTCTATCTATTTATAAAACTAGAAATAAAATTCTATAAGGTTTGTGAACTCTATTACGCTTCCATTCAAGAAAATACTTTAACATAAAAGTAATGTATCATTGAAAGTTCTGTCAACATGGTATTATGATTGGCAATAAAAAGATGGTCAATATTAAACGCTTTCTATATGCTTCTAGCATGTAAAAATTCACGTGCAATTTGTAGAAAGCTGCTATTATTCCTTACAAATAGACGCTTCAAATCAATTTATATCGTTACAACCCTAGAATTTATGTATTCTATGTTACGTTGTTACCTAAATATGTTTACATGTGAATTATAAATTTATTCGAATGTTTCTAAATACTTCAATTAGTTTCGTCAATTGATTTGTATTTATACTATTTATTAAGCAGGAAGTATTATGATGCTAGTCGATTTATTTAACTTAAGCTGTTATTTATTACGAGGCTCATTCGATTAGATCGATTATGTGAAACGATGTAACAATCGAAATCGCTGGTAATATACAATATTGTATTTATTTGTTTTAAATTAAATTAATAATTTATTGGCATGTTTAAAGATAATTTATTTTTTAACATATTTTCATTCAATAATACTGTTATCTGTACTGTACGAACTACCACGATATATAGTATTTGTCTGTTTAATGAATCTTTACATAAGTCGAGTTATATTATATATGTATGTAAAAGGTTTTACGAAATTCGTGTATTATTTTTCCCAAATAATAATTAAGGGGAGTTAAAAATATACATGTCAGGTATCACATTTGAGAAAAGTTAGTTAAAAGGCATTTTAAAATGCCAGGCCAACTTAAGATCTTCATAAGAAAGTTTTTTAATTGAGTTGAAATAAAAAAAAAAAAACTTGAGTTGGGTTCTAGACTTTCAATCAAAAAAATCAGATATTTTACTTGAGCTCATTAAAAAAGAGAAAATTTTAATTTGAACGTGCCTTTTTAATAAACCCTGTATTCAATGTTAATAAAGAATTTTCTTGTGTGAAGTAAAAAATTGGCTCATTTTCGGAAAACCATGTTATTTTCGATCGTTACAAGCGTTACACTATGACTGGGTCGTTATTCATAAAACACGTCCAAGTCGCTTATGAAGACATTATTGTGCAATAATAATACTAAAGAGACAATTATTTTTTTAAATTTTATTTATTTCATATATTGACAAGCGTTTGATTTTGGAAATTATTTAACTATAGTTCAGAGGTTGTATGTATGTTTTATTAGGTTTTAAATCTTGTATTTAAATAAATATTTATGAATTTCATATGTTGTTTCACTATTTTTCAAGTTATACTATATATATTACTCCAACAGCTTTTGAGTGTTCATGAAACAACAATTGAAGTTTTTTTGAATAGCTGTCAAACCCCAAGCAAGTAGTTTTTGGTGGAGTTTACTATGATGTTGCTTATGCACTTTTTTTTCACTTACTAGACATTTCACATAAAAAGAACATTTCTTATAACATGCTAGTGAATATCACATAGTTTTTTTTACATATTATTGATACAGTTTAAATATTCATGTATTTTGGTAAAATAAACATATTGTTATGGTATGTTACAATCAGACATATTTTTAGAGACAATAGACTTTTTATCTAAAGAAAATTGAAGTGTGATTTGAAATAACCAGAATATATAATAGTGACTGTCACAAAAGACGAAGAGGATTAGAGAACAAACAAATTTTATTACCAAAAAATATAAAATCATCCTACAAATTTGTGATTTAAAATAGGGTGCGGGGGATAGATGGGTGAAAATACTTTACAAATCTCATACCAATAGAACCATTAGGGTGGAGTAAATCCACAAAAATTATCACTCAATTTTTTTATATATTAGGCAATATAAGTAGGTTACATATAAAATAGAAATTTTTGTAAGAATTGCAAATCTTAATCAAAAGAAAATTGTGTATAACTGAAACAAACCAAATAATTATTTACGAATTACTCTTTAATATCTAACAAATCCTAAGAATGAAAAACATATGTTTTAGTATGTCTCTCTTGGCTTCCTCCTCGTAATACTAAATTCTTCCCGACTATGGTATGGAGCATATGGATCATCTACATAATATTTTGGTCTTTTCCAATATTTTGTGACCATTTTATCCAGTAAAGTAGACTGAGTGGAGTTAACAAATACATGTTGTCGCAGGCGCCTTTTCTGAGCCTGAGACTTCTTCCATAACTTCTTGTGTCTCCCAATTTTGGTTCTTATCCAAGCACCCCAATGTAATCGAAAAAATCTCTTTACTGCAGCCTTCACAGTCTTTCGCTTGCCCTTTTTCAAACTGAATTTTGTAACTGTTCTAACAGGAATTATTACATTTTTAGATATATCTAGCACTTGCCTGTTATTTAACAAAGATTGCTGACCGATAGTTTTATTGGTAGTAATTGAATTGATACCAGAATTCAGCGTGTAATAAGTCCTCGTTTCGTTGAAAACAATTCTGGCGGCATTGTTATATGGGAACGTAATAGGACGTATAATCCGGATTGCTAAAAAGAAAAAATATAACCTCAAACAATATATAGATCGGCATATAATAAAATACGTCTGTTTTTGATAAAATAGCAATACCCTAATTCATAAATAAAAACATAATTAAATTACATTTACCAGATATTGCATGGCGGAACATTTTTACTTATTTTCTCATATATATAATGTAACTAGTGTTGTCACTAAACTTCTACGCTGTCACTTAAATAAGCTGCATTTTCCAAAACCGTTGCCTTTATCAGTTTATTCATATATGATTTCATACATTAAGCGCGATGCTTATTTTTAATTGTCATTAATCGTTCATAATGTATATCTCTAACAATTTAATCTGTTACATAACCAGTATATAGGTATTATCTATGCTGTTTATCATACATACATGTCGAAATATAAAAGTAGCTCAACACCATTTATTGTTTTTAGTTTATATTTTAGGTCCCATTAAATATTTTTCGAAACAACAAGAAAGAGTTGTATTGCCGAGCGTCACCTCATTTGAAGTGGAGCATTACAATGGCTCACTCATTCACCTTTAATCGGCGTTTAGTCTGTAGTCACTAAGGTAGTTACCGTTCCAAGGAAATATAGTAATACCGTGTTAAAGAAATATTTGATTCACTAGTGCAATTATAAATTATTGTTTTTGAGAGACATACAGCCCCACACTAGTCACTTTCAATTATTGTCTATGGGCACCCTTAAGCTCTTGCTTTTGACAGCCCGAGTGGAAGAAATTCAGTGCCGAAAATGTACAGATTTACAAACCATTTAACAAATCCCAATTTAGTTTTGGTAAAGATTCATTTATTTACTTCATGTCATTTAACTATGATTTAGCTACAAATGTTTGATTACATCATTGGTCTAATCTCTTGCTTTTACATTTTAACTATCGATCTTGTTTTATGATCAATATTTGTTTATTTATTTAGTGCAATATATTGGAAGAGCTTATACTTTTTAAAATTTCGCCTGTAATTTAATTGTGTACATTAGCTAACAATGTTATTGTTATGACTTACATAATCAGATAACGTCATTCTCACAAATAACCTATAAGTTTCAAATAATTAGTGCTTATACTAGCGAACAGCTGATATGTAAATTTAGATATTTCTCTTACTACCGTTATCATTACAATATAACTATAGACGCATTTTAAATAGTAGTTTATAATTATTCAGCTGATAACAATATTATTTTGTATTCAAATATAACCAAGTATTATTCTTTGCTGCTGGGGTGGTAACTAGCCACAGCCGAAGACTCCCTCCAGTCCGGACTCAGACAAATTAGCAAATGCAATTTTTTTAATTCACTCTACCTGGGATTGAACAATCGAACACTAGCAGTGAGAGTACTTGCAGCATTAAGCTAGTGAGGCAGTCAAAATAATAAATGCTATTCCCGAAATACCTAGTACAAACTTCCTAAACTTGTCATATATAATTAAACCCTAAATGTTTTAAGTGAGCTTTCATTAGACTGTGTAATTTTTCTTTTTAATAAATTTAATAATAATGAGTAAACACTGTTATGTACGTCAATGAATAAAACATGTATTATAAACAATAGAAAATTTGACAAAGGTAAACTATGACTTGGGAAAAGTGGATCCCAATAGGAGCAGATATGCAAATAAGTTCATCAATTTTAATTTATATCTTTTATTTGTTTTTGTTCTTTTTGTACAGATTAGAAGACAATTAGGTGATGGATCATGTGCAGCATTGATTGTATTAAGGTCACCCCGTCGGCACTATGCAGTCCAAGACAGATGCCCCCCAAATACAGAAAAACCTAAGTCTAGAAAGCTTTTCTGGACTACTGTTGGTGCTACAGTATTAACTGGTGCTGCTGTTGTATATGCTAAGTATGAATTTCTTATTTCATTAGAGAAATAATTGTCTACCACCAAGCAGATATAATAACATTTTTACAAAAAATTATGACTTGCTTATAACACAAAAGTATATATATAGAGTTGTGTTTGTGTGTGTAACTTCTTTATGTTCATTACAATTGTTCTTTCGATCACATGTGATATAACCAAGATGTGGGAATCGGCTAGTGCTTTATATGATGCTAAAATAAAGTTCTCTTTACACGAGTTTAAATAAAGATCTTGAAAGGCAAATTTGTATACTTGTGCAATTATCAATTATTCATTTTGTAATTATTATCAATTAGCTGTGTCCACAACTTCATCTGCATGGAAAAGTGATTTTAGGTAGCATTTTTGTAACAATTTAGGTTGATTAGTTTACAAATGAGACACATTATTTGTAGTTTTTCACTGTAAGGAGCTTTCTGTTCTTTTTGAAGCTCTAAATTATCTGTGTACCAAATTTCATTAAAATCTGTTGAGAGGTCTTTACTTGAAAGTGCATCAGACTGACAGAGTTACTTTTGCATTAATAATATTAGACATCACCAATTTTCTATGATATTGTTTTTCCTTACAGATCTAGTCCAGAAGCCAGGAACTGGCTTGAATCAAATGTACCATGGGCAAATGACTTTGTAGCCTTAGTTTACCAAGAAAATACAAGTTATTGGAAATTTGCTACAAATCAACTGAGCAAAGCCACATCTTCTATGAGCAATTTCTTATTTGGGAAGGTTAGTATAAATTTAAAAACGTTTAACCTAATATTTGGTAATTTGTAGTTATCCAAGAATAGACGGTTTAATTTGAAACAAAGAATATTTAGGATATAATTTTTTCTATAATATAATGTGAAATATTGTAACTGCTGCTTGTTTTGCTGGCAAGTTTTTGCTATCCTGGCTTTGACTCGCATATGGCTAAATTTAGAAAATAGTATTTTGTAATTTGTCTATTGCTAGTTACAATCTCACTTGATGGTATGCTAAACATAAAAAAAGAACATTCTGGTACCACACTACAGAAAACAATAAGTGGGCAAATAGATTATGTTGTCACTTGCTATTGGATAAGATAAAAGTCAGTACATATTCAAATTATATATAGTAATCATAGACTATACACAGGCAAACTCAGGCTTACAAAAAACCTGTTTACTAATTTTGATGAGACTGTATAAACATTATTTATAATTTGTGTAAGCCTTTACTTAGATTGTACAATTCTCTCTGTACACTATGGTGACACTCTGGGGTACAGTTGTACCCCAGAGTGTCACCCACCTAATTCCCAATCCTTTGGAAATATGGGAAAGTCTTTTACTTATAGATTTGAATTATCAAACTTAACCATTTTCGAATCAAGTTTATTTTCATTTACACTATAACTTTAATATTACTTAGTCACATATACAAGTATAGAAAAATGATTCTTATAAAGATTTATCTCAAATTACTTTGTATTTACAGGAAGGTGTATCCCCACTCGATTTCCAACAAAGATCGGAACAAGATCTAGACAAAGATGCAGCAAGGGACTTTGCTAGCAAAACTTATCAATGTAAGTACACAAACACATTTCAAATATTTATTAACAAATCTTGTTTTGGATATTTTGTATTTGTTTCCTTTTAAAATACATACATAATGCATTCAAACAATGCATTATGTACCTGGAAATAGGGGTGCCTTCAATATAACTTAATAAGTCCTAAAGTTAAATAACATTGAATGTTTAACCCTCTGCAAATAAACTATTTATATATCTTAGATATTGTTTTATTAATTGAAACTTGGATAGATCATAGATTTTGATGGTAGATTAAAATTTTTATGTGTAAATTGATGTTAAGGAATAAAGTTATATGGTCATGATTCTTTTAGAAATCCTAATTTCGTTTTGCTTTTTCTAATTAAAAAACATTTTTTGCATGCAGCATCAGATAGCAAACCATTAGAGGATAAACCTAAGACTAAAGGTAATATATTTAGAGAGGGTGGGGATAAGCTTTGACTAACACTATTATTTTAATAAGCAATTTATGTTATTTACATATGTTTATTTATAACACACACCTAACTTCTATCTTCTTTTTATGACAGTCTCATCCAAATGCACACTAAATATACCTTAAACTGAATAAATTGTACATTTCTTGTATTGTGTTGTTCAATGAAGCATATTGTCTGTCCATCTATATTATATATTAAATAAAACAATTACATATTATTGAAATATTTATGACATAATAACAAATACAAAATAATCTACAGGGCAATATTATAGTCACACATTCAATATAACATCATACATACAGGTTTTCTAGAAGTAATTATTTTGTAGCTTTTTAATCCTACTAACATTCACACTGTCTTAGTAGATTATCAAACATTTGCATAGCACATATCTTGATTGTAATGTAGCTCAATATACCACCTTTATACATACAAATGTATAGAGTTTAAATTTACCATTTTAACACAGCACAATCAGAGTACCATATTTAGCAAATTGGTTAGGAATAGCTTCATATATGACAACTATATAAAAACTAAGCAACAAGGTGAAATTATAGTTACTGGTAATCAAGTTTTAAAGTATTTGTCATAAATAGTCCATTGCTTGAAAATAAGATGGCTAAATACCAGATTTGTCAATAATATGGATGGTACTATAAACCAAACATTCACTATCTTAACATAGCACTAACAGAATAACTTAAATAGCAAATTGCTTCATCTTTGTCTAACAGTACCACCACCGACATTTGAACCATTGTATGTTGAAGAGAAGAAGATGGAGACACCGGAGGTGGAAACACCAGGTTGGTTTATGCTTTTATTTATCATACCAGGCTTGTGTTTTGTCTACTACAAAGTATATCAAAGTGAATGTTCCGATGCGATACTGTGTTATAAATCGATAAACGCTGGCTGCATGGACGATTCAGCATAACTCATTGTCACATTTCGCCTGGACCGAGCGTGCAAGCGATAGAGAGGCACCATCGGCCTAATTCCATTGTTTATCACAACAAAAATTTGTCATCAATGTTTTCTTATGATGTTATCAAGGAAAAGTATCGTCCGTACACAGACTTTACAGATAACCAATTAAAAAGGCGATAGTATTTTCCTATAATAAAGGCGGAGTCGAAAAATATAAGTAGATGCGTATGTATATATTTATTTAAATCTAGATATAGTTTATCTAGTAAGCTTTACAAGCTTCTATCAATTTTGTTTGCTGGTAATCAATCTACCTCTGGTCCAGAATATGATTTTACCAAGGAGATACTGGCAAGATGTAGTTACTCTATTGTCAACAATTTTAATTTAAGAAATAAATCTTGTTTAATTTCTAATTTTCTTTTCTATAGCTACATTGGTGCAAACAGACAAATGTGAACCACAAACGCCTCCTACAATTAGGATTACCAAAGACATGGTAGAGTTGGAACAGGACATGCACGAGAACACCAAAATCGCCATAGACAATTACAAGAAGGCGTTACAGCATTGCGGAGACTATAATAAAGCATTGTATAAGGTAATTTATCAACATAATTTTCTCTAAGTAGTCACTCAAATTGTAATATCATTGCTTGAAAGCTAATTATATTAGCTTTCTTTTGATAAATGTATTAAATCTCTCAAGTAAAATTTCTTGAATGTCTTCTGTTGAACTCTTTGTGACTATTTTGATTTTATACCTTATATATAAGATATGTAATCACATATTTCTTTAATCTTTTCAAAATTTTTATGCAATTATTATCAATTCTTTCAAATTTGTCTCACTGACTTTCTTCAAGATTATTTATAGCAGACCTTTTATGCAATACTATTTTGCAACATTACGAAATTAAATCAAATTAATTTAGTACACTTTAAGAACTACCTACGGCTCAGTAAATTATCTACCTTTATCATTTATCTCACAGGTGGTAGAATCATCTCTAGACGATCTGGATAGAAAACACTTCACAGCTTTGCAAGGTGCTAGAAATGAACGCGACACTACCATTAAGAAGGCGAAAGAAGCTTCTGCTAAAGCCAAATGTGCTATTGGTAAGTTTATTGTTATAATATAGCTTATTACAATGCTTTATTGAAGTAATAACTTAGTAAGAGTTTAATCATTAGGTTGTTTATTACCATAGTATATACCATGCACACATATATGCCGTCACACAGTCACGCACACGCGCGAATTCACACACAAGTGCACATGCGCACAGACACTCACGCACGCATACACTTATTCATTGCGTTATAATTATCCTTAACTATTTTAATTTTATTTCTATTTGTCCTATAGTAAAACATTTTTGAATCTTCTTTAGGCGCGTGAGGGTACCATTTTTACGGTGATTGAAATGATAATGAAACGCGTGATTATATAGTTTTCACTTCTGACATGTGTACTTTGTATGCACTTTTAATTTTAATACATAATTGATTTTATTTGGTCATTGAATTAGTTACAATCTTGTGTCTCTGCGTTTTTCAGAAACACTTGATCGTATGATCAAAGCCGGTGTTCAAGCACCACCAGAGAGCATTGCAGCCACAAATAGGTACATCAAGCAGTTCCGAGCTGATCTGAGCGATGCTGAAAATGCTTACAAAGACTGCTTGGAGAAAGCTGTATTGAGTGACAAATATTGGAACAAGGTAATGTGTACAAACTTTCTATTAATTACCCGTAAAAAGAACAAATTAGAAGATGTAGGATAATAATGGGGTATTAAATGACGTCATCATTGATGACGTCACTATTTTCAATCAAGTAAAACGATTTTACTTCACCTTAAAATTTCTCGTCCATCTATCGCACGACGCATTACAGCCGGTCGCAAATTGCCAGACCAAAGCCAATATGACAGCGCCCATGGATCGTGCATGCACGGTCAGCTGATGCAGCGCGCATCAGCTGACCGTGTAGCATTACGTTCTCTCTTTCGAGAAAATTAAAAAAGTTTCTCTTGCGTCGTGCTTTTGCAACCACATTGAAAGTGAAACCATTAAAGTAAAAAAGGCGGTGTTATCTATTAAAAGCCATCTCGTTCATCTAACCTTAGGGGTATTGAAAGACAAGAAACAGTCCGAGGGCACCTGTGTATACTTAAGAATATAGTGTTAATTTTTATTGTTTATGAAATACAGCATAAATGTATAAACCACATACTATACATTATAATATTAATTATTAACTGTAAGAAGAGTAATTAGGACTTATTCTAAATTGATTCGAACAATAAAGTTTTGAAATTTTTTTTTTTATTTTTTAACAACACAGGTGACAATTATAAACTGAGCGACCTGATAACTAAACAATGTCATATATTTTAAAGTAAGACTTAACTATGATTTTAAGAGGTTGGGGCAACGTTTGAGCGCCGATATAATATTCAGAATTTATTGAATTGTTTTGTATTTCGTAGGTGGATACAGCTCGTAAAGCCTACAAGGAGGAGCTGCAAACTTTGTTCCCTGGAGTGGACCTCAATGCCCGCCAGCTGGAGTTGAAGGGAGACACTGATCTCTTGCTTATGTATACTTTAAAGCAGGTGAGATTGGAATTTTTATTGTTCCATAATGAAGGGAGTTTTGGCAGTGGCTATTTTGTATCTTGCGAACAAAAGTGAAAAAATTAAAAGTGCGTGCGTACAAAGTACACACGTCAGAAAAGAAACCACTTTGGCAAACTAATTTTTAAGTCTTGTTTATACTTATATAAATCTAAAACTTTAGATTTTCGATACTTAGATGTAGGGGAAAAAAAGAAGATATGTTAGGAATTTGTCATTAAAATATTAAGTGTCGAAAATTAATACAAATAATTTTTTGAAATCTCAAATGACGAAATGTAAATAAAAATGCCACGTGTTTTTTCGTCAATATTAGAAATTGTTAATTAAATTATGTTTTTGAATTTAAAATTTAAAAAAGAGAATTTATGAAATATTTTTATTTTATATTTTCCAAATGCCACATGGTATTTGGAAAATATAAAATAAAAACGAAACCTTCAAACGAATTACGATGAAGTTTCACTTTTGACATGTGTACTTTGTACGCTTTTAATTTTTTTTTAAAGGCAACTACTGCCTTTTTTGTGTGTGTGTGAGTTGAGTGAGAGTGTTTCATCGTCTATAAAAGACTTCATCGTTGATATACATAAATTAGTTGTTGAGTTTCTGAGTTGCTTTTTATCTAAAACAGAAGTCACCCTCAAATATCGTCTTTCAGATACAATATTTACAAAACGAAATAGCCGAACTTCAAACAATAAGGGAGTTGAAAATCAACAGAGCCATTGAATGTGAGTACTTCATGTTTTTCAAAACTATTTTATAAATAAAAAGTTTCCATGTCTGTAGACCTACAAATATGATAAGCATGAGTGTTTTTTACTCAATCACGATTGAACAGATTTAGCTGAAATTTAGGATGGCGTTTTATGTCATAGATGAACGTATATATTTTTTATAGTCGCTGTTTTCGCGAAATAAAAACTTGTTACTAAGCCCATGATTATTATTATGATTTTAATACATAATATATATAGGTCGGAGAATAAGAGAGAAGGAGAAGCATAAAGCATAGGGGCGTAGGGTTCTCCGCCGACATCGTCATTAATGGCATCCATAATTCAATTTTGCATACTGTGGGTGGGTAATGTTGGTGCAATCAAACTATTAATTAACTCGGGTTATAATGTTCAATTACTTAATGTTCCCGATATCAATTTACACAAACTCATTAATAATAATAGCTAGGCACACGACAGTTTCAATTGTCGACCGCTCTGGTGGACCGTCACCCGAGAACTAGCGAGTCCGCCGTCGGCTTACGACATATGTCTCCGTCTCACGCCGAGAGATAGATGGCGCCAGCACTCCGACATATATATATATATATAATAAACTTCTACAGATTTAGCTTATGTAGTTAAAATATTTGTGTGTCTGTTAAAAATGTCATATTTTAATCTCAGTGTTTAAATTTTATCTTGAAAGTAGGGCTTTTTTCAAGGTCGCGATGAAAAGGCTATTATCGAAGCTAAAGTCGAAGACATGATCAAAAGAGAGAGATTGGAAAAAGAAAAGGAATATCAAAAGAAGGTCAGGTAGAACCTAATCCTTAGCTATATAGACTTGTTTCGTTAAAATTTCAGTGTTTCAAATATAATAAATGAGTTAAATATTTAGTTTTCTTGCTTTAAAAAACTTGCAGGTATGCTTTATAAATTATATGCGTTTATGAATTGCAAAATTGTATAAAAATATGCTGAAATTTCATATATCTTGTAACAATATTTTCACTGTTAACTTCAAGATATTAATTTCATTACCTTTGAGATATTGAAGTGTTTTATTGTTTATGTTATACTCCATCACATAATTAATGGATTATTGTCTAGTTTAGTTTACTTAAATTCGATTCACATAAAGAACGCTCATGAATGTGCAATAAAAACAAAAAGAGTCCAATAACTAAGTCTCGTGACTTCCCAAAAAATATAATTATATAAAAATATAGCTTTTTATATTGCGATTAAACTATTAATTCGTCTTTATTACAGAGTTTGGAAATCCAAGCAGAAGCGAACAGAAAGCTAAAAGAGCAGTTAAAGAAGCAGTTCGAGATTCAACAGGAGGTTCTACAAGACAAATTGTCTAAGAAGGAAAAAGAGGTATATATAATAAAACTACAAGACTTTGCAATCATACAATTGATGTGCTCCAATCAATTTCGCTAAAAAGATTTGGCGATACGAAAAAAGTAAAATGTAAATTAATATCCCGACAGGTGATGGGTAAATTCAGTCGTTCAGTTTCCGAGCAAGTGGAGAAAGAGCGTGTGACTTTCAAGAAGGAGTTAGGGGCAATGGCGGGGAAACTACAAGCTATCGAACAAACGCTGAAACGTAAGAGTTTTCAACAATGTATTATTATTACTTCTTCTTTCTCACATTGTAACATTACTTGTTTATATATGACTATAGTTTGTTCGCGTCAAGAATACAGTGAGTCATCATTCTAGCCCCGCCCCTAACCAATCAAATCTTTTCAAATTTCAAGGTCAATTGACAGTTGAAGATGATCTTGTAATTTAAAAAGATTTGATTGACTTTGTATCAACATTCTATTGTTATTACTTCTTCCCCCTCGCAATGTAATCTCACTTGTTTATTTTTTTTCTTACTGACAGTTTAGCCCCTTGACTGTGATCGCACCCAATGGTAAGTGATAATACAGTCTAAGGTAGAAGCGCGCTAGTCTAGTAAGAGGCGATACATCCCTTATGGTTTTAACATAGCATCGTACCGGAACACAAATTTCTTTGTTTGGCGGTAGGTCTTTGTTGGTAGGGTGGTAACTAGCCACTTCGGTAGCCTCCCACCAGACCAGACTCAGACAAATTAGGAAATGGAAAATGACTCGTAACGATAACGATCATTTAGCCAAAATTATTTACGAGGATAAAAGTATTCTATCTATTGCATTTTAAATTTAATAATCGAATAATAAATGCTGCTGCAGCGCTACTACCTATATCTCGTAATGATAACAGTTGTTAAGGTAAGGTAAGTACCAGCCCATTAAAGTTCCACTACTGGGCACAGGCCTCCTCACTCATATGAGAGAGGGTTTTTAGAGCATAGACCCACCACGCCGCTCCACTGCGGATTGGCAGGCATAGTACACAAGTGTACTCTCTATTCCTTTAATCTCACAGACGCAGGACCGACGGCTTAACGTGCTCTTCGAGGCACGGGGGTGGATCACACCGCCCACTTCCCAACTTCGGGCTAATATTGAGAAAATCTTAATAGAAAACTCAATAGCGACTTTGAATTGCCCCGACCCGGGACTCGAACCCAGGACCTCATGTCTGTAGTCGAACATCCTAATTACTAGACCAATGAGGCAGTCAGTTGTTAAGCTTGGTTATAAGTCAAGATAAACTGAAACTATTTGTTTATCAAATTCTTCTAATTTTAGTAGTTTTTTTTAAGTGAAATTTCTTTGGCAAACTAATTTTTAAGTTTGGTTAAGATAAGTTAGGAACTTTGAATGAAATTTGAATTTGAATAATTGTCATTAAAATATTAAGTGTCGAAAATTAATACAAATAATTTATAGAAATCTCAAATGTAATTGTAAATAAAAATGCCACGTGTTTTTTGTCAATATTAGAAATTATTAATAAAGTTTTGTTTTTGAATTTAAAATTTAGAAAAGAGAATTCATGAAATTATTAAAAGACAAGTGGAAATTTAAAATGCCATATCTAATTTGTAAATATTACCAATTACCTTACTTTCAAATGAATTAGCATTAAAAACGCTGTACATCTTCGTGACGCTAATCAAGCGTTTCATTCGTAGAAATGATAGTGAGTCACAGAATATTTGTCATAATGTTTGTAGATAGAATTACCTAGAATTTTGTTTTCAAAAAATTATATTTAAAATAAATTAGTTTTGAATATTGTTTATTGTTTATTTGCAACTATCCTCAGAAAGAGCGAAAGCTGAAGCCGAAGCCCGTCGCTCGCAATCGCTTTGGGCGGCTGCGGAAGCTTTGCACGCAGCTACTAGGAGAGATTGCTCTGAGGCCAAGCTCGAAAATGAGATTAAAGCTTTGGAAACAGCCGGTAAATATAATCTCAACTATCGTCACATTACCTTTTATTGTAAAAGAATCATAACGAGTAAATGATGTTTACGTTTATTTGAGTAAATTTCTTTAGCAGAGTAGCCATTTGCCAAATAAGCGCTATAAGATGTAATAAATTAATTAAAAAAAATTACTTTGCTTTTATAAGTTTATAACTTTAAAAAAGTTTCTGAAAGGCGACAGATAGAAATGAAAACTTTTTAATGTTGACACCGAATGCGACTGAGCCGTTACATACAGCTATGTAACGCTCTTCAGTGTAAAGCCATCTCTTATCGATTAAGGGCGCAAGAGAAGTAAAAAAGCTTCTAAAAGTATTCTGGAATATGACAATTGGAAATGAAAACGTTTTATTGTCTGAATAAGAATAAGCCGTCACTCTCAGACGTGTAACGCTCGTTCGAGTAAACTCAGCTTTTGTCGACTAAGGCAGCGGGAAAATTATAGACAACGCGTCACAGCGATATCTTAATTTACCATTTACATACATTTATTCACAATAATTTATTACAATTATATTTACATAAATGTTACTCATATTTGTAAACTTTATGACTGTAGAACGAAAAAATAGTTGTATGGCATGTTATTAACATTGATAGTTTTATTTCTATAGTTGTGTTGGACAGTAAGTGATGATAAACTTAAAGATGGTAAATGTGTTAAGCTGGTAAGAGATAAGTTATCTCTTAATGTACCTTTAGTATTGTAATCAATGCTTTCTGTTTATTGATTTTTATTTAATTTATTTAGAGAAAGATACACCATCGACTTATCACAAGACATTCTTATAAATTTACAATATAGATTCGTTCAGTATGACACGCCATTACAGGTGTATACAGCACTATTGAATATAAATTTAAATTAAATTAAGGGTGATGTAAAAAAAAATGAGAACATGCAAATAAAGGAAAATAATGAATATCAAAAATAAAAGTAACTTAGTCTAAAACTAAATATGGAGAACAGGCGAAAAAATTTTGACAAATTTTAAATAATTGTCACAACCGAGAATGTCAATATCACCCTTCCGTGAGACTATGTTTTATGTTTCCATAAGTTTGTTCAAAGGAGCATATCTTACAACATTGGTCATATAGCAATTTAAATTAATTATATTTATATGGTTCCTTGGGACAGATTTTAGTACATTAATATTAATTTTCTCAATAATACCTGAACAATTAATTTGGCCATGTAAAATCTTATAAAGTGTTTCATAAATTTTACGCCGTGATTCTAAAGAACTCAGTTTAAAATGAGATAATCTAGAGTGATAGTTTGAACGGTAGCAATTGAAGCATTTGTCCATAAAAGCCAGAAACCTGGTAAAGCTACGTTGCACGCGTTCTATTATATCGCTGTGGGTTTTATAGAAAGGGTTCCAAATGGGGGACGCATACTTGAGACTACTTCTTATAAAAGATTTATACAAACCTAGAACAGTCTTACAATTATTGAAGTCTTTACATATCCTTTTTATAAATCTAGTAAACTTCCAAGCATGTAATGTCATTCTGTCTATATGTTCTATAAAAGTCAACTTTTTATCAATGTTGTAATATTTTTTTTATTTCTAGGGAAAGATGACAAATTAGTGCAAACAGTGTTGAAAGGTATCAACCCTGAGATCCGTCAAAAGGGTATCGTTACAGAAAAAACCTTAAGGGAAAGGTTCGATAAGGTATTGGATTAAAAAAAATCACGCTGTTTTTATATTAAATTTCATTACCCTAATTTATAACTTTGTTTTAAGCTGGAGAAGACAGCGGCTAAAGTTGCTTTAATCGGACGCGAGGGAGCGACCCTTCCTGTCTACTTCCTTTCATGGCTTCAATCAAAACTCCTGTTTCAGAAGGTACTGTAATTACCTTTTTGTTATCTTTTCAGGTTCAATAATGAATAATCCCATCTGATAGTGTATGATGATAACGCACTAACTGGCAAGAGGTTGAGCTCAATAACTTCCAGTAGACCTCTTTAAAAGAACTAAATGTGTTAACTGTACCTTCCCTATACATATATGAAGTGTGTTTGTATGTAAAAACACATTCAGACCAGTTTGAAAAACGGTATGATGGGACACAATTTAAACGATTGAGATTTCTAGATCATTTAGTTAGACCTTGTACAAAAACACAGCTTTATGACAGAAACTGTTACTTAAAAAAAGCCAATTACGGACAACACAAATTATTAAATAATATTCAAAATAACAGAATAGATATTAAGAAGTAAAAATTTGGAAACAATGAAAAGATAAAAGTAAGATATTCGCCATGTACTTACGAGGAGTTAGTGAGTGATATGTAGGTGTGAGTGGGTATGTAAGAATGAGTGAGTGTATTTGTGTTTGTTGGTGAAATTTAGTCATGTAAAATGAACTAGTCCCTGTTTTATATATATAAAAAAGCTGGTATGCGTATATGTGGTTTAGAGTATGTATTTGTGTGTATTAAAAACTGTAAGTATGTATGTATTTTGCAACATTTTCACACAAAAACTTCTGGAACGATTTCAAAAATTTTAGCACCATTAGAAATCTGTATTTTCACTGAGCCAAATAGGCTACATTACTTTTTCAAAAAAATTAAAATAGCGATAGAAAATTGCATTAATGTAACCCAAGGTATAAAAAAAATGCTTACCAAAAAAAATCTGTCATCGCGTGCGCTGGGAAAACTATTGATGATAGAACAGTAAAATATTCTACAATATTATAGAAGTTACTAATGTCTACAACATAGTCCCCGATAGCATATGTCCCACTACTGTAGTTATGCCACTACAACTACTTTTTTACATTTTAGTTTGTAAAAGTGCCGACAAGTTTGTAAAAGTGCCGACAATAATCAAACCATATCCTTGTCCTATTATGTTTTATTAAAGACTGTTTCAATTCCTGTAAAATACTTTATGAATTATTAAAATCAGACATTCCTTTTAAAAGATATTTTGAAATATATAGGATACCAAAGTTACCGATAGCTATACTGTTTTTATTTTTTTTAAGCTAAAAATTACTGGAGCGATTTCAAAAAATCTTTCATTACCTCCCTGAAATCAAGAATTTTTATACATAAATGATGTTATGAATTTTAAAATTTTAACGTTGTATCTTAAAATAAAGGCGACTATAACACTGCAAAAGTAAAAAACTGCGTTGCAGATGTCAACGGCAAATCTTCGCAAACTATTTGTAAAAAAAATCTATAGAAATAATAAAAATATACTGTCAACTTAATTAATGCTGAATACTATGACGTTTATATGTGTGTGTATGCATGTGTGACTGTTTCTGGTTATGTGTGTGTGTAAAATAAGAATGTGTACGGGAATGTGAATAACTATATATTCATTTACAAATTACAAAATGTTTAGATATATATACGTTGTGAAGTCAAATCTCAGTGAAATAAAACATTTGTGTCAACAAAAATAAATCTATATATAATTTGTTTTTTTTTTCAGTTTGCTGAAATTCCTAAGGATGAGTTAGACAACCTCCCTACGGACTTTTCCAACTTAGACACATTTGATATAATTCAACGAGCGAGGTAAGTGGTCTTTATAAAAGCTTTTAATCATGGAAATCGCAACAATATAAATAATAATTAGAGTTCATTACGAGTATATCAAATGTATCGAAATTTTCTATACCCTCAAATTAATATTGTCTAAAATGCACAAATTTGGTATTTTTATAAGTATTGGTGTATATAGTGTGGTTTATAGAGCACAATTGTAGGCCCACTTTTATTCCTTCATTTATCTTGGATATACTAACATTTTATATCTAAAGTAAATTTGTCTAATATATCTTTTTGTAGCAGATTTGTTGAGTTTCCAAACATAGATAGATGAGACCTAAGCAATGAACCGATTACTTGTCTATGACCATACTATGTACATAAGTAAAGAAGAACCCTAGTGAAGTAGTTTATTAACCGGATCAAATCTTCTATCAATCTAAACCATTCGTTTATCACACAACCACACATACTGTAGGGGCCAGTACTCTGGACAAGTGGGAGGGAGTCCTGGCTACCGGTTTGGTTCGTAGTAAAACGAAAGTGGACTGTATGAATAATTTATTATTACACTAGATAAAAGGCAAAAGAGAAAAAAGAGCTCATTCGGTCGACTCTGGGCCTTCCAGCCGAGCCATACACGCAAAAATTATCAAAATCGATCCAGCCTTTAAGGGGTTCACATATACATAATATGTCTGTTAATGTATCTGTGTATAAACAACACAATATCGTTTTTAGGTATCACATGGATCACGGCAATTTATCTACGGCCCTACGTTACGTTAATCTATTGCAAGGTGCCCCTAGAGCTGTAGCGAAAACGTGGACGGAAGCCGCACGCCGCCATCTTGAAATCAAACAAGCTGCGGAAGCTGTCATGGCGCATGCGTCCGTTTCCGGTTTACTGTATCTATAGTACGGGAATCCCCGCAGTCGAAGTTCACGGGTCGGGTATTTAATTTAATGTCACGAGTGTGAAAGTGTAAATTATTGCTTATTTGTTTTGTAACGGAAATTAACTGTTGAAAATTATACTTAAAAAGAGAAAATCATTTGCTGGAATTTGCAATTTTTGTTGTTTCAATTCGCATCGTAGTGTCTTCATCAATCATTTATATATTACGCATTCAATAAAATAATTATATTTATGTGTTGAACATCATGAAATTAGAATATAATAAATCAAATAATATATAGCGAAAACTGAAATTATTGCTATTATATTTTTTGATGAAACTAGGCCAAGACTTATTGACAGTTCAGTTACAAGGGATTAAAAATCACGGAAGTAATTAAAATAAAAAACATAAACTAAATTTAATGTGAAATTGGGCGGTCTTATATAGCGATCACTTCCAGACAACTCTGCGCTTGGGGTAACCGTCGTAGAAAGGAGAGAAAGGTAGGTGTTAGTATAGAAATAAAACATTATTTTGGCGCCTTTTTTGTTGAAATTGAGTTGCACTTTTTGTCTTTGGTTAATAGAGTTTAAAAACAAATTATAACAGGCTGTAAAATACTTTGAATTCAAAGCCGTAAATAGTAGTAAATGGTGCAGTGCCATGGTCGTAGTTTATGATCTTAAAACAACAATATTATACGATTAAAGTTTTATTTATTGCAGTATATGTTTGAATTAAATCTTGGAAACCGCAAACATGTGAATTCAAAGATAAGTATCTATGAAAACATAGAGATTTCAATTAAATATTGATTTTTTTTAATAATGTTAGTTTAGTTAGTTTTTCAATCTGGCATTGAAATGAGATTGAAAATTTAAATTTTGTTACATTATTTACTGTCTTTTCTTTATATTCAACATTATGGTTTATCAGCAGGGTGTAGGTAAAGAGGGTCAGTGTAGAAAAGAACTTAACTGCCATTATATGTTAAGAGAAGTACAAAGATTGATGATTGTGTAATATGAAGCATATACATTGAAATCTTATGGTTTGGATCGGTAATGAATATTCATTTTGGTATTACAACAAATATTATTAGTTTCAACATGTAACTAAATATGTTAATTTGTTTAGGGAAATGTGGGTACATTGGTAAAATGTGGGTACATTGGTAAAATGTGGCCTAATTTATTCATTTAAAAATAAACCAAATATCACTATTTAGTAGGTTCAAATTAGGCTGACACCTCACGTTGTTATTGCACGTATTGCATTTATGAATTCTAACAGAAAATTGAAGCTGTTTATCCTACTTTCAGACATAGCAAACGCAATTTGTACCTTTTATTGAGTTGTGTAAATAAAAGAAATGTATGTTATTTAAATTAGAGAATGGTTTTATTTCATTTTGTTGTTTTATTGATTTCTCCTTAAAATTTTGCACAACAATACAGAAAATGTAAGACATTAAAAGTGCGTACAAAGTACACATGTCAGAAGTGAAACTTCTTTCGCAAATTGATTTTTTGGTCTTGTTTGACTTAGGGGGAGGGAAAAATGAAGATAATGAGTTTGTCGTTATAATATAAAAAGTGTCGAAAATTAACACAAATTATTAAATTTGTTTTTGAATTTAAAACTTAGATAAGAGAATTTGTGAATAATTTTATATTTTGTGAAAAATTATTTATTAAAGAATGAAATGACGAGTGGCAAATTAAAATTGCCACATGTTATTTGCAAATATAAAACTACCTAACCTTCAAATGAATTAGCATGAAAAACGCTGCACTTATTCGTGTTGCTAATCACGCGTTTCGGTATAAGAAATTTTAACCCCATGCGCCTTAAGAAGTTTCACTTCAAAAACTTAAGCATAGGTACAAGATGACCGCGTAAGAATCGCTTTCTACCAGACAAAGTTAAGGTTAGGAAGATTTTGTTAAGAAAACTGATATGGTGGAGAAAATGCCCTGGCTAAAATTGTAGGAAATCCTGGCTACTTGGAATCAAAAGAAGTGGACTGTATAAATGCTTTATAATTACACTGGTACATAATTCAATCCCCTGTACCGCTGATGATTGCCTAAAGAAATAATATTTAGTTTGTGGAACCATAAAGAAGATAAAAAGACATGGAAAGAGTATATGCTAGAGGGAGACAAATAGACCAGACCTATACACTCTATAATCCTTTAAGGACTAAGCATTTGGTTTATTTTTCATCGATAATACAATAAAATACGAATGAATCGATAATAGATACATGTTTTTGGATTTCCACACTGCTGTGTGAACAGTTGAACTACGTAAAAGCACATTGAAATTTATAAAATCACCAGTTATTATTATAATTATCTTAACTCCCGGAAAACCTTTCCAGATACCTCTTTTATTTCGGAACACATGAAATTATTAATAGATATATAATAAATATGCCTAGCATGTATTAACACTGGCATTTGTGACGGCAAAGCAAAAATAAATCCTTAGTGTCAGAAGAATTGAAAAATGTATGACAGAATCAATTAGTTTTATAATGTTTAGGATACAAAAATGTTTATGGGCCGCAAGATATTTTCCTGTAAGTATATTACATGGCTATACAAATAATCTGTCATTCTTAATTTATTTATTATGTAAATTTTTTACCCTCAATGCGAAGTATGTAATTTTAAGTTATTATCTATTCATAAACATCTTCCTGGTAAGAATTTTGTAATTGACATACAAACTACATGAGAGCTTTCTCTGGAGGTTAGGAACTATGTCGGAGACATTGAAGTGTTTAGACCTAAACTTGCACAAACAGAGTAACTCTCTAATCACTTATTCTCTCCCTGTGGTTATGAGAGATTTCAATCAAATTTACATCTCCATGTGAAGCTAATACTCTATAAAATCAACATATTCATTATTTAAGTAGCCTCGAAATGTACTTTTGAATCGTCAGTAGTTTGTCCATTGGTAACAAATTTAGGACCAGTTCTGAAATAATATTCCTCTGAGATGAAAGCTGAATTTTCGCCGCTTGATTCCGTAAAAATATCTCAAAGGGCCAGACTGGTTGTGCATAGAGGAGTGCTTGTGTCAATACCTACTTATGTATGGTAGTGAAACTTGGCTATGGCAGAAGAAGCATAAAAGTAAAATAAAGCTCGGTAGAGATGAGAGCATTGAGAAACATGAGTGGATTGAAACTCAGTGACACCGTAAGAAATATTGTCATAAGAGAACGTTCTGGTATAAAAGGTGTAGGGACTAAAATTGACAAAGGTATCCTTAGATGGTTTGGGCATGTAGAGAGAATGAATGAAAGGAGACAGGCAAAAAGGAGTTGAGATGAGTCAAGAGTGAATGGGAAAGTTGGAAAGAAAAGAAAACCAAGGCGACGAACTCTACTAAACCGACGAACTTGTATGAAAAGTTTAATGAGAATGAAAGAAGCGAAGAAGATATGCAAGGATAGTGGAGAATGGAAGGACGTTGTCTCTGCTTACCCCTATGGGAATGAGGCGTGATACTATGTATGTATTTTCTAATAAAAAGAAATAACATTGAAAATCTCTGCTATCACTTGCACAGGAATTCTAATCTATTAAAATATAACTTCTCAGCGATATCAATACCTGGAGATACAAAGAGCAAGTATAACCAGATATGCTGCTCCTCAATATAAAGTTCAAGTACGAGATCCCTGTCCCCAGAAACCACCTCCACCCCCTCCCAAGCCTAAAGACGACAGCGCTTTTTGGGGTTCTTTGGCAGTTATATTCCTTGCCGGTGGATTCGTTGTTATTGCAAAGTTAGTATTTTTATCTTTTGGTAATTTTTTAAAATACCTACTATTAGTTAACACTCGCTTATATCTTTATCTTGTTAAAAACTTAATGGTCAATAAATTACCTTTTTATTTATCCAATCAGATTCAAATGCAGTACATCTTTTCTAGCTCTGGTAGATGGCACTCCATGTTACTGCTGTTTTTTCAAATGTCAGTAAAGTCGGTTTTGCCAAAAATTGTACAAGGCCATCTATTGAATGTTTACGTACCAGGTTAAAAGGATACCCCAATATTCTTGGATACCCCAATACGTAATCAAGTCGGTATCACATTTAGTTATCCCAAACTGTGAAGTGAAATAGGGTTATATACGAGTAATTCACTGTATATTAATTGTATCGCATAATTTTAGGAAATCTCTTTGAGTCACTAGAATAAAGAGTATTTTGTTTTTAAATGACAAAAATATATTCTAGACGCTCCCCAGTTATAAGAGACTGGTTGACAATCCATGCACCATGGTTTGATGACTTAATAGCGATAGCATATGAAGAGAATATGACTTATGAGGAGTTTGCAAAGAAATGTGTCGAAGATCTGAAAGATTGCTTAAAGATAATAATGAAGAATGAAAAGTGCCCACCTGAGGAAACTGCAAAACCAGTAATAAGTAGGGTTATTTTGAAATTAAAGGTCTATATATAGCAATGCTCGATAAATACTCCCAAAAACATCGAAATTGAACTTGACTTTCGTTGGTTTATCTTTATCATACAATGCTAATCTTCTTACCATTAAAGTCATTCTCAAAAATGACAACATTAAGTTATAAAAATACTTTCTAACAGTAATCTTTTTTATATATATCGATGTTTTAAGAAATACTTAATTTTAATAAAGGGGCATCGAATCTGGGACACGGTGAAGCTGGAGCGTTACCAGTTACTGTCAAGTCGATGAAATATTATAAGTTTCCAGCCATTTGTTGAATGAACTTTGTTTTATATATCGTATCTTTTACTACTATGTGCAGACTATGGGCCTGTTATAGTCGCTGACTATGGGCCTCATGCGGAAACTCAGAGTCATTCAGCGTACGATGGAGAGGGCTATGCTCGGCGTTTCTCTACGTGATTGAATCAGAAATTAAGAGATCCGTAGTAGAACCAAAGCCACCGACATAGTCCTACGAATTGTGAACCTGAAGTGGCAATGGGCGAGGCACATAGTCCGAAGGACCGATGGCCGTTGGGGACCGAAGGTGCTGGAGTGGCGACCCCGCACTGGACGGCGCAGTGTAGGCAGACCCCCCACAAGGTGGATCGATGATATAAAGAGGGTCGCCGGTAGCCGCTGGAGCCAGGCGGCGCAAGATCGGGCCTTGTGGACGTCCTTACGTGAGACCTATGTCCAGCAGTGGATGTCCATCGGTTGAAGCGACGACGACGACGACTACTATGTATTATGAGCGTGTGGTATATAATAACATTGCATAATTATTGGTTTCTGTCAATAACTGTAACTCTGAAGTTATTATACTCGTAGATCCAATAACTGTTATTTTAAAAAGTTAAAGCTGTTAGCGACAAGGTATTAATTTACATATTACGTACATACGAGTATATAAATATACATAAAATATGAGATTTATTTATTCGTTTATTTAGTAGAGACATTATAATATACACTGACTATGAAGAAGGCAAGTTTGAATAGAATAAAAGCTGTACTTTTCCCATTGAAAGGATTTATAGTTCATGTTAATTACCAAACTTACTACAATAATGTTAATTGGTAAAGATTAAATAAAGATTGTTTACACACAGATAACCACATATTTGTGTAAGTACTAATAAAAGTCAAACTACTTCTTTACTACTTCAAGTTATTATCATACTCACTGACTCCATTGTTAAATATCGGCAGTAACATAATCACCCTCTTTGGCATTGAAGTTATTTTCATTATTTGTTATTTTATCAGAAAAGTAGCAAATAACGGGTGCGTTTGTTATATGTTACTGTGTAATGTAGAATTTGAAAAATATTCCATCTGATTTTTAAAAAAATACGATGAACGATATGATGTAAAATAAACTCGTGAAGACATATGCTATTTTGTTCAAGTTTAATCCTGCTATGCTGTAATATAATCTTATTTTTCACATTTTTATAATTGATGTAAATACTCTTTTTACTAAACGGTAAATTAAATTTTTAGCCGTCCCAACAAAATCTGAAGTCGAAGCGAAAAAAGGTAAGTTTTTTTTATATATTTCATTATAATTGTTGTACATAATATTCATTCATTCATTCATTGTTTTAACTGCCTCATTGGTCTAGTGGATAGCATGTTCGACTACAGATATGAGATCCTAGGTTCGAGTTCCGGGTCGGGCCAATTCGAAAATGGATATTGAGGTTTCTTTTAAGATTTTCTCAATATTTGCCCGAAGTTGGGAAGTTGGCGGTGTGATACACCTCCGAGCCTCGGAGAGCACGTTAAGCCGTTGGTCCTTGTTCTGACCTCTCTCCGGTCGTGTCGGATTCCCGTCACATCGGACTATGAGAGTGAAAGAATAGAGAGTGCACTTGTGGAGCAGCGTAGCGGGTCTATCCTCTCATTAACCCTCGCTCCCCTCGGAGTGAGAAGGCCTGTGCCCAGCAGTAGGACGTTAAAGGGCTGTTACTTACTTACTTACATTGTTATACATAAAATATTGATAATAACATATTGACTCTCGCTCGCATTTACTTTAGTCGTCGAGAGCCGCCATTACTCGAACGAGCACGAGCGTTACATAGCCGAACGTGACAGCTCAGTTTCGCTCAGTGCGTTCCCATACGACACTTTTTTTACCTCTAAGAGGTAAATTTTCTTTTACGTGGTAAATCATTTCGTATATAGCGCGTTCACTATATTTGCCATGGAATAAAACCGTATACGTATGTAATAAATCTCTATAAGAGAGAGTTGTGTATCCTCAAACATTTGTGCTTGGCCTTCTATAATTGAGACTGGTTATATGAATGAATGATTTTATAGGTATACCTCTATTCTATAGCATTTCTAGCAACAGTCAAGCGTAAATTTTGACATGCAGTTGCATTTTAAGTTTCCCAAAATTGAGAACTGATTTCTAGATCGGAGCTAAAAATTTATATACTGCATTTTTACTGTATCGTCTTTTTCAACTCAATGAGTGACAGTAGCAACATCTGTACCTCTATAAGTTAGAAACCTGAGTGAGACAGAAACCTTTTTAAGTGAGAAAGATATGGCGATACCTTAAGCTCTGTCGTACCCTGGTTCTGCTGTATAACTTTTCAATTGTTCACAAATTCAGAGCCGATTGAACCAGAGAAGATTTGCGAGAAGCCTCCACCAATTGTAGTAAGGAAAACAGTCTGCGAAATTATCGAACGTCTCAAGGAACGAGGCAATGACGCTTTGAGTAATTACTATACTGCGAATAGAGCATGTTTACTTTATAACCAGGTAAATGTTGAATGTTGTTAACGGCTAAAGTTTCTTATACAAAATGCGTTTCTACCAGTCTCTGTTATAGATTTTGATATCATCCAATCGATGTGCCCTTTATTATTAGAAAGGCAATATGCGAAGATGTTTATAGACCACTCATTTCAACTTATTCGCGATTGACTTGAACTTTAGCAAAGCGACTTCTTTCGCAACCTCGAAGGCAGAAATACGGATTTTCCTATATTCCAACAGGTTCGGGAATAACCCAGGGAATAAGTAACCACACTGTCATACTTTATAAAAAAATCATCCACATTGTTGAAGCAATTCTTGAGTTATAGAAGGACAATGTCGTGGATATCAGCTAGTAATTATCCACCCGTCATTGGCGTACTCGCTTATTCCTACGGTGAACCAATTTTCATCAATATCATTCATGCTGTTCTTGAGTTATAGAAGGACAAATTCGCGGAGAGCAACTCGTTATCATCTCCTTGTCGTTGGCGCAATCAAGTGTTTTTTCTCTGAACCAATTTTCATCAATATCGGTCATGCTGTTCTTGAGTTATAGAACCAAAAAGTCGCGGACAGCAGCTCGTAATCATCTACTTGTCATTGACGCAATCAGGTGTTTTTACTGTAAATCAATTTTCGTTAATATTCTTTGTTTTGGAGTAATAGCGACTGACAAAAAGACACAGCAATGCCATAAAATTTTCTGTCGAAGTAGCTCGTGACTTTAATTTAGTAAAATTTCTCATTTATGTACAGATTAATAGTTACTACGCTTTAAGATAATACTTTATAACTATTAAATAAAACAAAATTAAATATTACTATTAAATAAAACAAAATTATAGTCACCATGAGTCTTTTGATCTGACAATACAATTTCCAACATATACTTAACATAGTATGTAATTTAAAATCTGTTTAAATTAATGACAAATCATTAAGTAGCGACGCGAAACCATGACTCTAATACATGGGCTATTACTGCATTCAAAATGCATCAATTTTGTCTACATTTATAATACTAACGAGTTGGAAACTATTTATTATTTCCGGTAATATTCAGTTTAATATTACGTATTTGTTACGTCCCAGATTACGCCCTCGACTATATATATAATTTTTACTTCCGGATAAACTGTTAAATTGGTCTAGTGGTTACCCTATTTGGCTATAGACATGAGGTCCTGGGTCCGGGTCTTGGGTCAGGGAGCCTTGGAGAGCACATTAAGCCATCGGTACTGCGTCTGATCTCTTTTCGTTGAAAGTGAAGGAGTAGAGACTGCATTAAAAATTCCTTGTATGAATGAGGAGTCCTGTACCCAGCAGTGGGACGTTAATGGGCTGCTGCTTACCCTATCTTTACCTTACTTCCGGATAGAGTAAATAAACTGGAAGAATCACATTTAATGCAGGACTTGAAACGATTTTTTCAAAAGGAATTTATTATATAACTGTTATTATTGCTTGTAAAGAAGTGATACTCGTGAAAAGGCTTCGCTGGCGCAGTGATGCCAGTACTTGTTTTGCTAGCAGAGGTTCCGGGTTCCGTCCCCGATAGGGCGTGTTTAGGAAATTGCATTTTCTAATACGTCTGAGTCTGGACTGTTGAAAGGCTTTGACCGTAAATAGATATACATAAGAAGAGTAAGTAAGATTAGGAATAGAAAAATAAAGAGTTTCAAGCTTTTGATTTAGATCATTTATGTTTTGATTTAGATCGTAGCGGATACAATGATGGACTTCTCTATTCCAACGATGAAAGAACTCCACGGTCATATGGCAGAAAGGCTTCATTTAGTAAAGGGATCACTAAGAAGAGCAGAAGAGGCTACTGCTGAAATAGGTAATAGCAATTTTTAGCGTTATGCTTTATAAATTCCTATTCTGCACGATGATAACAGATTAACTAATGGTTGATTTATTAATGACGATGATATTATTTCGTATGAAAATGCTAATTCTAGTATAATTATTTCTCAATATAAAGTAGTTGTGACTTCATAAAAGCCCGACGTCCCTTAGTGGTTCAATATGAAGTTAATTGTTCGCGATTGCTATTTCTCGTTATACTTTTAACAACAACTACTCGTTTTATTTCTCTAACTAACTTCTCCAAATTTTTAGGCTTGAATAAGTTTTTAAATGTTTCATTAGATAATACTTTATGTGAATATATTTTACTGTCACTAAATATTTTATCATTAATTCATATATGACATGTTATATGTTATACAGAAGAACTGATTCACTACATTGAATGTGGAGTACAGGGTCCTAAAGACGAAGTGGCAAATGCACAAGTGATGATGAAGGATTATCTACAACAGATTAAAGCTGCTCGTATTCAGTACACTTGGGAGAATGATAAATCCGTTGTCCTTGATAGTCAGTGGCAAAAGGCTAGTCACTATATTTGTACTTAAGTAGCTATTTGTATATACTAATATAGTTGTAAATTGGGCAATGTTACCTACTTTTGTATTGTAAGGATTAGTTAACGAGATGGACGTGCCCACCGTGGATGTCTAAAGCGCATACTACAGTTCTTTGGACACATCGTCCGAGGGCCCAGACATAACCTAGAGGAAGTCAACTTAACTGGAAAAATGGAAGATGAAACACCCAGAGGCTGAAATCCGAAACAATGGTCCTATCAGGTAGTGGAACAGCTGATCCGCTACCTGGTTTAGTGTCCAGCTGGATACCAAAGCCTGTCAGACCATCCACATAGCCATCGATCGGCAAAGATGGTACAACCTACTTCGTCGGGAACATCTCGATGCTCAGCAGTAAGCTAAGACCAGAAGATGAGGAAGAGGTGTATACACAGCGTCGTACCGGAACACAAAACTCTTTGCTTGACGGTACGTCTTCGTACGTGCTAACTAGCCATGGCTGAAACTTCCCACCAGTCTTGACAAGTTAGGGAATATAATTTCCTAAATTCGCCCTAACGAACACGGAGCCTCTGGTAGCATACCGAGTACTCGCACCACGAAGCCAGCGAGGTTAACTAACTTATCTAGATCAATGGGCGTGTATCGTTCTCCCATGGGTTGGTTTAGGTTGTGACCAGGCTTGAATTTCTTGGAAAGTTTGCACTGAATTGTTGCGAGGAGTTACCGACCTACCATAAGTGTGGTGGTCCTGTTGACTCAGAGCACCACACTTTGGCAGATTACGCAAGCTGGAGACCTCAGCGCCCCCTTTTGGTGGCATTAATAGGCGCAGACATCTCATTGTTGAGCATTGTAAGCATAGTGCTCTTCAGTAAAAGATGCTGAGTGGGAGTGGCCATATTCTGTGAGACGGATATACACTGAAGAATGCCCACGAGGAAGTTTGCAGTGGATGGTACCTTCCACTGCTGGAGGAGGCGGGGTACGAGGCGGCGTATAATTGCGCATGTTCTCGTGCCTTCATACAATCTCGGCAGACTCATCCGGGTTACCAGAGGTGAAGTGAGTGATCCTCGGATGTCCCAATAAAAATGAAGAGGGCTCTGCAGGGTTTTTATCAGAATTTTTCGCGGTTTCCTTTCACTTCGACTCCCACACTCCCAACCCAACTGTCGGGGTCCATAAATGCATTTCGTAGCATCAAAAAAGTCTATAGCTTAGTATAGTAATTAGTTGACCAATGTTACTAATCTTTGTATCATAAGGTTAAATTAATAAGTTCGAACAGAGTTTCAAGTTACTGATATGGACTAGGTTGCTTTAAAAAAGAGAATGCTTTGTTTTGATCATACATAGTAAGAGTTTTAGTGGCCGAGGCGTCGGGTGCTCATGAAACTTTATTTTCTGATATTTCTCTCTTAATCTTAGAACCCATTAGTCCAGAATCAAGAAAATCCGTTTTATTTGCTTAAAAAATTGGAACGTACTATTTTAGGTGGAGAGTGTTATAGATAAGTATGCCGAAGAGAATGAGACGATATTTCCCGAGATCAAATACTTACAGAAGAAGTTGCAGCTCAGTGGAGATGCGGATTTATTACTCTATCACACGAGTAGATATGTAAGTTTGTATACACAAAAAATACTGTGTAGTCTATCTTTTATTATCACTGCCCTATTTTTAAGAAGGCTTTTTTAAAAATGTATATTTCAGTCTCGTCAGTTGAAAGCTGAATTGGGTGATGGAGTAACAGCAATGATGGAAAGGGTCGAAAGGGCTTTTGACAGTTAGTTCAACTTAATTCAACTATATTTATTCAACTGTGTACACGTGAAGGAAGTAAAAGTTTCTTGATTTATAAAGTAATGTTAAAAATTTCTTGACTTATATGTATATAATGTATTTTTTTCTAGTGTTAACAAGGTAAAGACCTAACAAACACTTATACATCCCTCGCGTCACGCGTAACAAATCATTTTCTTACAGAAAATAAGAATTATCACATCAATAATAGTCTAAAAACTAAAAAAATCACACTTTGTTTAGATATATCTTTATATATGTATTTTATGTAGTCGTTTTAAGTCATTTTTATTGTTTTCTTTCATTTATAGTTTCATTTATGCAAAGGTTGTCTGTTAAGAGATTGCTTATGCAATAAGACCGCCTTTGGATGCTGTGATTCCTAAACTATTTTAACTTAACCTTCATTTTAGGCGAAACTAAAAGGTATAAAATTAAAGATTAGAACAGAGTGAGTAACATAACATTCGAAAGCTCGATAATGATTCTTGTATGTGTAGGAGAATTGTTGTATAGCTACATTTTTTTTTAAATTTTGGTCATATATCTTTGAAAAATGTGCAAACTTTTAAGCAATCCGTAGTATATTTCAAGTTACCTTTATACTGTCGTTTTGAGATGTTTAAAAAATCAAGTTGACAGATTCCTTTACATACATGCGAAGTAATATTAGAACATGTGGCACAATAATGTTTACATTTTTTACACGTGTAGCCTTGCCACAAGAAGAGCAAGACAAGAAAAAGAGAAATGCAATGCTGGATGTTGTTCTTAAACAAAAAAGAGCTGATATGGACAAGGAGTTCAGAAAAAGGGTATTGTTTTCTACTTCAGGAATTTACAGTCGATTTATAGTTCACACTCTCTGATCTTAAACTTTCTAATCTTAACTAATATTTTCTGACTCTTTTGAAAACTATAACAGACTCATCATATTCTGACAAACAGTTCTTCGTCTGTATAATACATATACTTGCAAAACTACCTGTAAAAAAGTTCGTACTTTCGGCCCTATTTAGAATGCTACAATGCTTGCTACTACATTTTTATCGAACAATTCTTCATCAGACCCCGTCTGATGAAGGATTGATTTTCGCTATTATTACTCGGTTGGCAATGTCAAACTTTCGGCCCTAGGTGCGTAATATACTATTATTAATATAATATACTCAAGTTTAAATACATTTTTCTAAATTTGGAATTAACTAAATTTTATATTACCTAACACGTTATTAATATTATAACTAATTGCAGATATTTTTTTATTCCAGTCCCTTCTTAAAAGTCTTTCTCTCGATAAACTCCACTCACCATTATATAACTAACATTATAAAATAAATCGTTATAATTTTGTAGTACCTTGTCTTTGTAGTTATATACTAGATGACCCTTAGTGACTTTGTCAGTGTAATACAACAGAGTAAAAAAATGAAGGAACAAATTTGATTACTATAAAAAAGGTTATAACAATTCAATCTTTTAAAAGGAACAATTCCGATTTTATCAAAATTACTCCATTTATCGTAAGAGAACTATAAAATTCAGGTATTATTTCAAACTCAGGTAGGTAAACGAACTGATGTAATGAAAATTTCAAAGTAGCCATCAACGTTTAAATGCGTTTTATATTACCAACACTTTTACCATCCACATTACAGTATGATGATCAGCGAATGAATAACGAGAAGATACTAAAAGATTCTTTAAAGAGACAACTAGAAAGACACAATGAAACTATGGAAAAGAGATTAAAGGAGAAAGAAAAAGAGGTGAAGATATGAATTTGTGTAACTTTTTCAATGATGCTTTAGATCCTTACGATATACAAAAATGTTTATAGCGAAAAATATTGCATTTATTCATTTTACTTTCGTGTTATCTGTTTACTTGAATGTTGATATCATATATTATATCCCATCTAGTTACAGAAAATTATTAGTGAGAAGAAAAAGAATGTTTCCACACCTATACGGCTGAACTAAGTTACTTTCCATTCATAATATAAGAATAGGCAAACTATAAATATTTAAATAACATTATAGGCAACCATAAGACTGGAAAAGTTAGTTGCTGAAAAAGTAGCATATGAGAAGAATCAGTTTGCAAGGCAGCTGAACGAAATGGCTGTGAAATTAGCACTAGTTGAAGACAAACTCAAAGGTAGAGTTGTAATGAATGAAATGAAAGCATTAATAATATCTTTTTGAAGTCAAAGAATGTACTTGAAAAACATTTGCAATTAGCAGAATTTGTGTAAATTGATTTCAAACTAAATACAGTTATTTGAACACTAACAAAGCTTTAAGGCTACCAAATGCATATGAAAGAAAATAAAGTTAAAGTCCTAATTGGTACATACCCATATATTTATATTGATTTTCATATGAGCGAAACGTTTTAGTTAACTTTAGTTTTACCGTTGTTAATTACATGTTCTTGTGTACACTTTTGTTAACAGCTCGATTAAAAGCTGAAAGTGAGACAAGAAGGTCACAAGAATTATGGGTAGCTGGAGCATCCTTATTGAGGGCAACGAAAAAAGGAGACCCTTATGTAAATGTCAATAAGGAGATAAAAGCTATCGAGAAGGCTTCCGGTAAGTCGCAATTGTATAAATATTGCTTTGATTATGATATTGTTATGTCTTTTAAGTGTTCAAAAGAGGGGGCGTAATTATTTAAGCGCTGATTGCAGGAGTAGTCAAAGAAAACTGTTGTTTGCTCCTAAAAAGATGTGTATTACACGGTGCCAAGACAAATATCCGTTGTTTTGGAAGCATACTTTACGAATCGAAGATTTTGAATGTGTGTATCACCAGACCGTCTTAAGTTGATGTTCAATCACAGATCATTTTCTGAATATGAATTCACAATAATATATTTAGTGTTTCTTTCCATTTTTCCACTTTAGATTCTTTAAAAACACCTTTATTTTCAGTCACTATCTGGAGAGAACCTGAAAGGCTAGCTCTTGGATGTTGTGCTTGTTTTCTTAAATTATGATCTTGTTTCACAAATTATTGCTCCAAGTTTTGAATCCAAATTTTCTTTTAACACAAGGCACTGCGACAAATTTTAACTGCAACGTACCAACGTTGTGTGTCTTAGCTTCAAACCTTCTTTCTTACCATAACCATTAGGATGTTAATAGGCTACGACATACCTTTTACCTTAAAATGACATTTTCCGTTAACTTTGTCCACTCCACCCATTTTCACTGAACGTTCAAAGTTATGCATTATACCAATTTTTGCAATTCTTAGCATTTTTATTTAGGTTTACTATTACAGGAAATAGCAAAAAAAGCGATAAACTTATGTGATAACCACAAAATATGTATAGTGAAATGTTTGTAAAATATAAGCCAGTGGTTTAATTTGCCTCCTATGTTAGTATAGACAACATTATTAAAAGAAGAAATCTTAAGATCTCATTGTAGATCTCAAAATCCTTACTGATAGGGTTGAGCTTTTAAACTTAACAGTGAACGTTCTTTTAGGGGATGGTGATAAATTAGTTAGCACTGTATTGCAAGCTATACCAGGATCAGTGCGTGAGCAGGGACTGGTACCTGAAAGTGTGCTAAGAGCCAAATATCACCAGGTAGATACTGTTTACTCTTTATAATGAGTTTCGGACTTCTTTTTAATTTGTAGTCATATTATGTGAGCTGAGATGTTAGTAGTAAAAATTGTGAATCCGCATTACTTAAATATGGCTCACAATGAACCAAATAATTCAGATCAGGTCTCGTCTACCGGTTTAGTTTAATAAACAAATTTGTTTCTAGATGGAAAAAGTAGCTTTAAAAGTTGCCTTAGTGGAACAAGAAGGTGCTGCTTTACCGGTTTATATGCTGTCTTGGCTTCAATCAACTTTGCTCTTTATGAAGGTATGTTAATAATTTTATTTAGTTATCATAAACAATAAATATCTGCTATTTGAGCAAAACCTATCTGTCTCTTGCGTTTTAGTTGCTGCAAATATTTAGATGAGTTTTGTTGTAGATAATCTTAGACATATGGACTATTGACGCGATAATGTATATGTAATTTTAACAATATTACAATAATTTACACTATATGTTTAGCTGTTACAGTGTTTTACTTAAAAATTCCAAGCATTCAAATCAAATCAAATCAAAATATCTTTATTCAAGTAGGTATATATTACAGCACTTTTGAATCGTCAAATTATATTTTTTTTCCACACTCTGATTCTAATATACGTCTGACGATGGTACTCAAGAACGGCTTAAAATCTAAAGTTACGAGGGTTCCTTGGCGCCCTGATCTGAGATGAACCTACAACAAACTCAGTCGGGTATTTTTTTTGTTACTAATAAATAAGTACTCTTGCATATTATAATAAGATTTTTAACAAAGACTTTGAATTTATTTATTGACTTCTTTAGAAGTTCATCATTAAAGTGATGAATAAGCTATAGCAAAGCGAGTCCTGTTTATGTATCCACGATTGTTACAGCTGTCTGGAATACCTCAAGAGGAGATTGACAAACCCCCTAAAGAACCGTTTAAGGATTTGGATACTTTTGATCTATTACAACGAGCTCGGTATATTTATAATCTCTTTTTCGCATTTAAATTTTACTTTATCTTTCAGAAATATCTAAAAGGACGACTGTTAACTTTATCCCTAAAAGTATTCTGAACGCATAATAATTATTAATTTGCATATCTGTGTCAGATTTAATATAGATATGTTTTATGCAAATAAATTGTATTTAAAGCACAACCCTTCATTAGATCCCTTAAAATTCTCTGAAAGAACCGCTTTTATTTTGACCTTATTTCTTAATTAGCATTATTTTTATATAATAAAATGTTACAAAATCAATTCTTCTGCAGCGTAAAAAATCTATTAGTTGGTTACTAATGTTTTATCAACAATTATAATGTTCTTTTTTAGATTACTAAATAACTTGTCAGTAATTTCTACCCTAACAACACACGTTTTTTTCCATTAGATTCTGGGTTGAGCGTGGTAACTTGGCAGCTGCTATTCGGTACGTAAATTCTCTAGAAGGTGCATCAAGGGCAGCTGCCATATCCTGGCATGATGCAGCTCGTTCTCACGTTGAAACTAGACAAGCTGCTGAGGCTATACTTGCACATGCAGCAGCTTTGGGTCTGCAATACATTTAAAGAGTGAGTAAGATCAGATATCCATTATTATATTAATCATTCACATTATCTCCACATTTATTATCCTTATCGCTGTTGTAACAATCTTCGCAATCATTATCATCATCATGTTCACCCAACTCCACAAAATCATTATTATCATCTCAAGTTGTTAAGGTCTCATACATTTATGAAAATGACTGTTCTTGTGTTTTGTTGCAACCAACAATCTTTGAATCGACATTACATTAAACTATTAAACAAGATATTTGACGATCGTCATTATAGTCATTCTTGTTATCACTTTTATTATGTAAGAAATTTATATTTATTAAGTAAATTATTGTAACCCACTAACTCTTGTCTTTCCTTCACTCTTAGAATACTATTAACTAAATATTCAAGTATTTTTTACATGTGTAGCTTTTATAATGTACAATGCATCATCTATTAAATACATTTTTCATTGTTACATTTTTGCAGTCAACGATTCCCGATTTTATCTTTTAAGTCTATCCACTACTTTTGATAGATCTTTTTCTTTGAGCATGTGATGCAATTCTATTAACTCTATTTTGTTGCATTCCTTCATTATCCAAATCTCATATTTGAAATTAGCTTTCGGTGGTCTAAATCACTTCCATTATTATTTACGTTAGTCTATTTTCCAGGTAACTTCGGAAGTTGTAAATTATTATATAGATATTATTATGTGCACTGATTTTGAATCGTTTACTTTTTATAACAAACATTAAGACTGAAATTGTGAAGTATATATTAAAATGATGATATGATGTATAAAAAAAATCTTTTTATTGTACCAAAATGGACTCCTGTTAAAGTTGTTTATCGTGGCTAATTTTCAAGCCTCTTTATGCTGTCTGGAAGTATTTAGACAGATAAAAGACACGAGTCTTTTCTGTGTATTCTGCCTATCTGTAATAAGGCAGTGTTCTCGGTCTATTCTCTACAAACCCTCTCTCTTATTGGTAAGGAGGCATTCAATGGGACATTAATAGACTGCTACTTATTAACTTTGAAATGTAATGTAATTAATTAAAATAAAATAAAAAACTATAAACTATTTGTAGAATCGCTCACTAATTTGTAGGTTAAGTAATAAATACTATTCTCAGATTCTTCATTATTATATTACATACTTTGAATGACTTAAAACACAATACAAACTAGGAACTGTCACTTGGCGAATATCCCTACATTCTCCTATGCTACCTTTCTTATACCAAACGCCCCACTCAAAAATAATATGTTCAACAATCACAGTCGTCGTGAAAACGGCGAAAAGCGTTAAACCGGATGTAGTGCATGTAAAAGTTTCACTGATATGATTACAAAGACCTCAGCATAAAAACAACAAATATAGTAATTTAATAGTAATCCACAAATAAAATAATAATGATCGCTAACACTACATTACGAGTATATAACAGTCATATGTCTGTCAGACTACAGTAAATGTTCCGCAAGGCGGCGTTCTCTCTCCACTTCGTTTTNTAAAATTGAAAAACGAATGACATAGTCTTTAAAGTAATTGGTCTTTTTAATGTTTCTTTTTAAGCTAAGTGTCGTTTGTCCTGGAACAAGTAAACGATTGATCGCTATAGCCGATGAATGTCGATCAAGTTGCCATTTGGTTGTTATAAATAAACTTAAACTATTTTTGACATAAGGTAAAGTAAGTAGCAGCCCATTAACGTTCTACTGCTGGGCACAGGCCTCCTCACTCGCATGAGAGAGGGTTTTTAGAGCGTAGACCCATCACGCTGCTCCACTGCGGATTAGCAGGCATAGTGAACAAGTGCACTCTCTATTCCTTCACTCTCATAGTCCGGTGTAACGGAATCCGACACGACCGGAGAGAGATCAGGCGCAGGACCGACGGCTTAATGTGCTCTCCGAGACACGGGGATGGAGCACACCGCCAACTTCCCAACTTCGGGCAAATATTGAGATAATCTTAATAGAAAACTAAATATTATTTTTGCATTGCCTGGAAATCGAACCCATGTCTGTAGCCGAACATACTAACCACTATACCAATGAGGCAATTTTGACATAATCAGTAAATATCTTTGTCATTCTGAATGTGTAAGCGGTAAACATTGTAAACATGGATGTATTATTAATTCAAATGTTGTGTGAAATTACTAATTGTATTCTTTCAATTTCAAAAGTCTTTCTTCTTTTTAATATTTTTATTCGGATCTCTATTCTTACACATTATAATATCATTATTTATGATAGATTTTGGAATACGCGGTGTGGACTTAATTTACCATCAAGCGAATTATCATTCTGACTGAATTCTGAAGGAAATCTTCGAAAGCATAAATCCGATTTACTTGAACTTATAAGACTGACGACACTGAGCACGGGCTTCCCCATATTCCCGCGGGATATATAAGCGAAATCAATTACAGCGAATTCGATTTCACAATACATATTTCCCTTCGCGACTTTGACTAAGAACTGAAGAACTTTCTTATATTTATCAATAGCTACGTAAGAAACGTCGCGTGGAATAACTAATGTTCCTATAAAACCAAATTTTTTTACCACACCATATAAACAAATATGATTTCATTTTATTTTAATTGAAATGCAAAATAAATGTCGACATTAGACCGGAACGTATTGTGAAAGTCACAGGATGTTTGTCCGTGCGTAAACTCATAAACGTATCATGATTATTGCAAAGATATTATACATGCTATTTTCGCGGCATTCGTTAACGTTCAGTTATTTGCACTGCACGCAGTTTTAATACATTTTTTATATATAATATTGACGTGTACATTATCTGGCTTATAAATAGTTGTAGTTATTTGTATAAAAATCCCTATTTCGTCATTTAAATTCATATTTTTCTGTTATATATTGCAACATAATCAAATAGTATTTTTAGCTATTATATCGGAAGAATTTTTCAAGTGTTTTATCATGTTCAACGTTTTTGTGTTAAACTTCTGATGTGATGAATCTATTTCGGTTTCATCAATATCTTGCACGATATTTGCGTGCAGTTGAAAAATTTGCTATGTATATTTCAATAGGTGCCTCATATATATTGTAAATGTATTTGTTATCTTAGTACGTCTCTTTATCTGTATAATGACTCTAAACCGACTATAACGACGGGTCATTTATAACAACCGAATGGCATGCTCCCGGCCGAATACCTATATAAATGAATAAGTAAACACACCGTTTATAACAATATCAATTACAGCTTAAAATAACAAACTTTATTGATATTTATCGGATATAATGCGGTAGCGATGAGAGCGTTGATAAGTATGAATGGATTGAGTATGAGTGACAGTAAGAAATAGTGTGATAAAGGAGTGTTGTGGTATAAAAGAAGATGTAGTGACTAAAATTGAGAAATTCTGAGATTTTTGAGAGCTAAGATGGTTTGGGCACGTAGAGATAATGAATGAAAGGAGACTGACAAAAAGGATTCATGAATCAAGATCGACAAGAAAAATTGGGAGGGGAAGACTAAGGCGAACGTTCCAGGACATTTTAAATAAGGACTAGTTCAAGAGTACTCTAAACTGACGAACTTGTATGAAAGGTTTAATGAGAATAAAAGAAGTGAAGGAGATATGCAAGGATAGGGGCAAGTGGAAAGACGTGGTCTTTGCCTAGCCCTATGGGAATGAGGCGTGATGCTATGTATATATTAAGTAGAAAAGGAGACTCAGCTTAAAAAAAAAATTAAATTACTGATAACTTTAAAACTAAGTAATCTATACACTATACTTTAGGTGACTGACTATGGGCTGAAGTAGCAATGGGCGGTGCACATAGTCCGAAGGACCGATGGATGTTGGGGTCCGAAGGTGCTGGAGTGGCGACCCCGCACTAACCGGCGCAGTGTAGGCCCACAAGGTGGACCGATGATATAAAGAGGGTACCCGGTAGCTGGTGGCGCAAGATCAGGCCTTGTAGACGTCATTATTTGAGACCTATGTCCAGCAATGGACGTCCATCGGTTGGAGCGACGACGACGACGACTTTAGATGCTTTATCATTTTAATTTATTTTTACCACATTTTATTTGAAAACAAATTCTTAATAACCTATACCCTCACTACAGACATACATATGACTTGTTACGCGTCCTTGGCTCTAGCTTTAGCAGCAGAGTGCGATAGTTATTATATTATATTGACGGACAAGTGGGAAGACGGTATGCAGAGCGCCAAAGAGGATTTATGCTTAGTTCAGTGGTCGGCGCATTGATACTGGCAAGCAAGGCTGGAATTACGTTCCGTATTGAAATTTAGAAGAAATTGATTTATGTTTAAATTACGACTTCTTATGGAATATTTGATGTCTGTAAAACTGTTCCCTAGGAAAATCTAATAAAGAAGTATTAAATGATTGTATTGAGACGAGTTATGCTTTTGCTTTTAACAGACTATTAATATGACTGCTTGTGTATATAGCTTGTAACAACTATCGGATAATATTAAATAATGTCAGATATGTACGGTCCCTGCAATGTCGTTATAACCGGTTTCCACTGTATTTTTATTATAAACTTTACAAATAAAGGATTTTAAAACAAAATACCACTTATTATTATAGCTACAAAAGAACTTAAACCTTTTCTACTCTATCAATCAAACCAAAATCATGCTTGCTCCTTCTTTGACATGCTTTCTTATAACCCTCTTTATACAGGTACCTTTAATCCTCCTTATATCTTTTTTGTGCAATGTCGAATGTTAACTAAAATAAGAAGTATTTTATTTAGAAGCCATGACCGACAGTCATGATTGATTGTAACTAAGCTGTAGTACAGAGAAAAAAGTCAAATCGATTGTATTTTTTAACGCAAACATATACTTATTTTGATTTCAAAAGCTGATAAGGAAAAAAATAGAATGGAGAAAAATAGAATAAATTTAATGGAGCTCCAATGTTAGATAGAAGTCTCTTCCATTACTAAGCTACTCCAATACCAGATTTCTTGATACTATTTCCCTTCTTGAAAAATGAAGCAGCAATGAAATACATTTATATTGCTATTTAAAAAAAAAAGTAAAAATGCATGCCCACAAGGTATACATGTAAGAAGTGAAACTTCTTTGGCTACCTAATTTTTATATCTTGCCAATATCTAAACAAATCTAAAACTTTAAGAATTCCGAGGCTTCGACGAAGAGAAAAAGGAAGATATGTTAGGAATTTAATTTTTATTCAAATAATGTATTGAAATCTCAAATGACGAATTGTAAATAAAAATGGTACGTGTTTTTTGTCAATTTATGAAATATTTATATTTCATGTAAAATAATGTGCTAAATTATTAAATGACGAGTGGTAAATTAAAATGTCACATGTTATTTGTAAATATTAAAACTATCTAACTTTCAAACTAATTAGCATAAAAACACTGCACATCTCCGTGACGCTAATCACGCGTTACGTCACATGGAAAACAATTCCTGCACTTGATGAAGAAATCTCTTTGTAGATATGTACATTTATATAACTAAACCAAGTTTGATTTAAATAAATCAAACTATTAGAAGTATAACGAAGTTAGCTATCGTAAACATTTTCTTTAGTTCTTTGAAAAGATTTTTGTTTTGTTTCGCCAAGTATAATTTCTAACGCGTGTACATAAGTACACACACCCTTTTTTTTTTAGATTAAATTGATACTCTTTATATATATCGCAACGAACACATTACACGATAAATCTATAGGACCAATTTAAATAAAATTTGGTACACAGATAGCCTAGAGCCTGAGGATGGATATAGGCTATCGTATTTTAGAGCTCGAAGCTTCAAGCCTATTTTTTAGGCTGTTGATTCGTTATAAATAAATACGACATTCAAAATTAATAAATTTTTACCCTCGAAAGGTGTAAAATAACAATCTTTACTAATGTTATAATTGCGAAAGCAGCTCCAAACTACTGAACCGATTTAAGTGAAATTTCGTAAACAGCTAGTCGAGAGCCTCAGAAAGGAGAATAAGCTATTTGCTGTGAAACACTCATTAAAATATTTACACTTAAGTGCCTTATTTGTAAAATAAATGGACATTATTTTTGAAAATTCTATCCAAAATAACTATTAGACGCGGGCACAGCTCGTTATATAAATCAGGTTTAAGCCGTTTTTCAATCGAAGCTGGGCTCTTTACTAAATTAGAAATACGACCTTACATAAGGGCCTATTAACAATTTGTGGTAAAGCACGTTTGTTTTATAAAATGTAAGCTAAATCTGAAAAAAATATTAGCCAAATAATTATTTAAATTAACCGCTTTATCGTACTGATCAAAATTTCGTAACAAATAAAATTTACCAGGGAAAGTCCAGTCAAAATGGATCTAATAATTAGAATTTTAACGAAAACGAATCCATTTTCAACCTCGTATGAAATATTGAGATAAATGTGTACGTTATCGAATAATATAAGTTTCTGTCGGTGAAGGAATCTGTTTTTAAAATTTTGAGTTTATCCGGAACATACAAAGAATCAATTTTCCAACTAACATGACTACTAACACATTAATAGAATGTATAAGTATTTTTAAAATTATTCCAGACATTTTCTATTCAATTGCATTTTTAAAAATACTATAAAAATACCTCAAACAATGATTGTAAACGCGCGACCTCATGGTAAGGATTCACACGTCTAACGATTAAGCCATCACGTCCTTTAGAATAACAATCGTGTTGAATGTGGGTAAATTAACGGAAATGTCAACACTTAATTCAATCGCATCCATTTAAGTAGGCATGAGCGTTATAATAATATGTAGTGTCGCAAAAATCATTAGAAAAGACTATTCACATCAAGGGGAATTAATATTTAAGTGATAATAATAACAGCCTTTATTTCCACTTCTATAAAATTTCGTCTTAACTTCTTTAATATAGTACATTATATTGAATATGTCAGTATAATTAAATCTTATTCTATTCAAATAATATAATATAATGTCATTTGAGGTGGGTTTGCCCTTGACTTGACCTTGCTCTGGAGCAACGTGGACAAGGCTGGCACGAAACAGGAGACAATAGAGTAGGAGGCCTTTTAGCCCAGATGGGGGCAAATCAACTTCAAATTTTAGTAATACGATTACAAATATAGCTTAAACAGCGAGTACACAACTTGACAATTATTCAAAGTAATATTTCCTTTAATTATATTTCGGTATGTAAGATACAAGAGGAATATCGACGACATAATCAAGAAAAGATAAAGAACACCAGATGAGATTTATAAGAATAAAGGCTTAAGTTCACAAGATTAAATGTAAAAGGGCAAATAAACCAATTGTTTAATGTAGGAACAGAAAATTTACTTTTTTTTGTATTGAATTGATACATATAAATAAAACGTAAAGTTACAAACTTTTTAAACCTTTATATTGATATGACTTTTATACTCTGTATGCTAATTAATAAATTTTCGACGTAGTTAATGTTCTCCTTTTTTAAACATCCTGTAGTTGCAACGTCACAAAAACACATAAAAAAAAGGAAATCCAAGTCGAAATTTATGACTTATCACGCCATGGTCGTGTTACTAAATTACACGATAATTTTTTTACTGCCTAAATTGCATTATTTAAAGTAATAATTCAAAATATATAAATATATATAACTCTTTTGTTTCCAGTCAGTGTGAACAATTCCTATCCATATCGCGAAACCGCAGTAAACCGACTGCTCAATACACTTTAATGTGATTTGCTATTCTATTACAATATCTGAACTCGGTACGAAAGGGCAAAAAAGTGAAGAAAAGTGGTCAAGTGGAAAAAGTATTCACAAATAAAAATAATAACAAACATTTCATAAAACGACTTCATAGTCAACCCAGGTATGGAATTGAAAAAAAAATGATAGGTTTTGGAAACGATTTCACTTTTTCTATTTATTATTCTTTAATACCTGCGACTTTATCCGCGTAAAATTTGTTTATTCCCATAGGAGGAATATGAAATAGTCAATAAAATGGCGCTACAGTTACAAATCTTATTTTTTTATACTCCCATCAAATACTACTAGGCTCGCAAAAATGGTTTCATCTATTTAAAAACAAATTTGTTTAAAAAATGAAAGAATTAAAAAAATATATTGTGATTAGGTTCTACACGTAAGAAGTTTTGGGCGTTAATAGTTTAACTTGCATCAGATTTAGGGTTGGTTCAAGGCATCTGCTCTTCTACCTAATAAATAAAGGTAGCTACTGCCCAGCTAGCTAATTTCAACAAGTCATTACTTCTACCTGCAGTAAGACCCTCTAACACAACAAGTGCTCCTTAAACCCGTGATAACAAAGTAGACTAGTGCCAAGCTAGAGGATTGCAACAAAACATTATCTCCACCTGCAGTGAGACCCTCTAATAAAACAAGAGCTTCTCAAATGAAATCCCTATAAGTTAACCAGTGCCCAGCTAGGGGATTTCAACAAGTAAATACATCTACTTGCAGTGAGACCCTCTTATGTAAAAGGTACTCCACAAACCCTTTTAAATAAAGTTAACTAGTGCCTACTAGAATATTTCAACAAATCATTACTTCCACCTGCAGTAAGACCCTCTAATACAACAAGGGCTCCTTAAATCGGTATAAGCAACGTATACTAGTGCCTAGATATAGGATTTCAACAAGTCATTATGTCGACCTGCAGTGAGACCCTCTAATAAAACAAGAGTTTCTCAATTTAATTCCTTATAAATTAACCAGTGTTCAGCTAGAGGATGTCAACAAGTAATTTCTTCCACCTGCAGTGATACCCTCTAATATAATAGGTACTCCTCAAATTCTAATAAATAAAGTTAACTAGAGCCTAGCTAGAGGATTTCAACATGTCATTACTCCCACATTTAGTAAGACTTCCTAATACATGAAGGGTTTTTAAAACCCTTACGAGTATAAGTAACGTTGACTAGTACCCAGCTAAGAAATTTCAACAAGTCATTACTTCCTCCTGCAGTGAGACCCTCTAATGCCACAAGTGCAATTCTTATCAAACTCTGCTTGGGCATTACAAGATGCCATTTCTTCCATCTGCAATGAGACCTTTTAACATAACAGGTGCCCAACTAGGGGATACTAAGAAGTCATTACTTCCACCTGCAGTGAGACCCTCTACTACAACAGGTGCTCTTCTAACCCTTATAAGTTAAGTTAATCAGTGCGCAGCTAGGGATTCCAACAAGTCAATACTTTCATTTGTAGTAAGATTCAGTCATTCAACAGATGCTCCTTGAATCTCTAGGAATTTCTCTTAATGCTTCACTATAGTAGGCTGTTATTCTACTACATTCTTTGAAACTCCTATTGTAGCAGTTTAATACAGGTCAATAAAAGCCATTGTAATTTAAAATACCCACCTACGTCTATCGACTATTCTGTATATTCTACCGTCACTATATATTACTATTATTAAAAGAAACAGTAAGAAGAAGCCAAAAGAGAATGCGGTCAATCTTCTCTATTGAGACGTTTATAGAAAGGCTAAATTGGAAATGAGAGTTTGCTGACTAAGTTGAATGAGGAGATGAAAAAATTGCTCTGGATTAAATTAAGGAAATTTTAACAGAACCTGAACCTTAACATCTGCGGATCAAGTGCAATTCTTCAAAAGCACAGTGATGCTAAGAGATTCACTTCTATGACTGTTTATTAAAATGGAAAATCACGTAATTTGACAAAAAATGATCAAGACAGTGAGAAATCTACTAGTTGTGTTTTCTTTATTGTATTGTTTACCTAAAGGTCTTTATGTTTATCTAGTATGTAAAATATATACGTTTAATTAGTAGGTTTAAGGGATTTTGCAACTTTTAGCCGTTCGTTGTAAGATCTTTCACATCATTATAAAACTGCATATTCATGGTGATGTTTAATTTGTTTAAATTAAAATTTATAAGCGTTTAACTCCTTCAGAATGTTAACGGTAGTTCTAATATTTCTGACTTGTATCATATGGGCTTGGTTACGAAGAAACAGAAATAAAAACGAACCGCCAGCTTACCCAGGCGGTTTACCACTAATAGGACACGCCCATCTTCTTATTGGAGACAGTGTACGTAAGTATAATTGATAGATAGTTAATACCAATAAATTGTGCCCAAAGGCACAGAGATTTTTATTTTATCTTATTTATTTATCATCAAGACATACAGTATTGTTCTTACAAATAATGGTGATTATAAAGGGCAAAACAATTGTGCCCATGGATTAGTATTGTAATTAAGCATAAGCTTAATGTTGACAGGTTTAATTTTCGGGTGTAAAATATACATTTTTATTGCCTTTTATATATAATAGCTACAAAAATCAAAAGCATAATTAACTTTACTTATTAGTTGAGTAATTTGCGTCTTATGGTTCTATGGAGAAAGGTAACAAAAACATTCCATTAATAAATAAAGTTTCATTCTATATTTTTACAGAATTGTGGAATTCAGTTAAAGAGGTTTCATATGAATGTTTGAAAGCTGGTGGAGCTATATCAGCATATATTGGTCCAAGAACAGTTTACAGTAGGTATATTTGTTGATTGATTATGACTTGTTGAAATATTAACTATTTTCTATACTACAAATGTATTCCTGATATTCATACTATATTACTGGTAACTAAATCAATAATGGAGTAGATGTATATAATATCAATGTATACTTCTTCAGTTGTAACAGATCCAGAAGACTGTTTAACAATCGCCAACACATGCTTACAGAAAGATAATTTTTACCAATTTGCAAAACCCTGGCTTGGTGAAGGATTAGTTACTGGAGATCGTAAGTATTGATATAATATATAACTAAGCACGAACACATATTCATGAGTTATACATGGAACTGGAAATATTAAATGAAATGCCTCATAAAAGGTAAAATAAGGCAACAAAATCTTTCTGAGCACTTGACATATTGCTTAAGTGATGAATCGACCCAATAGATAGATCTAAAGTTTAGGGTAAACAAAATGAGACAGCAGGTGAGTAACCCTTATGAGCCAAAAACCAAAGAAAATATGAAAGATGACAATTTGACCATTGGCCAAAAACTTTACAAGATTAATACGACAAAGTAGGCGAAAATAACAATAACACATGTTATAATAAGGAATAATTTTGATAAATGTTTTTAGTTAATATATGGATATGTTTGATTTGAGCAAAATTTAGCACAATATCGTCTAACGGACCGTTGAATACATTTTTTAAAATAACTCCTATTGTAAAATGAATAGCAAGACTCGTTTCTACGTATTTAGTATCAGAATTGACATGGAATACCTATTGGAGAGCAATTAGGTCATTGGACACTCACATGGGACTTGAGTTAATTAAGCATAATTTGGAATATGCTATAAACTGTTATACCCATAACCATTGCTTGGTATAGTCAACATCATATGCTTGCAGCATTTGTACTTTTTATACAACCGTGTTTCTTATCATAGCGTTATTCAATACCTAAAATTTCACACTTTTCCTATACCCCTCTTGTACAATTTTCCAAACGTCAATAACATAATGTATTTGATTTAATAATATTTTTATGTCAACATGATGAAGCTGAAAGTTATTTAACATATTTTCTTTTAGTTCCAATATGGAGAGTTCATCGGAGGCTATTAAATCCAGCTTTCAGTACCGTAGTTCTAGACGGGTTTATAGATGTGTTCAATGGGCAATCACGTCGATTAGTCAAGGATCTGGAAGCAGAAATCGGCAAAGGCTCATTCGATCATTGGGTTTACACCAGACATAATGCACTTGAAACCATATGCTGTATGTATTAATGTAAAATTAGTCAATATATTTTAAAATTTTAACTATATTACTGCATTTTCTCGGTATTTTTTATTCTCAATACATAGAACGCCTGAATGACAGCGAATTGTTTTAAGGCGTTCTTAATACACACTTCGTTTGGGGAAATATTTATTTGTTTTTATGCTGAATAATTTGAGTGTCTTCGTTTTAATAAATAAAACTCTATCTCTATTATTATTAACGCTTAGGTCATATGTCAATTTCAGAACACATAAAATAATAATCTTAGCAACTTATCAGTCAATTCTGTGGTCATGGTGAAATAATATTCGTTTATCGCTTTACATTTACTGAAACCATCTTTGCTTTATTTTGTTTCTAATTAAACTGATTTTGGACACGTTGGTTGGATGGTATCATAGTTCATAACGGAACATACTTTACTAATTTTATAAATGAGAAAGTAGCTCTGTCTGCCAGTCTTCTAATGCGAATAAAGTGTTGAAGCGGATGGATATATCGTAATTTCTAGAGCTAGAATCTTGAAACTATTTTTTAGGACAATGATTCCATACAAATAAATAATACATTCCAAGTATGCAAAGATTTCACCATCAAGGGTGTATAATAACAACCCTACTTATATTATAAATACTAAAGTATGTCTGACTTTCTGAACATTGATATTTGCTAAACAGATACTCTAGAGCTTGAGAATGGAAATTAAGCTATTTGCAGTAAAACATTGCAAATAGCTTATGCACGTGTCATATTTGTAAAATAATTAGCCTAAATTATTCAAAATGCTACCCAAAAACACTACTTTACACAGACAGACTCTCGGGCACAACTAGTTATTATATAAGTAGAATACTTTATATTCTTTCATGTTTACTAACTGGTTACCCAATATTTCGTAGTAACTGCTTTGGGAGTTGACTTCACAGACAAGAGTGTCCTAAATAGTGAATATGTGAATGCAGCAGAACAGATGTTCAACATACTTGTGGACAGGTTCCAGAGGTTCTGGTGGCACAGCCACTTTTTATACAGCTGGTCAGGATTGAAGAGGAAACAGGACGCATGTTTAAAGATACTACATAACATGTCTTATACCGTATGTATTTTAAACGTAAAAAACGTACAAATCACTATAGACTATTTGATGCTTTTGAAATAATTTAATGTATTATACGTACTTACGTAAACGTACTTTATTTATTTATATTAATTGTATCATCAATTAAATTTATGTTTTACTTTTTAACTTATTGTTTGAAAAACGAAAACATCATTCTTATAACACGTTCTTTGTATATAGGTTCTAAAGAAGAGAAAAGCTGATTATTTGAGGAACAGAAAAACAGAAGTTATCGAGGATAAGACCAAAGGTAATGTCAACAATACCAAAGGTTTTTCAAGAATGTTTACTTATATTTTATGTTACAGATTGTATTGTTGATGCTATAGCAAAAACTTACCTACGGCAAATAAACAAATAAAAGTGCATGCGTAAGAAGTGAAACTTCTTTGATAAACAAATTTTTAAGTCTTGCTTATATTTGTACAAATCTAAAACTTTAGATTCCCTAGTCTTAGAGGAAGCGAAAAAGAAAGATATGTTAGGAATTTAATAATCATTCATATATTAAATTAAGTGTCGAAAATTAACACAAATAGTTTATTAAAATCTCCATTGACGAATTATAAATAAAAATGCCACGTCTGTTTTTATCAATATTAGAAATTATTTAATAAATTTTGTTTTCGAATTTAAAATTTAGAAAAGACAATTTCTGATATATTTTTATTTTCTATTTATCAAATCAAATCAAAAATATCTTTATTCAAATAGGAATATTACAGCACTTTTGAATCGTCAAATTATATATTTTTTTCCACACTCTAATACTGAAATACGCCTGAGGGTGCCTTCACGCCCTGATCCGAGAAGAACCCACTACAAACTCAGTCGGGTATTTTTTTTGTTACCATCATTATTACAATATCATATTAGTTTACTATATTGTGATTCAACAGCCCACGGGTTTCTATCGTCTAGGTAATCTTGCAACTTATAATACGATTTATCTATCAACTTTCTTTTAACAAATACTTTGAATTTATAAATTGACATTTCTAAAACGTCTTGTGGGAGTTTATTATAGAAACGTATACAGTTACCCTTAAATGAGTTGTTAATCTTATGCAGCTTACTAGAATTTATAACAAGTTTGTTTTGGTTTCGTAAGTTATATGATGTACATTCACTCTTTTTATTAAAAGAGTCAATGTTTTTATGTACATACAACAAGTTTTCTAATATATATACGCAGTGAACTGTCATTATGTTAACTGCCTTGAATTTGTTTCTTAGCGACTCTCTTGGACCCATATTGTAAATCGCACGAACGGCCCTTTTCTGCAGTACAAATATTGCATATATCAGCAGCATTACCCCAAAGTTATTTAATGAAAAATAGTATATTAAATTATTAAATGACATGTGGCGATTTCAAATGCCAAATCTTATTTGTAAATATATCAATTACCTTACCTTCAAACGCATTAGCATAAAAAACGCTGCAGATTTTCGTAACGTTATTCATGCGTTTCATCCGTAAAAAAATTACCCTTTTACACCTAAAGAAGTTTCACTTGAATATCATTCTTGTAGTAACGCCTTTTAAAATAATAATAGCTTACAAGACGGATGTCGTTATTTATCTGGTAAAATCAACAAGAACACTAACATAAAACAGGAAACACCTGTCTTGGGTTATTATTTTAACATATATTACCGGGAAGTTTTATTAAATGGCATTCAAAAAACTGGATAATTTGGACTGTACTCCAAACGCGAGAACGGCTGGGTTGAATTGAGTAATTTGGTTTTGAATTATTTGAAGAAGTCCAGAGAAGGTTTAAAAACAATTCCTATCTGTGTAACATTTGTTGTTGATGTTGTTGATGATTAGAAATTAATTAAATTTAAAAGTCGTTCAGAAATCAGGTTGAAATATTTTAATAACATTTATTTTTCATACTTTTCTCTGACAACTGACAATATCTGATTGCAAATATATAATACTTTACGAATTTTGACGGGAATGTGGTCGTAAAGGTTCTATTCTTTGATTACAAATTATTTTTTTGCGGTACGAAGTTTGCCGGGTTAGGTGGTCTATAATCAATAGAATTTATAAATAAATACAGGTCTGAATCATGCTGTTATGCACTCAAATATTTATTACTATTAATTGATGCTACATGGATGTATAAGTAAGTTGTGATTTTTTATCAAATCCATCCAGTAGATTTTGCGTGAATAAATATTAATTATATAAATGGAACGCTGTAGTATAAAAAAAGATGTTGTGACCTAAATTGAGAAATGTATGCTTAGATGGTTTGGGCACGTAGAGACAATGAATGAAAGGAGACTGACTATAAGGATTTATGAGTGAATGGAAAAGTCGGAAGGCGAAGACTAAGGCGAACGTTCATGGACCAAATCCAGGACATTTTAAATAAGGGCCAAGTCAAGAGTAATTTAAACCAACGAACTTGTATGAAAGGTTTAATGAGAATGAAAGAAGCGAAGGAGATATGCAAGGATCGTGGCAAGTGGAAGGATGTGGTCTCTGCCTACCCTTATGGAAATGAGACGTGATGTTATATGTGTATGTATATTAGTATTTCATTAGCAGGACTATGTTATATGTATTAAAACAAAAGATTTATTTATTAATTGTAGCGCCAAAATTCAAACCATTTATGGATCTTCTTCTGGAGCTGGCAATAGAACAAGGCGCTTTTAATGACCGAGAAATTAGAGAGCACGTGGATACAATGATTGTTGGAGGGCATGACACATCAGCTAGTGTGCTTATGTATACTATGTTGCTTGTTGGATCCTACCCTCACGTTCAGGAGAAAGTTTTTGAAGAGTAAGTAATATAGGACAAGTTCATTGCATAATTATTAATTTACATGTTCAAATATTCCAGAGTAACTTGATCATTGATCATTCAAAAATATTTTAACATCTGATAAGCTTGTGTATCGTAAATTATACTATGGTTTTAGCAATTTTCTATAAACAGCCTCATTAGTCTAGTGCTCAGCTTGTTGACAGACATGAGGTCCTGGGTCCAAGTCTTGAGTTGGACGAATCCAGAATTGATATCGAGTTTTCTGTTAAGAAGTTCCCAGTATATGCTCGAAGTTGTGTAGTCGGCGATGTGCTCTACTCCCGCGCCTCGGAGAGCAAGCTAAGCCGTCGGTCCTACGCCTGATCTGTCTAAGGTTATGTCTGATTGTCGCCACATTGAACTATTTGAGTGAAGGAATAGAGAGTGCATTTGTGTTTGCGCATACATTTGTGTTGTATGCTTGAAAACCCGCAGTGGAGCTAAAAGCTGGGTCTATGCTCTAAAAACCTTCTCTCCTATGACTGAGGAGACCTGGACAAAGGCCTCCTCAGCGAAACGTTAATCGGCTGCTACTTACCTTTTATATAATAATTTGAACGAGTTACTTATACAATAAAAAAGGTTGGCTGTAGTAATGATGATTAAATTAATACATTTGACTGCGTTTGTTGTGTGCTCCTGGTAGAGAAAGAAATCGCTTCTAGCAACATGGTCATCAGTTTTGCTCCAGTTATCTTAACAGCGAATATGACTCTATTACAGTGACAATATTTAATAGTGTAATAATATTTAGGTTTTTTTTAGGTTACATGACGTTTTCGGTGATGACGATAGAGATGTTACGAAGCATGATCTATCTCAGCTCGTATATCTTGAGGCTGTGTTGAAGGAAACCATGCGAATTTATCCTATAGTGCCAGTTATTGCCAGAAGACTAGACAGAGACGTTAAATTGCGTAAGCACATACCTTACAATAAGGTTTTTGTATATGTTAGCCTCGACTTAAGATTGCTTATAATAGTTAGAACCAAACAAAACATGAGTATCTGTTACATTCGAATATTTAAAATATAATTTAAAAGAAAACCTTTTTCTTGTGTTAAATGGTATAAATATTCATCATTCTATACGTATACCTTTTTTTTAATATAATACCTTATAACAATGTTACCTCAAATTTGGTACTAAAAAAGGTTATATAGGGGTTGATTTTGTTTAAATAGTGACTTTTCTTCTTTTAATTTTCCAGTTACTTTGTACTTCTTCTTCTTTTACTTGTGTATACGTAAAATATTTAATTTTCAAATCTCCACTTAACCCATTGTGACCTAATTGTATATTTACAGGAAACTGCACACTATCGAAAGGTCGGACGTGTTTCATGTTTGTCTACGGTGTCCATAGACATCCCATGTGGGGTCCAGATTTAGAAGAGTTCAAGCCAGAAAGGTGGTTGGATCCAGCAACATTGCCAGAGTGTCCCACTGCGTTTGCTGGCTTTAGTATGGGACGAAGAATTTGCATAGGTATTATTGACGATGTAGTTTTCACTGCCTCCTTGGTCTAGTGGTTAGCTTATTCTAGCTACAGACATGAAGTCCTGGTCTTGAGTTTCAGGTTAGGCGAATTCAAAAATCGATATTGAGTCGTCTGTTAAGAAATTCTCAGTATTTTTTCGAAAGTGTGTAGTTGGAGAGCACGTTAAGCCGTCGGTCCTGCGCCTAATCTCTTTCGGGTCGTGTCGGATTGCCGTCACATCGGATTGCAAGAGTGAAGAAATGCAATTGTGCCAGCGACGACACTTGTGTACAATGCCTTGTTTTTATTTTTTTTATCGCTGGGAAATGCTTTTACGCACTGAGTGTGGGACTCATTGGCTGTGCCAGAATACCCACTAAAACCCAGCGGCACCCTCGTCAAACTTTGGTGACATTGTCAGAGGTCCGCTTGCACATTCTCTCTGACAAGCCCGGTTGCGGCTGGCAAAGTAGATCCGGGTTCAAAGTGGAGCTAAAATTCGTTCGTAATGACGCCTCCTTCCTCCCAGCCTCCTCCTTCGGAGAAGAGGTGCATCTGGTGCTATTTATCTCTCTCTCTCTCTCCATCACCTCCCTCAACGAGATGATAGCCTCGCAGAGGGAGGCAACTGCACTCCAGGCCACCTCACTCTAACTCGCATTGGAGCAGCGTGGTGGCTCTATGCTCTAAATCTAAATGCCCAGTTGTGGAACATTGTCTGCTACCTATCTTTCTTATCCTATAGTTTTTCGTTGTGATCTTCCACCTTAGATTGTACCATCATTTACCATTAGATGTGATCATAGTTAAGACCTAATCTATCAGCAATATAAAACAATAAAACCAAGACAAATTATAAAGTAATACGTGTATAAACCCGTGACTTCTAGTATATCAATGAGACAAACTAAATGATGTAGATATACTAAAAGATTTTATGTATTATTTACTGTCCAACAACTATATTATTAGCCATGATTTTCGTTCAACTCTTGGGCAGTCACATTCAAATATTCCTAATAAATACTTGTATCAAATAGTTGTGTACATCATTGTCTTATTGGTGGAAAATACTTCCACAGGATGCAGGTTGTATTTACCGACAGTAATATAGTCTACATAGAAACAGTCGCGGGGTCTGAGCTCTAAAGCCTCTTTTGTATAACTGAAGGGGTTATACCCAGCTGTGGGACATGAATACGATATTATTTGTTCTTGTTTATATGAAGAAGAAGGACGGAAAGATAAATGAATGTTCCAAGTCAAACTTTACGTTTTCAAAAGATGCCATGATCAAAGCTTTAAACCAGGGAAGTCTTAAATTGATTAGAAAATGTCTTTTCCTCAATTTGTTATTTCGGGAAATGATCAAAAAGCTTATATAAGGAAGCAGTAAGTTCAAGATCTTATATTTTCAGGAAAATCATACGCTTATATGTCAATGAAGACCACCTTGGCACATGTATTCCGTCACTACAGGATATCCGGTGACCACACCAAGTTGGAAGCCAAGATTGACGTCATGCTTAAGCCAGATTCCGGATATCACATAGCCATCGAAAGAAGAAAATAATATATTTTGTAGTTACACATTTCAAAGATATTGTATATGATAATATTATGTTATTAAAATAATATTAAATTTCACTCTTCTATGTTTTACCAAACCAAGTTATGTTGGGTTAATTCTTAACTTATAACTGTTTTAACTTAAATCTATCTAAATGTAGTCATTTGCGAAATTTCTTGGAAGAAAGATGTAAGTGGCACTACGTCATTTAAACAAAAGAGTTTCTTTCAAATATTCTCGAGTTTTGAATGTTAGTGTTGAAGTCTACATAATGACATAATTACATAAGGATGAGGGACATTATACAAACTGCCTCATTGGTCTAGTGGTTAGCATGTTCGACTACAGATATGAGGTCATGGGCTCGAGTCCCGGGTCGGGCCGATTAAAAAATCAGTAATGGGTTTTCTATTTAGATCTTCTCAATATTTGCCCGAAGTTGGGAAGTTGGCGGTGTGATCCACTCCCGTGCCTCGGAGCGCACCTTAAGCCGTCGGTCCTGCGCCTGATCTCTCTCCGTTCGTGTCGGATTCCCGTCACATTGGTCTATGAGAGTGAAGGAATAGAGAGTGCACTTGTGTATTACGCCTGCCAATCCGCAGTGGAGCAGCGAGGTGAGTCTATGCTCTATAAACCCATGCTCCTCGGAGTGAGGAGGCCTGTGCCCAGCAGTGGGACGTCAATGGGCTAATACTTGCAATATAAGGTTATTGGTAATTCGGCGTATTTTCGTGACGAAGTGATAAGGGACATTTGCCAGCCGAAGGGGCCCGGGTAGGCTGGGTCCTAGGTCTTTTGATCTAAATATAAAACTAGATCAGATAGTTCGTTCATACAATGGGGTTATTTAAAATCAAAAGTATATGTGATGAAGCCCCAAACGATTCAGCATTTTAAAGACAATATTCGTCACGAAATTGAAGAAATTCAGCCCTAGATGTCCCAGGATATCACGGAAAAATGCTTTAAAAAGCCGAAAGTTGCATAGGGAGTCAGGGTCACCGTTTAGCGGGAATATTTTGCAGTCATAACGAAAAAAAATGTAAAGATCAAATAAAGTTCTTATAAAAACCAAACCTTCCTTTCAATCTTTTCTTTTAACAACGTTATAGGCATTCGAAAAGGTAGGCAGACTTTTCACGTGTTGATAATTAAATTTTATTTTTTGTTTATTGTTTATTCGGTGAGGTGACTTTAAAAGTTTATTAAAAGAAAGTGTCAATTTAAATGTCCCTTTTCTCCCGATATTTAGAAATAATTTAACATATAACGTTATTTTGCAATACTAAAATAACAATTATCGGCTCAAATTAAAAATTACCAAAACCGACTTGATTTATAAAATGTCTTTGAGACTTTCCACGTAATTGCCTTAAAAATAAAAAAATAAAACGTTATGGAAGTTGGCTTGCAGGCTATTACGATCAGGGCAATAAGAGGTTGCCGTACAGTATTTTGGATGGAGTGACTCCTGGCGGGTGATCTCCCGTGGGAGCTATGGGCGGAAGCTTTTAGAGGTCGTGTATTGGCACAAAGCGGCTGCAAGGGCGGATGGCCTGCGGCCTGACGCCCACGAGGTCCAAAGGGACAGAGCCCTGGACGTTCAGGCGATAATCTCGGATCCCCAGTAGCGGGCATGGCCACTGTGGCGGCGATCCTCATGATGTGGTCCTCACCTGGAACAAAACACCTGGAGCACGGGACGTTTTCCTACAGATTGTTTCAGGTTCTTCTGACCGGATATGGCTGCTTCGGAAAGTTCCTGCACCAAAGTGGCCAGGAGGAGTCACCCGCTTGTCATCGGTGTGGCGCAGTTATCGATTCAGCGCATCACAATGTGGTAGATTGTGCCTCCTGATGGCGTTGATCGGCGGCGACCTCTCGTTAGGGAGCATTGTAGGCGCGATGCCCTCCAGTGAGTGACGGTGGGCGGAAGTGGCCTTCTTTTGCGAAACGGTAGTCTCACTGAAGAATGCCCTCGAGAGACAGAGGGAGAATGCAGTGGATGCTCTCCCTCACCGCCGAAGGAGGCGGAATACAAGGCGGCGCATTTTTGCGCTTCTCTTCCCGCCTCCGTGAATCCCCCTGCGGACTCATCCGGGACACCAGGGTAAAATGCGAAAGTTGAACACCTGGTGCCTCACTATTGGATAAAGAGGGTTCCGCTGGGTTTTAGTGGATATTGCGATACCGTCCATCGCCGAGTCCCACACTCCTGACTGGTCATCGGTCAGGGTTAATGCGTAAAGTGCATTTCCCAGCAAAAATAGGCTTGCAGATTATTTTAAAAACATTGACATTTTCTTAGCTATCCAAAAATGACCATATTTCTTGAAAGCAGGCGGAAATTCGTATTTGAAATAACCTAAGGTCGGTCTTTAAAATCTCCATAAAACTACTTAAAAATGGAACACAATGTAAATAAAACAAAAAAATAATGACTAACTTTTGCATAATGCTAATGGCTTGATATTATTGCTAATAGTCACCTCTATCACCAACAGGAATACATCGAATTACCAATAACCCCTTATAATAAAGTTTTTATATATTTGCTTCTGTATAAAAAAATTCAAGGTTTTATCATCCATTTGCATTACAATTACAACAACAATGTGTTTTCTTTTAATTATTGAATAACGTTTTGAATTTGTTATTTAAATGTAAGTAAAACTAAGGAAACAATCATGTATTTTGATTTTATGTTTTGTAATTTTATGTTGATGTGTTTTATGTTTAGACTGGCGAAACGGTCCGGCTTCGCATGAATAACAAAACTTTAAATTTAAATTTATTATATACTCGTACAGCACTTTTAAATCGTCTAATATGGTTTTTATTTCACTCACTAATTCTAATGTACAACTGATGATTGTATTAAAGAACGACTTACAATCTAAAGTGACGAGGGTTCCCTCGCGCCCTGATCTGAGAAGAGCCTACAATAATCTCAGTCGGGTATGTTGTATTTTTGAAGTTATCCCTCTTTTGGCCCGTCACACAAAACCGACTCCCTGAAGTTAACTATACTCAACATTTTAGATTTTTTTTATTTTTAATAATTATATAACACCTTAATTATTTTATTGTATTACTTGTTAGATATATTGTGACATTAAAAATGTCAACGTGACATTATTATCAAAATTATAACGTTCAGACTCAACTATATCAAATCAAATCAAATCAAAATATCTTTATTCAAGTAGGCATATTACAGCACTTTTGAATCGTCAAATTTTTGTTTTTTCTTTTCTTTTCCACACTCTAATTCTAATGTACGTCTGATGATGATACTCCAGAACGACTTAAAATCTANTAACAAAGACTTTAAATTTATTAATTGACATTTCTAAAACGTCTTGTGGTAGTTTATTATAGAAACGTATACAGTTACCCTTAAATGAGTTGTTAATTTTATGCAGTCTACTAGAATTTACAACAAGTTTGTTTTGGTTAAAATTTCGAAGATACTAACTGTTGCTTATATATTATTTTGCATTTTTTATGCAATCAAGCGTGTATTTCAAAAATATCAATATAAGTTGCATGCTAAAGTAAAAAATGACCATTTCTTTAAATATGTACACAGTATCGTCGTACTCGTATATAAGCACAGAATCTAGACATATTACCTAATAAAATTAATTTAGAATAAGGAATCTTCAATTAAAATTTATTTAGAATAAGATAATTTAATTATAATATTGTTATAATTTTTTTTGTGAAATTATCTTAAATTATCGTTATTATTGTCTATTATCTATCATTAATATACCAATTAAATATAATTATTTTTTGAGTATTTACATTTTGAATGTTAAAATTTTATATGCATGCTGTGATAGCTTTTACTGAAATGTACATTAACCACGACTTTGAGTATGTATTTTTTTTTGTTAAATGTGTAAATACAATATGTTTAGTTATCCTTAATAAAGAAAAAAAATTTATTTTTTATTTTTTTTGTGATATTTAAATAAACTTTATTTAACTAGATAATGCGTTAGAATAAAACATTCAATTTATTAAATATCTTTTTTCTATAGTTAGTGTCGTTTTTCCCACATACGTAAGAATAAGGCGAAAGATACATTTTTTGAAAAGATTTTTATCTTGTTACGCCAAAGAAGTATGACTTTTAAGTTTATTATAGGAACGTATACAGTTACCCTTAAATGTATCAATTTTATATAGCCTACTAGAATTTATAACAAGTTTATTTCTTAAGTTATACGAGTATGAGGTGCATTTATTCTTTTTTTTTAAATGTCAATATTTTTATGTACGTACTGTTGTGTCGCAAAAGCTTGATGAATTAAATATGTATTACTAATTCCATTCCTAGCTAGTATATTCGATGAAATTTAATTTTTATTGACTACTTTGAGTTACGTTGCACAGTTTTGGTAGATTAATATATATTTAGTGACTATTCAGATATTTAAGAAAAAAACATCAAAAAGTCAAAGAGATTAGCACAACAGAGCTCCTATCACGCCCGATGCCTTGCGAGAAGTGAGAGGGCTCTGCACGACCATCTATGCCCACAGGGCTTCTCTCTCTAATTTCCTCCCATTCGCATGGCAAGCCACCTGTCCTCACTCGGAATCCCTCTAAAGGGGCAATAGGTCCGCACACATTACCCAGAGGCTACCTCAAAGGGGACAGGCGATGGTAGTGCACTATCCCTCTGCGCCAGACCCTCCATAGTCACATGTCAGGAGCATCTTCATCCATCTCTCACACACACTCTGCCAACTTCTTATGCGGCATCACATCTTTATTGCTAGAACACCACACTTAGAAAATAAATAATAACCTTAACTTGGAATCGCACAAAAGGCGGATTTTTCGTTTTAAAACGATGTCTACCAGGCAACCTTTAGGAAGGAGACAAAGATAAGAGCACCATATATATATCTAAATATATGTAAACAGAATATATATAATAAACATTATGTCGTCTGTTAAATTATAATTTATGAGAGGGAGAGGTAATGACTTGAAACTAGTACTTTAAAAATATTTAAAGATTGTGCATACTGAATTTCAAACGGTAGTGAGTTTTACAATCATGTAGATTCTACAGTAAAAGAATTCTGATAAAATTTAGTGTGGTGCATGGGACTTTTTAAGAGGTGCAAGGTTAAATTACTAGAAGATTTCCGTGTTATCCTATGCACTCAATCAAGATTATCACGAAAACAAAGAAAGAAAAATGTTATTTCCAGTAAGAAGGAGGATCGAGCTACACATGGTACAGGAGAAAAATAATGTGTAGATTTCGACGAAATCGGATATGTATAGGAATAATGCTATATGCTTTGAAATAATTCGGAAATATGGTCATACTGGCGTAATCCAAATAGAAATATTTTGAAAGTGCTCAAGTTTATTTAATTGCTTCTCATTTTGACCGGGATACTTTGCGTCAGCATAATCGAGAATAGATAGAAGTAAGGAGTGAGCCAACGTAGTTTTAGTGGGATTAGGAAGAAAAAAATGCGCCTGCATTCTTTTCTGCTGAGGGAATCCATAGCTGCGAATATTTTCATGCTCACAGAAATTAATTAGTTAGACCAAGATTTAATTGGATTTACTTTCAAGACATAAGACCTACTCCGAGTACTGATTGATGGCAGGTTATTATTACTGGCAGCGATAGCACCAGGCTAATTATGAAAAGTTAACTTGAACGTAATCTGCATACTTGTGATAGGGAGCAGATATTTTCCGAGTGATTGAATTAAAGAAATTTGCAAACAGAATAGGTGACAACACACCACCTTGAGGTAACCCAGGTATATCGCGTCAATATGAAAACATCTCGTTAACACGACTACGTTGCCGTAGGCCTCGAAGGTAACTATATAACCATCCAGACACTGATGTTAAGTGAACATAACAGATTCACTTCAATTTCAAAGTTAACACTGCTGAAGGCGTTACTAAAATCTAAAAGCGTTAGTACAGTGAGATGTTTATTATCTATCCACGTCTAATAGCTGATAGAAGTATCATCTGTAACTTTTATCAAAGCAGTAACAGTATTATGACCAGAGCGGAAACCAGATTGAAATACTTTTTACAGATTATCGTCGTCGCTTCAACCGATGGACGTCCACTGCTGGACATAGGTTTCACGTAATGATGTCCACAAGGCCCATCGGTCCTTCGGACTATATGCCCCGCCCATTCCCACTTCAGGTTCGCGATTCGTAGGACTATGTCGGTGACTCTGGTTCTACTCGGATCTCTTCATTTCTGATTCGATCACGTAGAGATACTTCGAGCATAGCCCTATCCATCGCACGCTGAGTAACTCTGAGCTTCCGCTTGCGACCCACAGTCAGCGACCACGTCTGAGAACTGTAGGTCATCACAGGCACACTGTTACTGGTCAACACGCACTGTTACAGATAATGCCTATTAGGAAAACGGTTTAATTTAATTGCTGAAAACTTATCTTTCAAGGGCTTTGGAAAGGAATTGAAGGGTAGAAATAGGTCGGTAACCAGAAAATGGCCCTTTTGAGGAAGTGGAAAAATATGGATATTCTTTCAGGCTTCTGGGAATGTTGTGGAAATAGATTCGTTTAGTACATGTGTATTAATAAGAACAATAATGTCTACAATAGGCATAATCATATTCCGCCTGAGATTGTCATTGCCGATGACATTAGAGGAAAAAGATAACATGCTCTTTTTAACATCGCATTCAGTGAAGGGAGTGAAATTAAACGCAGGAATGTTAGTTAGTTGTTTCAATTCAATTTCAATTTCTTTGTCTTTATTTAATTTAAATTTCAAATAATTTCTAAGAAAGAATAGGCAACAGCAAACTCTTGACAAAATCTATGATTGTATAAGTATACTCTTTCACAATCATGTTCGAACTAATAATTTAAATTAATCATGGTCGAATTTCAACCACTAGGTGACCTTTATTTTTAATAAAACTTAATCAAAACTAAAATTATATCCTTTTTTCGATTGTTATATGATGTCCTGAATATGGCTTGACGATGATTTGATACTTGACTTTGAGTTTTGTGTGGTCACCTGACATCTTGTAACGCCGGAGTATATGAGCCAAGATAGTTTTCAATGATACGTAGGCAAATGACTTTCCTGAAAATATTTAGGTCATTTTAAAACGAAAAAATTATTACTATGCTTGCAGTGGAGCAGCATAATGGGGCACAGACCCATTACGCTGCTCCACTGCAAGCATAGTACAGAAGTGTATACAAAGATAAACGAGTAAGGTAAGGTAAGTAGCAGCCCATTAACGTCCCGCTGCTGGGCACAGGTCTCCTCACTCGCATGAGAGAGGGTTTTTAGAGCATAGACCCACCACGCTGCTCCACTGCGGATTGTCAGGCAAAGTACACAAGTGCACTCTCTATTCCTTCACTCTCATAGTCCGGTGTGACGAGAATCCGACACGACCGAAGAGAGATCAGGCACAGGACCGACGGCTTAATGTGCTCTCCAAGGCACGGGGGTGGATCACACCGCCAATTGGGAAGTCCCAATATGATATGATAAATGAGTACTTTAAACATATTATAATCTTCCCATTGTTATGGGATTGTATTATAATATTTTAAAAGGATATGATTATCCCGTGACTAGTCTACAACGTAGCAATATTATTTATATAAAAGCTTAAAAATAATTATGATGATTTGTTATATCTACAAGCTGGAAAAATTTATTGGTTTTCATAAAATGAATATACGAAAAATTTCTTCCTTTCGTACATTAATTTCATGTTTTACAAGCAGTAACTCAAGGATATCACACAGGTCACTTAACAGGGTTTTCTGTAAAACTATATTGATGTAAAAATATTTAAAATATAAGTGTACAATAAGTGTTACCAATGCAATTCCTCCGTCCCAAACTAAAGCCTGCAAAAAGAGAAGGATTGCGGGGAAATGTAGCAGGATTCAGCCACCGTTCTGGCTTAAATTCCTCTGCATCTGGACCCCACGCAGGATGTCTATGGATTCCATAAATATATATACAACAGGTTCGGCCTTTCGAAAGCGTATAGTTATCTGTAAGTTATACATTTTATTATTAAATGGTTACAGTAGTGTGAAATCTATCGGTGGGTACGTTTTTATTCTTTAACAAAGGTGACCTTGAGGAATGAATACATCTGCCTTTGCGGTCGCCTATATTTATTGAACAGGTCTTTTCACAAAATTACCACATGAGAGTAAAGTAGTCACGAAAGAATAAAGCATGAAAGTTTATGTAAAAACACGCATGTAAAAGGTGTTTAAGAACTTTGACAGTAATGAAAAACTGTCTCATATTTTACTTGCAAATTCAATAAAATATCTATTAGCTATAGAGCTTACTAACTACTACTAGCTGACCTTATTATCAGAGATAATAAAGGCTAAAATAAATGATGTTTTATATTCTAAATTTTTTGTTAATCGTGGAGATGCTTTAGTCATCAGTGTCGGTAAGTTAAGGACTACCACATGTTGGAGAAACATTGGCAGCTAAATTAAATTCAAAACTTTTGTTATAGTTTCGTTACCTACACATTTCAATAACACTACATGGTAAATATTCGCTAACAAACTATAATGAAATGAAATGAAATGAAATTTTTATTTGCAAATATTAAGAAAAAATAATAACAATTTATAAGATTTATGTCAGATTTAAATTTGTCTGATTAGATATGTCAGATTTAATTAAAATACAAAGAGCTTATTATAAAATTAGTTATTAAAGCTTCGATTATAAATACGCATACCAGTACATATATTAATTATCAAAAAATTCGGACATAGAATAAAATGTTTTTTCACACAAGCAACTAAAGAGTCTTTTTTTGAAGGATTGGTTTTCCGTTAGTTTTAAAGAAACTATAATCTTGTTATATATTTTTATGCACATAGCATTTGGTGATTTCAAGCTCTGTGCTAATCGACATCTGGGTAGACAAAGTTGACCGCGCTTCTTCTCTGAGATATGATACTCTGCAAGATCTTCATATTTATTGAAATAGGCCATATGCTTATATACGAATACCGCTACTTCATATATATATAAGCAATGCAGAGTTAGTAGATTGTACTTCTTAAAAAGTGGTCTGCAGGACTGGTTTGGTCGTAAGAGAAACATACTTCGTATACACTTTTTCTGTATTACGAATAATTTATTAATGCCTGACGAAAATCCCCATATGACTATGCCATAACGCATTATATGCATACGGAAGATCTAAAATGAAAAAAATTGCAGTTACTCACGTAATTTAATGTCTTTATCGAGATGCCTTGCAATAATAGGTATTATGGGATAAACTCGCAATGTCTCTTTTATAATAGCTTCCAGATATATGAGCTGTGATAAATCTTGCATTGTTATATCTCTGTCATCATTATTTAAAACTATCTGTAACCTATAATGTTTGTAATATAGGTTTCAATATATGATTAGTTAAACATTTTACCAAAGTATATGAAATGCACTAATATTAGAATAGACATAAAACGTAACACCTATTTATTTATTATCTGTTTATTTACAAAATTAATCAAACTTTTGTTTGTTCCCTTTATTTTCCAAGTATTTTACGCAGTAATATATAAATCAACGCTTCACAACTGAAGTAGCTTCGGTTTTGCGAACTGTAAAATAGTTTTGATGTATTATTTGAATGAGGACATCAAAATATTTCTCCGCAGCAGCAAAGTTAATGTCTCATAGAATTATTATTAAAAAATGAAAAAAATAATTGAAAATTTCTGAATTAAAATAACTCATAATTTACTCATACGAAAGTGACGACTTAAAAAGTTTTCATGTGATAAATTAAATTAAGTCAGTGTGTTATATACTAGCGGCCCGTCCCGGCATCGCACGGGCAGACATAAATAGGTACAGATATTTAAGTTATAAGCATGTTAATTAAAACGACCACGAATTGACAAATTTTATGAAAAAGTGTGATACCTAATACTAAAACTAAGTAGCTCTGTAAAGAACTTTTTAAGTGAAGCATAAAAATGTGTTAAAAAAAACTGGAAATATTCAATGTCGCTTGCGTCCACTGCGTAAGGAGCCGACCGGCCGCCTAGTTCAAAATGGTGCACCCCCTTCTCCCGCACTGCCCCTCTCTCGTCGAGTTAGTATTTTGATTTTAATTTCATGATATATTTTGAATGGAATATCGGATTTCAATAATTCAAAAAGTAATCATCAGGTATTGAGACAGTCTTGAATATTAAATTATTTATTTGGATAAAAATTTATAAATGGTATCGGTAACACGGTCTGATTGTTATAAGAATTTCTAAAGATTTCTATAGTAATCTAGTACTAAATATAGCCTATGTTACTCAGTGATAATGTAGCTTTCTAATGAAGAAAGAATTTTTTACATCGGTCCAGTACTTTTGAGTTTATTCATTACATACAAAAATACAAATCTTTCCTCTTTATAATATTAGTGTAGATTGTTACATACTCCTCGAAAGCTCTTTCCTGGACATCGGGGTGGGATGCAATAACTATCAAAATGAACATTAGCAAATTGGCGGTTGTATCGAAACCTCCAACAACCAATACGTCCACCTGTGCTCTTATCTCTTCATCGCTAAATGCCTCTTCTTCCGATAATTCGAGGAGAAGGTCTATGAATGGTTTGAATTTAGGCCCTAAAAAGTAAAATATCTTAAATGAATGCAGTCCGAGTTTAACTGTGCTTTGTAAGAAAAAAAATGTTCTGATAAGCAACTATATATTAATTAAAGATTGTGAAATAATGAAAACTATTTTAGATTTATATGCTGCCCGTAATTAAAATTTTTGTAAAAAGTAGGCATTTGGCTTAAAAGGTGTCAGCGTAGATATACCATTTGTCTTATCTTTTAATAATGTTGATTTTCTATTCAAGTATTCTGCTTTCTTCACTTTCAGTATCTGCAAATTATAAACCATTACAATTTCTAGTCAACGTTTTTTAATTATATTATTATTTTTTTCTTTTAACAAATACAATTCAGCACAGTTGAATCATTTTATTAGGATAACAACTGCTATCCAAAGTGTGACTCTTATTTTATATCCCTGGATATTAAATAAGCAATGAAGCCATTTTTTTGTAAGTGCTTCTTCATCAAACCAATTTTCATCTTAAAAATGACAGGATTTTATACAACATTTCAGTTGGTTCAGTTAGTTTGACCCCGTCCTTTGAGCTTTGCAATCTCCTAGCTATAAAGCTATCTTATAATACAGAAACGGAAAGCAAGGTTGGGATATCTGTTGTATTAAAATGTCATTAACTCAAAAAACTTACCGAATGAGACATATCATGCAAGATCTTCACGCAAGCGTCTTCTTTCTTTTTCATAGGAAAATAACTGTATATAAGGTTACTGTAAAGCCAAACACGCTTTATTCTCTTTACATAGATATTTAATATTTCTTCAACGGTATCCATGTATTTCCCATTTACTGCGTTTTGATCCGTCAAGTTCACTCCAAAAGAAGTGACTACAAATATTACCAAATATGAATATATGGATACACCTTACAAGATGTTTTTAATATCATTGACCTTACAATATTTTGCATGGATTTGTCTTCATATATCCATGTAAACGTAAATCCAGTTACACAATAGAATCATCGATTATCTGACGAAGGCAAACCTGATATCACGGTACACCTAGTCAATTTTAACGCTAAGCTTTTTAATTCATATAGTTAAGTGCAATCGTTTTATCAATCTCATGTGCTGTTTAATTTACTCGAACTCAGTTAAATAAGATCTGACTGATCATTTATATTAAACCTTTTTGTATCATTCTTTTCTGGAGTACTGTTAGATAAATTTCTATTACGCTTACTAATATTAACTATTTTCTGATATTTGGAACCATAACATAGAACACCTTGCAGTTCTAAAAAAACTTTTTCATCACTGAAATTATTACAGTTTTGAAAAGTGACTAATTACTTTTTTTAAACGTTTAATTTCTAAAAATCCTCAATGATAAGGTATTTTACACTTACGGCATATAGTTTCGAGACTTCTGGATCGAACGTAGTTCAAAGGGTCAAACGGACCTTTGCTTTCTTGCGCTTCTAGATCATCAACTAAAAGACGTGAATGTTTATTAAAAACACCCATAAATCCATCTAAAACAACCGTATTAAATGCTGAGTTCAATATTTTACGCTGGACTTTCCATTTCGGTACTGAAATTAAAATTAAAATATTAAAGGAAGCACACATTAACAAAGTTGGCTGCTAATCAAAATATTAACAGTAGAACAGAACACGTTAACACGCAGCTAAGTATAATTATGTGGAATCTATCAGACATTGATATTTTGAAGACGAGGGGAACTGCTAATACTAATAATATGCCGGTAATGAAGCAAACAAAATAAATATGGCAACAAAATATTGATTATTTAGTTCCTCAAAGGTTGTTACCTTTCACTTTGCACAGGTATTATCGGAATACGGCTGTTTTGGTAAGTACCTGTGCAAGGTGGTCGATAGGGAAGCGCCTGGAGAGTGCAACGAGTGTAGCTACTTTGTCTGAACACAGCACACGCTCGAGACATTTTGCGCTGAGCTCAGCATCGTGTTGACATTGCAGTCAATTGGACAACTGTGGCCACTGGAGTGGATCACTGCTGCCTGCTGTTGTCAAAGCTTTGGAGAGTACTGACGGGACGTGGACGGCAGTGGTCTCCACCTGCGAGGCGGTAACGTCACAGAAGGAGGTGGGTAAGTGAATGAGAGAGGAGAACGTGGTCGCTAACTCCGTGAGACGCTGGAGGATTGGGCACATCCGTGCAGATTATATCTGCCACCTTCAAACATGCAAAGCAAAACGAAAAATATGACCGAGAGAGAGAGAGTCCGACAGAGAGGTTCCACGAGGAGTCTGGTGACATACCGGGTGCTCTGGGCACGCCATGGAACTAAGGGTTAGCGAGCACGTCAAGTTTAGTTTTACGTGAAACTTTACTGACGGGGCTGTGGCAGTGTGCCACTAACGATCCCAAGATCCCAAAATTACTGTATCAACTGGTCAAAATCCGTTCCGTTGTTTTTAACTTCATCACGAATTGATAGACAGTGGGCAGAAGACTTTGTTTTTTACTATTTAAGAATATGCTGTCTCCTATCAAGTCCCTCTATAGCAATGATAATAAGGGGGCGTGAGCCGTTTACGTAATGAGGTATAAGAGTTGTCAGATATTAGCTACAGTTTTGTAATAATGTTATATATTAATTAGACTATTGCTTATTTTATGGATACATTAATATATATACCATCTCCTGTTAGTAATCCATCAGCAAGCCATTGTTTTGCAAAGTCATAAACACTGTCTTTTTTTAAACATGTGGTAGCAATTTTCAAAGCGTCGTCTGGGTCAGTTATAACTGTAAAAAATAGTAAATTATCAATTTTACAGTAGTGCTATAATTTCGTAGGGTAGCCCTTCTGCTACCTCTTCTATACAAAGGTAATATGTTAATTATCTCAGTATGTGATTTACTACGTAAATCATTAGGGGTGCTGTTTGGCTCGTCATTATTGCTTTATCGTATATAAAACATATTAGCCTTTTTACAAAAACATACGGAACATTTCACTGTTCTTACTAAAAGCAGACAAAACAAACGACGTGAAGTATATTTCTATTTGGATTGTTCCTTTCTATGAAACATTTCCTTTCTATAGTAGTTAATTGTTATATATTTCACATAAAGTGCATATTTTTAGCCGTTATAATGAAAAATATATACATCTAAATACTATTATTATAGCACGAAAACTTACTGTAAACTATTTTGGGTCCAATTGCAGTCGCTATAACACCGCCAGCTTTCGAGCTCTCATACGATACATCTTTCAATAAATTCTGAAAACCTATCAACATAAAAGAAATATAAACCTCACAAAACATATTTCAACGCGATTTATATCAAGTGTTATAACTGTTTATCATACTTTTTCCAAATAAACGATGTATGTGTCCGATGATTGGAAGTCTGCCGGAGAGCATTGGTGGTTCATCTTCATTTTTGTTTCTTGTCAACCAAAACCACACGCCGCACATCAGAGATATCAATACCAGCGTCAACATTCTAAGGAAATTATAACACTTATATATGCCGATACACAGATGGCGCCATCAGTGTATCGGCGTAGGGGCAGAGTCAATAAGTGGCGCCGGCGGCTCTCGGCAGTTCTCAAGTGGCGGTCGGCCGGAGTGGTCGACTATTGAAACAGTCGCGTTCCTAGCTATTAGTGTTAATGAGTTTGGGTAAATTGATATCGGGAACATTAAGCGATTGAACATTATAATCGGAGTTAATTAATAAAGTGTTTGATTGCACCAACATTACCCACGAACGCCCACAGAATAAGAAATTAAATAATGGATCCCATTAATGACGATGTCGGCGGAGAACTCTACGCCCCTGTGCTTTATGCTTCTCCGTTCTCTCTTATTCTCCGACATATATATATCGTACAGCCTCCTACATCTTAACGAACAACTTACAATTTGGACATATAGACTTTTTCCATTAATTTGTTCAACCTACGTCATCTTTTTATTAAATAAAACACAAGTAAGATAAGTAAAAGGTAAGTAGCAATCCATTAACGTCCCACTGGTGGGCACAGACTTCATCACTCATAAGAAAGAGGTTTTCTAGTGCATAGACACTACGAGGCTCCATTGCGGGTTTGCAGGCATAGTATACAAGTGCACACTTTATTGATTCACTCTCATAGTCCGACGTAACGGCACTTCGACATGACCGGAGAGAGATCAGGTGCAGGACCGAGGGCTTAACATGCTCTCCGAGACACGTGAAGCACATTGCCAACTACACAACTTGGGGCAAATACTAAGAGTTTCATAACAGAAAACTCAATATCGATTTCTGAATTCGTCTGACCCGGCATCCGAACCCAGAACTTCATATCTGTAACCGAACAAGCTGGCCATTAGACCAATGAGGCAGTTCTTAAAACGGCTATTAATACAATAATAAAACGGCTCGTAAGAAGACAGATACGAATACACTCGGGGTTTTCCTACGTGATCAAATCAGAAATGAGGAGATCCATAGGAGAACTAAACGTCACCACCGATTGCGTATAAATTTAAAAAAAAAGTTATGCCATACTCTAACTTGTAATAAAAGTAAAAATAATTTTAATTTAAAGTAATTTCGTTCATCTGAGAATTTACAAAATTCATCTCGATCAAACACTGTGTGTGACAGACAATTCATATGTTAGGATATTATTAGATCTACTAAGTGAGTAGGAAATGCCTTTGTTATATTTATGAGGCAGTCAGCAAAATTCAAATTATCATTTCATCATGAGAAAACGACACTAAAAATCGAAAATGTCGACCATGACACGAAAAATGACTTTTGGAAAGAGCAATAACATGTCTTGCGATTATGATAATTAGATAGAAATTGACACTTTTTATTTAAAAAACTTGACTCACCTTAATTATATATATAAAGTGCCACTGAATGTTATTTGGATTCCACTTTTTACATAAAGCAATAACTGGTGATTAAGTAACTATGTTGCAAAGGACGTATATAAAGCATTATTTAAATTATTCGCAAATGCAAATATATTTTTACAATCGCTGTTGTATGTAAATCGGCATATTTAAACATTTTTTCTATTGACCAAGCATATATCACCAATTATCTATAATAATTTTAATCTGTCTAGCTTTATAAAGTAATATTTTTTAAATCAGATTTCTCACTCTATTTCAATACTTACCATTGGCTACGTAACGCTTCTTCGAGTAAAATCTTCTCACATCGACTATGGAAGCGAGAGAGTTTTAGTCCATTAAATTAAATTGAGTACGCGTTACTTCATCTGTAATCACTGAAATGAGGGACCTATTGTACGGTGCCTCCTAGTTCATCTTTATATCGATTACTCTATCTTGTTTTTATAAAATTCAACTGATTACTTTTAGAAAAAGCAACCCAATTTGAGCCATTATATCGGAGTTTATTATCGCGTTTCCATCTGTTTCGGTTGTAATTTGAGGGATTTCGTGGAGTATTCAGTGGCTTTCATTTGTTCGGCGGTTATAGGTTAATTGGAGTAAACATTACTTTTCAAGTCGGGAAAAATCAGGAGCGGTTAAATCATCGAGTTGGCTAGTCATAATAGATATTTTTCGGTATTAGTCGTCTTGATGACATAAATTTTAATAAATTGAGAGTTTAACGAACGGAATAACGTGTTGCAACATCCTGTTGGAATCAGTAATACCAAAAAGGTCTACAAACAGTCAACCAGTTCTATTACCAGAAATTCGCGTCTCATTCCTCGATACCGCACTCTTATCTCCGATACTGTCAGGTGGGACTCATCTTCAAAGACATGCTAACTAATGAGTTTTCCGAGCATATACCGCGCCAGATAGTAATTTTTGCCAAAAATGAAACCAAAAGTGAAAACTAGGTGACTCGGGTACTTGTTGGATACATAAATAACTTTTACGTTCCAGTTAAGTTTTTGAAAAACCCCTCTGAGTACTGCAATAAATAACTTAGGTGACATTGGATCTCCTTGGCTTATACTAATTTCCTCTCCTATCCTTTCTAGTTTCACTCTACTGTTACATTTGGAATAAATGTATTTCAATTTATTTTATATATTTATTTTGTATTGCTGACAGTTTAGCGCTTGGCTGTGATCTCACCTGATGGTAAGTGATGATACAGTCTAAGGTGAAATCCCGCTAATTTGATAAGAGGCGATATACCTAATATTGTTTCTAAACAGCATCGTTCCAGAATACAAATCCCTACTTTTCACGACATTTTAAACACTAAAACATGTAAAAAAAATGGTATGCTATTATAATACAATAGATAAATATATTATAATATAAGCAATGTTAAATCTACGACAGATGTATAAATATCAAATCAAATATTCTATATCAAACTAAACGGCTAAAGCACTCGGACGTGTTTTAATTTTGTGTCGTATAT